>CM040397.1:100951816-100994316 GCA_022702515.1 Ilyophis sp. 1 JC-2022 | reverse complement strand
AGCGCAACACAACAAGGGCAAACCGCGACTTGTACGCTTGTAAAAAACACGTGCGCGCCGCCAAGCGACGCTTACGCTTACTCAAGTCTCGGTTCGGTTCTCGCTTCGGGTTTTTTTTTTTAAAACGTTCGATATTCACTTCACTCGGATTGTGGTGTGTGGATCCGGAATCCGCGAATCCGTCCGTTGGATCGAGGTTCATCTGTATATATATATATACACAACATCGATAATTATCGAATGCAATAATGATATATACCCGATATACAGCAGTAAACATCCAAACTCAGAGGCCGCGTGAAATGCTTCTGGAAAAAAACATCACTGCTAATATTTATTGAGTGTTGATAAGACAGCCAATCAGCAGCAAGATCGTGCAGCTTCCATGTGATGCGTTTTTGTCAATCAACTCCTTTTTGCTGATTATCCGCCTTATCAACACCCAGTAGACAGTGATGACGTTTTTTTCCCAGAATAATTTTACGTGGGCTTTGAAGTTTAGATTACTACCGCATCAGGTATAATTAAATAAAACATACGAAAAGAAAGGCAATACCCCACATGGTGGTAACAGCTGTTATTGCAATCGATAATTATCACTGCAATATATCGCGCAGCCCTAGGATGTAGGCAGTACTGTTTTCCTCAGTGTGTGTGTGTGTGTGTGTGTGTTTGCGTACGTGTGTGTGCGCATTTGCTTATGTGTGTGTGTGTGTACGCATGTGTATGCGCGCGTGTGTGTGTGTGTGCACGTGCCTCCATGGCTCTGTGAATCTTCCCACCGACTGTTTTCTCTATATAAAGCTAAATTCAATACTGAGGAATTCTCCGCCACTCAATCTTCCAGCCGTGACAGGTGACTGACGAGTGAGGGCGCTTCCACCTGCTTGCTCTCCTGGGCTGTAATGTGATTATTCATATTATACCTCTGAATTATATATCTGGGTTCCCTCTGCGTTTCAAATTAAAAAGCGCAGATTTTAAGCAGGAACCCCCCATTATGCGCAGTAATACAGCTATGGGTGTTAAAATGACAGCGTGAGCTTATTTGTACCCCGTTTCCCCGTGATGGAGCCTAGCTCACACTCGTCTCCCCTTCTACCAGTCCTCACAAGCCTAGCTCACGCTCACACTAACCCTCTACCAGTCCTCACAAGCCTAGCTCACACTCACACTCCTCTCCCCTTCTAACAGTCCTCACGCCCTGTTGTGGTGGGGTGCTGTGGCTTTCCAGAAGCTCTCTTTTTTATATAATCCTCCAGAGCATAATAAACCCATCACTGCTAATGTGTCTGACATGTGCAGTGAAATATCTATTCAATAAGGCCCATCGCGTTTCGCCCGCTCTCGCTTTCTCTCTCTCTCCTCATAAACGGCCCGAACAGCCCTGAGTGTGGTTGACTACAACCCACAACAAAGAGGGCATGGCACATGAGAGAGAGAGAAAGAGAGAGAGAGAGAGCGTGTCGAGAGTGTGTGGGAGAAAGAAAAAGGGAGAGAGAGCAAGAGAGAGAGAAACAAGAAAGCTAAAGAGGCCATCAGGAAAGAGGGAGAGAGAGAAGAAAGAAAAAAAAAGGAGGAGAGCAGGGGAGAAAGAGAGAAAGGGGGAGAGAAAAAGTGAGAGAGAGAAAGAGAGAGAGAATGGAAGGCAGCGTGAGGGGAAACTAATGTATGGCTGATGTATGATATGCCTCCCAGTGTTTGTGCAGTGGAAGGAAACTCAGCTGATATGGAGCACATAAGGCACACGGAGGGCGGTAGAGCTGGAGCCTGGAAGGATATAAATCTGCTCTAGCCCACCCCCCCCCCCGGACCCGGACCCCCCCTGACCCGCGCAGTGCACCCGGCGCTCGCTTTACTGTAGAAAAATTACACATGCAGAGGGCGGGGGGGGGATTTGTAATGCTCACCATCTACCGCCAGTCAGCGCAAACCAGGCATCAATGCAATGTGTGTCCTTATCTCCTCACCAATCAAATCGATCACTGCTAATACACTGCACCGACCGGCCAATAAAATGTTAATCAACCAAATGCATGTCTATTACAAGTGGAGAGAGCAAACTTAAAAATGCATTTGTATATATATATATATTGTTTTTTTTTCCTTCAATATTTCCCGCGGGCCTAGTTAACATTAGAGCCATCAGTGGCCTGGCATTGTGCTGTGTCAGGGAGTTAAAGGCAGTGACTGGTTCATTACAGAGTGCGCAGATCAGGTGTCCACAGGAGGGACCGCCAGCCAATCAGCAGAGAGGACTCGCCGAGCACCTTGCACAAGAGCGGCGGACTCCAGAGCGTCAAGAACCTCGCCTTAATTCCCTCACGTCAGATCATGTGTTCCGATATTCATTTGAGCGGGAACGCTGCGGTTGGAGCCCAGCGTTTCAGCATTCCAACGGCACCCGCCAAAGAAACCAGATAATATAGCCCACGATACCGCGTGCTGGTGAACGCTAGCGGCGGCTAACGAGGGCCTTGCACGGCGGCTAACGAGGGCCTTGCACGGCGACTCCTCGGAGAGGGAGCGGGATGAGGGGGAGATTACCGCCCACCGCGAGGATCGCAGCTGTGAAGGTGTCCTCTGACTAGAATCATCCATCATAACCTGCACGCCGTCAGGGTCCGGGAGGGGCTGATCGGTGCTAACATGCTCTCCAGGGGGTATGCTACGAAAGAGGACGACAGAGTTAGCTGGATAACGGCACTGAGTAAAACCCAGAACACTCTGAACTATGGAACATGAACCGAAGTAAAAAGAGCTGTTCCGGGTTTAACTCAGTGCAGTTATCCGGCTAACTCAGTAAACCTGCTTAATAGTATACCCCCCAGGAGGGGAGCTGTTCCATTTCAAAATGTGCCTTCGCTGCTCACCAGAGTGGTTAAAAACTAAAATGTGTCCACTGCCATACTGGAACCATCAAAAATGAACATAAACGTGCATTTATACATTCCTCCCATAGTGGAATAGATAAACAAGCCTTTCTTTTTCGCTTGTAAAAATGCCGATGTCGCCCTTGGCTTAGCAATGAATCAACAGCGTTGAATAATGTAGCCGCCTTGTCTTTCCATAACCCTATTAGAAGACAGCTGGAATTTTCCGCTTTATCATGTCTGCAAATCATAAGAGCGTCTGACAAGACCGCAGTCGAGGACACAAGCCTCCAGACACTGGTCAAACTCATAAGGAAATAACTCATCTGCGCCAAACCTCGCCTGCTTACTGTACCGTTTCAAAAGCAACAGCGTTCTCTTGCAGTTTTCCTCAGGGACGCGCTGGAGTTACCGCTTCATATTTAATGTTTAGTCTCTGTTGATGCAGATTGAAACTGTGTGGTGTGGACTGACGTACGGTATGATTGAAATAGCGAGGTGGAGAGTGACGTACAACATGATTGAAGTCGTGTGGTGCGGAGTGGCGTACGGTATGTTTCTTTTGGTGTCTCGGGCGGTTCTCAGACCTCAGACTTCGCGCGGAGCTTTGTTGAACGTCCAGCTGCTCGGGCTCTTCAAACACAGGGAATGCTGGGACATGCAGATTCGCTGTAGATGTTTGCGGCCTGCGCAGGGAGTGCTCCCACGGCGGGAATCCTCACGCTCTTTGCTCGTCTCACTCCCTGCTCCTCCCTCACCTCTCTCTCTCTCTCTCTCCCTCTGTGACCCTTCCCTTTCTTCATTTCTTTCTCCTTAGAGCTCCCTCTTCTCTCTCTCCATCATGGTCTGTAGGGAGAGGTGGGAATTCTGTCCCAGTCAGACATGTAGGCTGAGCACGGTGCACACAAGGCCCCCATGCTGTGGGAAGATTGACAGCACCACCTAGCTCTGAGCCACATCAACTACAGCTCCTGTACGTGCTCAAGCTCTGAGCCAGATCAACTAAAGCTTCTGTGCGTCTTCCCTGTTCCTCTCTGTGCCCCTCTCTCTCTCGGTCAGTCACACACACACACACACACACACACACACACACACACGAGTGTAGGCTGCAGAGAATCCACAGGTCCTCTCACACAGACGCACGGGAGCAGAGCGTCAGCCCTGCGGTGTGTGGCGCGCGATGTTGAGTCTTTCCACACAGCGGAGGTTCCCAAGCCGTCTCAGTCTGTGGATCTTCAGCGTTTGATCTCTTTATGCCTCCTCCTCCTCCTCCTCCTCTCCGTGATCGACAGGGTCACGCGTCAGCTTCATTCTACAACTCTGCTTTCACTTTGCTGTCATTCATTCAAAGCGTTTCCTGGTTTTTTACTCTCTGTGACAAAAACGTATAATACAACACTCGCTGACTGTTCCTTCACGACAATGGTGCTCCAAAGAGTCGTGTGAGAGGCGGAGCCCAAGCCCGACTCAGAACAATGAGCCCTTTTTAATGAAACGCTCTTACGTGACATTTCCCCCTCAATCGCTATTTCAGAAACGCATTTCGTATGTTGAGTTTCACACTTTTAAACATCGCACGGCTCCTAATTTATAACAACTAAACGTCATTCCAAATCCACTTTTCCGCTGCAAGCAGTCAGACTCCCGGTGGTATGAAATGAACAGGGGGTAATGAGTTTGGTAAGAGGCGGGGTATCGGAGGTAATGACTGGGGCAAGTGAACAGCGCCCGTTTTTATCCTGGCTGCATTCCCGCTGCTGAGTAATAAGGATGATGACAGCGATGATCGAGCATTGATCAGCCCGCAAGACGAACGGGTCAGCAGGACCAGGGGACTCTCTCATTAGTTTCCCCCGTATAGATCTTTCCGGATCTTTAATCTGGATGGACTGGGATCAATCTGAAGGCCGGGCCTGCGCCTGGGGTCCATCTTAACCGGCCCGGGTGATAATCTCTTCATTGAGTTTCTAGAGATGCGAGGGCCGTTTGACCTTCTCTGTCACTGACTGAACCCGCACGTCCGCTGCATCTTGTTAACACAACGCACAGGCGCATAAGAATATTAATGTGCTCTGTCTTCCCTATTGCCATTCTTCCAATGAACACTGCTCATTTTTTGGACGGTGTGTGTATATGTGCGTGCTTGTTCGTGTGTGTGTGTGTGTGTGCGTGCGTGTGCGTGTGTGCGCATGTGTGTATGCGTGTGCGTATATGCGTGTGTGTGTGTGTTTGTGCTTGGACGAGGTGTGTGTGTTTGGATGGATGTGTGTGTGTGTGTGTGTGTGTGTGTTAGTCTGGGTGAGGTGTGTGTGTGAGTTTTGGCGAGGTGTGTGTGTGTGTGTGAGTTTGGGCGAGGTGTGTGTGTATGTGCGTGGTTGTTTGTCTGTGTGTGCGTGCGTGCGTGTGCGCATGTGTGTATGCGTGTGTGTGTTTGGACGAGGTGTGTGTGTTTGGATGGGTGTGCGTGTGTGTGTGTGTGTGTGTGTGAGAGAGAGAGTCTGGGTGAGGTGTGTGTGTGTGTGAGCTTGGGCGAGGTGTGTGTGAGCTTGGGCGAGGTGTGTGTGTAAGTTTGGGCGAGGTGTGTGTGTGCGTGTTGTCTGTGTACGCATGTCCACATGTGCTCGGTTGATAGCTCATTCCGTTATCTATTTAAACAGCTTATTTGAACACACTTTTCTACACAGCTAGTGTAGTAGGTAGAAAGGTAATGGCAGGAAATAATGTTTAAGAAATTTCCCAGACACCCAAATGAAAACAGGAAATGTAGCATTGTGCTGCGCCCTAACCCCAATAGCCCTTTGAACAGAGAAGAGTGGGCTTGATCCACCATGGCGGCCGAGCTGCAGTGTGCAGGACAGGAAGGTAGGGAGGGGTATCGGCATTCCCATCAGTGCCTATTAACCATTTGAAGAGCAGGTTTTTTGGAATGTGTTTTTTTTCTTTTTTTTCCAGAATTCTAAGTCAGTGTTCTAGAACTCCATTGCCTTCAATCACCAGTAGTGATTGTTACCTCAGGATTAGAATGTTCAGTTAAGTTGTACACCTTAAAGGGTTAAGGGCTGAGAAGCGGGGACGTACACCACTGCCACAGGTCGGTGTGATAGCCTGCTGTTGATGCATGGCTATCAGAGCCTTTCTTCCATTTTAAAGAGATACTGCAGAGCCTTTTCTAAGGCCTTTTTTACCGCTTTAATTTGAATTGGAACTCATGAGTAGGTGTGGTCACATGACGATGATGCCACGAAGTCATATTATGAATATTCATACGGTCAAAGAGTGAAAGGGTGTCTTGGTGAACTGACTCAGTTTTGAACAAACGGAGCACGCATGAGAAGCCCTCACCCATTTTTATGTTAAGGATCTCGTGACGTCACGAATCCCCGGAAACCACCGTATTGGTAAGCCTTCGGACATAAACAGTTGTGTATGATCATAATCAAACCCAAAACATCGGTTTTCAATGGGAAAAGTCGGTTGTTTGACTGCAGTATCACTTTAATACACCCCCCTGTATGTGCGTGTGTGTGTGGGGCTCCATGCTCAGCAACCAAATCAAATTCCCCTCCAACCAAACGCCACACGTCTCCCAGTACAGTTTAACTGCAATATCCATTCTTACAAATCATCTAATCCATATTAACTGCGCTTGTGTTTAAAATACAGAGTAGCAGAAGCCCATTTGATTAAAAGTAAATCTCTTACAGAGGAGAGGATGCTAAAGCGGGGCAGTAAATGTTCCTTTAGCCTAGCGCTCGACTCAAACGCGCGTGTCGGACCCGCAGAGAGGGGGCGAACGCTTTGACCTCCACGGCCGGGTCGATGATCCACGCCCAGGTGATCGATAACCAGAGACCCAGCAGGTGAGGCGGGGCGGCGAGGTGAGAGCTCGGGAACGTGCTCGCATAAGTACGTTCATCACCGATTCACACCTTTTATTTGACCTTGCGAGCTCGCCTCGTGCAGATTCCTGCTCAGCGTTTACAAAAAAAAAAAAAACATCAGCCAAAGAGCGACGGGCCGAGACTCGAGCAAAGAAAGCAGGACAGAAACCGAAAGCGTGGACTTTAATCGAGCCGTGGCGGTTAGAGCGCGAGGATTTTGTTTAAACCGCCAGCAAACAGCCGCCGCCGCCAAACGACAGAAGCACGGCGGGGAGGACAGAAACAGAGGCTCGGAGGAACAGTTGGTGACTTCGTCTGTCCCAGAGTTATGGGACGCGCTTCATAACCTTACAGGGCAGCGCCAGTGACCGCTGGGCGGCACCGTATGGCTCAGAGATAGCTGCCAAGTCCCGCGGTGGTGACTAATAGGCCCCATAATTCCAATTAATTCACACTTCCCGTTGGCCCAGCCATTCGGAAACGAACACGTCGCCTGACATAATCGCCGATGTCACGTGAGCGAATGCCACCGGAACGAACGAACGAACGAACGGACGGGGTGAGCGAGCGCGGAGAGAAGTGTGAAACACGGCGTCCCCCCCAGCACTCACAAACCCCCCCCCCAGCAGGACGTACAAGCTGAGGATGAGGCAGATCGCTGGACTGGCTAATGGTAACCACGGTGATGGTACTCAGATGTTGACAATAATTGTGAGCTGACCATTTACAAAACGTAAACCACGTGCCAGGTTCTTAGGGCAGTTCCAGAGAGCCACTTTAAGAGCCGAATTCAGAGACGGCCAACTTAAGTCATGCGCTTAAGCGCCTCTCCTGCGCGGATTTAACGCGAGCTGACTTACGCCGTATTCTAACGTGTTGCGCAGGTGCTCAAAATGTGGATGGTACAGGGCATGATATTCTAATTACCCGTCTCTTGTAATCTCCACCCCGCGCGCGAAAATGCCACATATCTACTGGAGAGAAGCTTAAAACAGCGGACAAGTCAAATGTCTGAATCACAAATAGCTTGAGCTACGCGGAATTCCGGGAGTAAGTCCCATCTGCGCGTGCTTATCTCAACTCTGAATCTGGCCATGAGAGTGGGCAAGTTTTGCCAATTCATTCTGCAGAATTTCAACTGAAAATTCACTTAATTGTTCAAATTTGAGATGTGGTTGATTCAGTGTTCATCATCTAGGTCGTTCTGGTTAAGTTCAATGCCAGTCATACCCAAATAATGAAGCCCTTTCCCCCAAACATACAGCAAGACTTCAGCTACTTGTGTTTCAATATACAGGAATATTAAAATAGATCATTAGCCTTG
Organism: Ilyophis sp. 1 JC-2022; assembly: GCA_022702515.1. Taxonomy (NCBI): domain Eukaryota; kingdom Metazoa; phylum Chordata; class Actinopteri; order Anguilliformes; family Synaphobranchidae; genus Ilyophis; species Ilyophis sp. 1 JC-2022. The sequence goes on along the minus strand of CM040397.1, from coordinate 100,986,238 downwards.
CACAGTTGAATTCTGCCGCTTAGGCACTATTTTCCACTATGCTATGAAGCGACCTACCACTGCTAGCCTATATATAAAGCCTCTAGCAATCCCACTGGCTAAAACTCACATCCATTCATTCTCTTTTGTATAAATTCAGATTAGAGTTTAATTTGAACTGTATTATGCATTAATATTGGCTAGCGTTACATTATTATGTATCATAGCTTCCTTGCATTTTTGTGATAAGTGCAATGTCAGCCGTCACAGAACTATAGCTCCAGATAGGACTAAGCCGAACGTCTCGTAAGAGCAAACGTGTTCCGGGGTGATTTGGACGTGCAGACTTTTGATAGCCAAACCGCGGAGTGCGTTGGAGGGAATATCGGCGAGTATCTCGCAGAACGGCTCTGCCACCGACACAGTGACATTACACAGCTGAGCGCCCCGGCCCAGCGGCCCGCTTTTATCACAGGTAGCACCATTAGATACAGGGTCAGGGCTCACACAGGCGGGGCTCGCTTCACTCGAAAGAGAGCCACCGAACACAGGCCAAAGCAAACCCGGGTGTGGCGAGGGGGGGTGGGGGGGTTAACAGGGTTGTGGGGGGTGACGCGGGGGCTGGACGGACGTTGATTTAGAGGCCTCTTCCTCTTTCCCGTAACGCAGAGCGGGGGACAGGAGACCAGGATGAAGCAGCACTCTATGCTGTTGTACATGACAAGTCTTATTATTATTTATAAGCAGTCATAAAGAAACGGGGTAAACTGGCTATAAATCACACACGGGCCCAGGAGGCGAGCAGGGGCCCACGCTGTCGTATTTCTCGCACCTTACACAAATAAAAGCCGCTCACATTCATCACCTAAACAGCACCAACACGTCACTAACTATCCCTCATTTTCCCTTTCTTTCCAGAATCATTTTTCTTTCACTGTTTCTGTGTAGCAGTAATAAGCAGCTCTGCTCCAGTGGGTGCACGGGGACCAGCAGTGGACGGGGTGTGTGCCCCATATCACCAGCTGAACAGTCTGTCAGACCTACACACACACACGCATGCGCACACACACACGCACGCACGCACGCACGCACGCACGCACGTACGCACGTACGCACGCACACACACACACACACACACACACACTCTCACCAACAAATACACATAAAAAAGGAACACACATGCATGTGTAAACACACGCACAAAACATGCACATACACACAGGCACATACACACACACACAGGCACAGAAACACACACACACACACCCCAAAAGTGCTACCTTCATGGCCCACTGATGGGCAGAGCTGGAGGAAATGGTGTTATTACAACACTGGCACTTTAGCCCACAGAAAAGAGCTGCCATTAGGAACAGAATAATTAAGGTGTCTGACAGCAGCCCCCGCAGCCATTTCTCCTGATTATTCTTTCATTCTCTCTTTCAGCCCCTTTCTTCCCTCGGCTCGGGAAGGGAGGCCCATTAAGTTGTGAGACGGCCTTTCAGAACGCGGAGCATTTGCATCTTAGTACAGAGCTCTCGAGCGCGGGCCAACGGGAGAGCGAGCGAGAGAGAGAGAGCGAGAGAACAGAAACGGGAGAACGGAAAACAGAAATATTTTCTTCCCCCGTAACACACCCTGGATCTAGTCAACACAAATGCAGCGCTGGGAGAAATCCAGGTTGTCCGCCTACATGATACAGGACCTGGCGGAAACCAAACGTGCCGGTCGCGAGCGAGGACCAGGAAGCAATGAGCCCTGACATTCACAACTGACCAATCATCAGCTGGTCAGCGCTCATATTCATTTTCCACCCCCCCAATAATATGATTTAAGACGTATTCTGTGGACTCTGGGAGTCGACCAAGAGCACACATCACTGAGGCCAAATCAGCCATGTTTGATTGTTCCATTTTGCTCTTCCCCCCCCCCCACCCCCACCCCCACCCCCTCCCTTTACAGCAAAACAATACAGAGCAATTACAGTGATGTCTGGACGCCTCTCCGCCAACATCGCGCTCTAAATGAATTTGCTCCCGGCCAATCAGGCCTCTTTTAATGGCTCATCATCTCCACACAGAACAGAGTCTCCCCAGAGCGTCGGGCAGATTATAACACGAGGAGAATCGGGTCCAACGCTTGATGAAGGGACAGACAGACAGACAAATTACCTGTGCAGAGAGGGGGTTACAGTCCTACGATTATCGCCCTTTTATTTCCCCCACGTGTCTGTGAGTTAATCACAGACAAAGCAGTGCGACCAATCCTAAAAGGCTCCTAATCTCACCTGTGCCCGCACGCCGTCACATACTATTAATGATACTAATTCAAACAAATAATCGTCGATATTTCGGGTCATAAATTTGTCCGGCATTCTCTCCGCGGCAGGAAGTCCGTTTTATTTGAGGACGGTTAGGCGACGGACGCCATTTCTTATATTTGTTTTTCAGATCGCGCCGCGTGTTACCGGGGTTACGGCAGCAGGTTTGCTCCAACTCGGGCGAACCTGGAACATAATTGATTTGAGCCCCAGTGAGGTGAGGTGAGGTGCTGTGCTAGTGGGAGGCTGGTGGCTAAATCACACACTGTAATTATGCCATGTGAAGGCGGTGTATCCCGAGGTGAACATGGATTTTTTTCCCTTCACCCGCCCTTATAAAACAAAAATAAAGAGGCACCGATAATCCTCAGCAGAATATGTTCCTACCTGTTTGATATTTCAGTCTATAGTCATGTGTGTATTCATGTACAACACTGTTGCTCCTAAACCGCCCACCAGATGATGTCATCAAACGTGACTTAAATAGCAAACAGTTATTTGTACAGTGTGGCATATTGCCATTGAAGTAAGTTAGGCTAAGCGCTTTGCTAAAGGGTAGAACAGCAGTGCCATCCAAAGTACTTGAATGTGCAAACTTCTGCTTTCTGAGAGCTATTCCTGAAGCAGGGCTAAAGACTGGAGCCTGAAAGGCTCATCGCTAACGCCTACGACGTTCCAACACATCTCTTCTGATCTCAAAGCACAACCAGCAGCCGGGCTGGCGAATCAAAGACCATCGCGTCAGCTCCGCTCAACGCTTGGATACGGCAGCTTTTGCTTCTCTGTAAAACCTGATCCTGACCATGTGAAACGGAGAGCTTTTGAAGATCCGGTCGAGAATAAAATAAGAATAAAACGCCGCTGGTCAAGCGGACGCTGAAAAGTTCCCTCCAACCATCAGAACCTGAGAGCTTTCCTCATCAGGGCCAACATAAGAGCCCTGTGGGACACCTCCAGCCACTGACCTGCAGGGACATAATCATCATCATCACCCTCCTTCTCCTTCTTCTACCTCTGCCACATACAGCCTTTGCCAGGCCTGGCCTGCACCCTCATCCCGGTGTATGTGCCCACAGTTTGTACTGTATTTATACAATGTGATATTAACTGAACAGATACAGATGAAGCACCATTCTGGGGAGTGTGCTTGAAAACCAGGCGGAGCTGCCAGGCCCCTCTGCGTGCGTGCGTGCGTGCGTGCGTGCGTGCGTGCGCGTGCGTGCGTGCGTGCGTGCGTGCGTGTGTGTGTGTGTGTGTGTGTGTGTGTGTGCGTGCGTGTGTGTGTGTGTGTGTGTGTGTGTGTGTGTGTGTGTGTGTGTGTGTGTGTGTGTGTGTGTGTGTGTAATCGGTCACATTAGAAGCAGGAGATCGGAATGCGCATAACTAAACTGGGGAAAGTGTCCGGTTTGCCTTCCCCTTGCACGGGGAGAGCCGGTATCTACCCCTGGTTACAAAGGACACAGGGGTAAGAGAAGAGAATGTGTGTAGGCTACTGATCTCCACACAGGGTGAGGATACATATTTAGGTGATTACTCATCATTATTATTATTATTATTAAGGGCGGGTGTGGTTGTCCTTTGGGTGTCTGACCTGAACTGGATTACCTACTAACCTAAACCCCCCCCCACCTCCCCGTCTAAATAACAGCCAGGGCAACAGCAAGGGGTGTTTAGATTCCCTGTGGGCAACCTAACCTCGCTGAACCCCAAGAATTCAGTTTCATCAGTCACAGACGCTTGATGTGAAATGGCTTTTCCTGTTTGCATTGCGTCATAAAGGTACGAATGAGGCCTCCTGGTTTGGCTACTATATTCCAAATTAACTCTAATGGCCATTGGCCTGTATTCCACTCAGAGAAAAGTTGAGAATTCACAATTTCATTAAAATGTATATTTTATGAGAAAAATATTTTAATTGTAAATGAGTAGTACCCCCCCATCCCACCACCACCATCACCAAAAAATACTTGTTAAAATCATGAAATCCATTTGGCACTAATGGAAAATGCTCTAGCTTTTATTTTCCACAGACAAATGCCACTTCAGCTGAGCAGAACTTAAAAAGCACCAGCTTTTTTATTTTTTCCCCCCTAAATCACTTCTGGTCTCCTAGCAAGTTGCTATGGCACCCACCAACTATGCTTCCCACCTGCCTTCTCTCCAATTTTCTCCCTATTTTATATCAGCATGTAAAAAATTTTATATGTCTTAAATTAACAGACAACTATCACAGAATAGATCTATAAGAAATAATAATAATACCAATTTCAAATGAACTATATTTTGAATATTTACTGGGCGATTGTTCAGTTGTGTGATATATAAAGCTACCAGGGTGTGAAATTAACACCAGCCAAATGCTGGTAAAATTTTGATTGTGGCTGGTAATATTTGTACTCAAGCAGACACTTCGGCCAGTTACCAACCAGGTTGTATTATATTGAAACATTTTGGCTAGTAATGTTAAAAATGGCTGGTAATATTTTAGAATCCACAAGCCACTCTGGCCAGTGGGTGAAAGCTACTATTGTGTAGTCTAGTACATAGATAGGAAACAAAAATATAATATACTACTCATAAGAAAGGGGCAAACTCAATCGCATACAAGTAACTTGGCTTTATTAGACATCACATAAACTAAGTTCAAGTTACATCGGCTGTGTTACAAACTAGCAGTTAGCTAGATGTGAAAGTTTTAATGCTGTTTTACTACACTGAAAGAAAGCTACAATACCAGTTCAGACATCAGCCGTCCATAACCGCTCAGTCATTAATGGTTTGTTTAATAGGTTCAAAAGAGGCATGTAGTATGCGAGTAGTGTATTATTGTAAAGAGCACTTTGGCTACAGTAAATTAAGTGCATGAAAGCTATGTTACATCAGTAGCTTGCAAGCAAACAGTTATGTCCTTCAGATGGCCATGAGAACATGGTTGGCTTGATAACTCTTTTGTTGATTACATGGCACACTCAAGCCGTGGAAGTCAGTTGCAACATAAAAAATAAATTTGGCTAAATTCGATTCCCACTGAATTTTTAAAATGTTTATCGACTTTGATGATTTATTACTTCCACAAATGGGTATTGGTAGCTTGGTAGTAAAGTATTATTATCTTCATGCGCAATTCACATGTTTAGTGCAAATCAATACATAGCTTGGTATAACCATAATAAACCATAAATTATATTTAAGACGGACAGCTTGACAGCTACCCTGGCCGCCCAATATTAACCAGCTGCCCACATTCCAGTCCTGCCAGATATAGCAACATATCATATCTCCCCTGTATGTCTCTCCTCTGTATGTCTTTCCTCTGCTATACTAGCCACCGAAATGGCAGAACATAGAGCACGGATAGTCAAATCTGGACCTCAAATACAAATACAAATACAAATACAAATCCAGCCCTGATTTTCTTTCTCCCAGGTAATTAATTGAACGATTGGCCAGACTGATTGGCTGATTGGCCAGACTGTCTTCACACCTGACTCCCAGGTAAAGGGAGGGTAGAAGACCAGCAGTTCTCAGACCTCGAGGAGCGTGATTTGAATACCAGTGATGTAGAGGAATAGCCACAGTGAGATGAGATTATATTTATAAGTTATATTTATAAGATTATATTTATGAGTATTTATGCACAAATAAGTATATCTGCTGTAATTTGTTCTGAATATCCGTCAGGTGTCAGTCAAACCGGAACAAAAATTAATAACTGGTGTTTGTGTCCAAATGAACGAAGAGGGACTTTTTTTTGGCTTTACCCTCGAACATCCCGGCCCTCCCGCCCTCTGAACGCTACACACACACACCCCGCTCTGAATGCTACACACACACACACACACACACACACACACACTGCGTTGAACACTACACACTCCCTGGAAGCGCTGGCCTGCTCTTATCCAGGGTGAATCGCACTGCTGTTCTGCTCAGAGCTGTAGGTTACATTAAGAGCAAATTTATGACAAACCATCAGCGCACTTCCCTCCCCGCCTCCACCACCGCTCCCCCCACCCCCCACAATCACTCACTTATCCCGCACACAGCCATACATCAGCATTCACTGTAATTTGGGCTGGGAGGCAGCGTGGAGGTCATACGATCGATAGAACTATCAGTAGAATTAAAAGTGCGGTTGGACTCAGGGAAGCTCGGCTTTGCTCTAAAGACAGTGAGAGCTGTACACATAATGGCTGAGCGCACGGGCCAAGTTTTAACGAGCCGTTCAAGCGACGGAGAGAACCCCGGCGGAGGCCTGGTCCGTTTGGGACCGAACATGAGCCGGGCCGCTTCGGGGGATGCATAAGGGTACCCCCCACCGTACCAGCGGGGCGTGTCGAGGTGCAGGATATGGAGGGACCATCGGCCAGGGACTGTTGTATGACATGTCTGAACCACTACACTGTGACTAATGAACCCCTCAGCCTGCTTGATCAAGAGGTGGGTTTTAAGCATTAGTAGTTTTCTTTAAAAAATAAACAGTTCTGATAAAACTCATTTGGGTTTCTCTAATTGCGTAGCAGAAATCTGTGAGCAGGGGGGGGTTTTAAATCATCTTCAGCTCTCCCCCCCAGCAGTTTCCACCCTCTCTTCCGGACCATGTTGCCTGGAAACAGAATAAATGGTAAATCTATTTTAATATCCTTTCATATCTTTTCCAAATGTATTATTTAAACATTTAATATCCCGCCTTAAATTCAATCGGCCTCCGGATTGTTTAGACCCCGTTCTTATTGCCTCCTGGACTGAGCCGGGCCAACATGGGTCTTCATCTCCATCGCTAATGCCGCCGAAATCAAACCTTACCTGGGGGGTGTCTCCGAAAATGTGAACTGTCACGCGGATGAAATATACTTTCCACTAAAATGCGCCCGGTAATATGGCAGTAATATTGAAAAAGCTATCAATAAAACATGTGCCCCGTACTTACTCAACTCACATTTACATTCTTGGGTCTTTAAAGGACCTTTGCGAGACGCGCAATCATTTTCAACCCCGGCCCGATATTGGATAGTGTTTCGGCAGGGTGTTTATCTCTGTATATAGCGTGTGTCTGAAGTTGCTGCCTCTCGACCGCCAGTCCTTTCCAGACCGCCAGTCCTCTCTATAACCGCCCAACGCAGAGGAAAAAGGGATCTAAATGAAACAGTAGAGTTGCCACAGGTGATTAAGAGAAACAGTGCAAAGATGGAGAGGGAGTAATTAAGGGGTGTCCTTCACAGCCATCTGCCGTCGGGCCCTTAACTCGCCCATGTTTCTCTCCGGCATGCGCGCTCGCCGTTGCCATGGGGAGCGCGGCTCGGCCCCCCGAGCGAGGGAGGGTGTAAAATACAGTAATTCAGACTCCCCTGTGACCATCTGTAAGACCCTATATATCGCACCAGCCAGACACACAATATCACGCCGCTCCAATTCCATTGCAATCTGGGCGGTGGGAGCTTGTTTTTTCCCCCGGAGTTCACGTCCTTACCGCTGTCTAGCTTGGGAAGGGCACGTCTTCACACCCCACAGTGGCACGTCCCGAATCGATCGGAGGGGCCCCGGTGAATTAAACCGGGGGGAGGAGGGGGGGCGAAACCGGTCGCTTGCGAAGCGCACGGACGGGGCGACTCTCCCCTGCTCCCCTGCTCAAAGGAGGCCAGAGAGGGGAGAGCGCGTACCACTGAGGCGGGAATCCTTCGAGGAGGAGGAGGAGGAGGTGACAGGAGGTGAGGCTTTTAATTAGGACTGTGATTGGGTCTAATGAAGTGGGAAATACTCCAGCCCCGCTTTAAGCCGACGGTGAGCCTGTGACATGGCGCTTGTCCGTCTCTCTCGCACGCTCTCTCTCGTCTGCACTGACAGCTCAGAGCCGCCCGGCCTCCTCCAGCACGCTGATAAGACTCGCGGGCCGCCGCGCTTAAAGGCCGCCTATCTGCATCCGGCCGATTAAAAGCAGGCTGCTATCGCATCTCATACGGCTGGAAAGGGTGCCATCTTTAACGCTCTTGCGGTAAAATAACAGTGTTAATGTATGTAAATCTCCGTCTTACACTGTATCCTCATGCCTGGCTTTAGCTGTGAACCCCCCACCAGAAAACAGTCACTTTTATTAAATGTATTATTCTTTTTTTTAAATCCCGTTTTTAAAAAGGTCTCCCTAAACGCTCTAGTCTGTGTGTCAAGAAACGGCACGTGTGAATAACCCACAAAGCCTTTTCATACGTACACGTTTTTTCAAATGCAAATGGTGTTCTTAAGAGGTTTCGACTTAAACGCTCCTCAGAAGGTTGCAAGTCAACTGCATCTAACAGGAGCAGATATATAATTTAAAAGCAGCCCCTCCAGCTTTTGAATTCTCTTCAAAGCAGTGGGGGAGAAGCGTGTGGTGATGTCTGACAAGGTCTAACAGGCAGGCAATTTGGGTGCCTTACACCACCTACAGTAGTCAAGCGTAACGCGTTCATTAAGGCGATAAATTTGTATAATGGCATCTTATGCAAAGACAAAAAAAAAATCATAAAAAGTGGCGACAACGCAAACGGCACCGCTTCCTGATTGGAGGAGACTGAATGGACGCAGGTGTTACCTCCCTTTCTTAATTGAGACGGAGAGATCATAAAGCATCTTTCTTCCGCGTTTCATTCACTCCCCCAATTAACCCCGCGACCCCCCCGCACGCCCCATCGATAGCAGCTTCGCTTGCGCGCGAGTAGGCGGGCCCGGTAGCTGAGCGCTGGTGATGTGTGACTTTAGGATGATACGGACCATTAGCAGGGAGAGATGCAGACACGAACGCGCGGCATGGGGTCAATCTGCCGCGGACGGGGCCCCCAAACTTCCTGTCTTCTTTCAGTCACAGACATCTTACCCATCACTGCAAGATGATTCATTAATCCACCACTGCAAGATGATTCATTACCCACCACTGCAAGATGATTCATTACCCACCACTGCAAGATGATTAATTAGATCCCACTGCAAGATGATTCATTACCCACCACTGCAAGATGATTCACTACCCACCACTGCAAGATGATTAATTAGATCCCACTGCAAGATTATTCATTACCCGCCACTGCAAGATGATTCATTACCCGCCACTGCAAGATGATTCCTTACCCACCACTGCAAGATGATTCATTAGATCCCACTGCAAGATGATTCACTACCCACCACTGCAAGATGATTCATTACCCACCACTGCAAGAGGATTCATTACCCACCACTGCAAGAGGATTCATTACCCACCACTGCAAGATGATTCATTACCCACCACTGCAAGATGATTCATTACCCACCACTGCAAGATGATTCATTACACCACCACTGCAAGATGATTCATTACCCACCACTGCAACATGATTCATTAGATCCCACTGCAAGATGATTCATTACACCACCACTGCAAGATGATTCACTACCCACCACTGCAAGATGATTAATTAGATCCCACTGCAAGATGATTCATTACCCACCACTGCAAGATGATTCATTGCCCACCACTGCAAGATGATTCATTATCCACCACTGCAAGATGATTCATTACACCACCACTGCAAGATTCATCATTATCCACCACTGCAAGATGATTCATTACCCGCCACTGCAAGATGATTCATTATCCACCACTGCAAGATGATTCATTACCCACCACTGCAAGATGATTAATTAGATCCCACTGCAAGATGATTCATTACCCACCACTGCAAGATGATTCATTACCCACCACTGCAAGATGATTCATTAGATCCCACTGCTTGTTTTAGCTACATTCCCTTCGCCACTCTAACAAGATTCAGTTTGCTGGAACCTTATATACAATATATAAATATCTCCCCTGGCTTATTTGCCCATCTTTGTCAGCTTGTACTTGATTGTTTGTTCATAATGCATGCTGGAAAGCCACAGGTAGACTGGAAGGAGATACTGTATATGAGGTATGCATGTTCCTCTTGCTTATTGCACACATATTAGGTGAGAGGTTCTTAGTGAGGATCTAAGGTCTGTTCAATGCTACGCAACAAATCCACCGCTAACTCAGACCACCGCTAACTCAGACCACCGATATCCCAGACCACCGCTATCCCAGGCCACCGCTATCCCAGGCCACCGCTATCCCAGGCCACCGCTATCCCAGGCCACCGCTATCGCAGGTCACCGCTATCCCAGTCCACCGCTATCCCAGGCCACCGCTATCCCAGGCCACCGCTATCCCAGGCCACCGCTATCCCAGGTCACCGCTATCCCAGGCCACCGCTATCCCAGGCTTTCGTACCTCTCATGGCACTATTTTGCTTCTTTGCCTAAAGAACTGTTAAATAAGGAGAGAGATGAGCAGAGCGTGACGCTCGAGGCCGTCTCGCAGCCTGCGGCCATATTCCCCGTCTGTGACGGGACCCGGACAGTTCAGCCGCTGCCTCCTCTCTCCCGCAAGCATTCGCAGGCAAACGGACCTGCCGCGGGCTGCGTTCGCCAGCTGTCAGCGGACGGCTGGGGCGGGGCGGGGCCGGGCAAGGCCGAGCCGGGACGATCGACGACAGGATGAAAACTCGGCCGGGTCCCACGGCACTACGCGGCCATCTCACCGGAACACAAACACCGTACCACAGGATGCATTTACAGTTAAATCACATCCTTCAAAGACGTTATTTGACCGACTGCAGTACTGGCATCAATGTTAAAACTGGATAGGCCTCTTCCAAAGCACAACATGAAAACTGTAGTTGGCCAACGACCGTTTCTATGGCTAAAAAATAGTCACAACCTAAGCGCCGGAATTTAAACAGTGCTGCGTACTGCTCGGCTTTCCAAAATCTCGACTGCTCTTAAGGTCAGAGACGTTGGGCAGTCAGGGAGGTTTTTTTTATGTTTAAACACGGGCCCTCAGTGCTGCAGAGAGCTAACTACATTTTGTCTGCGGAAAAACATTATGTCGCCCGTTACCAAGAGCCAGCTCCTCCTCCGCATAGTAACAAGGGCAGCGAGAGTGCATCTATTTTTCTCTCTCCATAGCCTGCAGTGACAAACCCACCGCACAATCTGTTTAATTGTACTTTTCACACTCGGGTTTAATGTGTGTGTGCACTGCGCATATGTTAGCATTTAAATCAATTTCCCAATTTCCATAAAACGAATTAAATGCACTTACAAACAATAAACCGTGAATGGGATATGTAATTATTATCCACTGTACATTATACACCGTGGTGTTCTTCCCTTCAACGGCGCCGAGCGTCGCAGCCTTCTCTGCTGGGCATCTCTGGAGCGGCTAGCGGCGCTTGTTAGCTTGCCAAGTCTTGATACGGGGAGGGGCCATAACAGGTGCGCACGCTACGCTAACTCCATCTTCCTTGCAGCGGCAGCAGGGCCCCGCAGCCGCGAGCGCCGTTCGCGGTCTGCTGGCACAAGACAACAGGACCGGCAGCTGGTAATTTGGATGGAAACCGCCACCCTCTCTCCCCGCACCCACCGCTCTGCTGCGCACCTCGGTGAATTACTGACTAGCTAGTGAGTCACTCCGCTTAGCCTTACGCTAGCCCCGTGCAGGAGGCGGTGGACAGCTTGCACCGCAAAGCATAATGCAGTATTACAGACCTCTATCACTGCAGACCTGCCTGCCTGTAGGGCACAAGGGCAATGAGCTCCTCCAGGAAGAGGCACTCTGAACTGTTCATCTAAGTGGCAGTGTGGTCGGGTCACCCTGTCATGGCTTCAGTATGCATACTCACCCAGGACTGTGGCGCATCGGGGAGACCCATTCCCTTAGTACAGTCCGACATTTCACAGGCTAGGCCAGCCATGTTTCCCTAGCTGCTGTATGGCGTGTATACGGACTCGCTTGCTTTTACTCAGGCCAGCGGAACGCATTTTTATTGTCGGTTGTCATTCAAGTCATCAAAGTATGCTACATCATCTGGAATCCCGTACTGGGGCCAGTAGGCCAGATCCAGGTAATGGAAAAAGGGAGAAGAGTCTTATGTCCCAATCTACCACTCAACACAGCAGTAACTGGCACACAGACACACACAAAATCACATAAAGACAGAAATAAGCAGAATAACAATAAGATTGGGAGATTGTAAAGACGACGTTAGCTAAAGTGGAGCGAATTTAACACCGTTTGCTAAACGTACAATCACAGCTCACCACCTGGTCCCTTTGTTCTCGCTGTTCTCTAGCATCCTTAAGAATACACAGCCACCACACACTCTGCTTCTTAAGGATGCTTTTCAGCGCTTCTTGAATCGATTTCAAATTCCCTGCGTCAGAGGAGACTCTCGAATTACACCAACAGATGGTTTACTCTATTAGGCTTTGTGTGTAAATGGCGGAGAAAAATAAAAGCTCGTCAGAAGTGGGAATAGCGGCTACATTATTCCGCTCCATTGCATTCCGACTGAAACAGAACTGAAGCACTTTGCACGTCGCAAATTAAAAGCTCAAAACAACACTGTAAATTAGTGCGATGAAATTAAATTCCCCCCCACCACAAATTATTTTCGGTTATTATTATCATCGCATTTCCGCCAGGTGTTCAGTTGTAAGCGAGGATCACTGAGGAATATAACGGCTCAATTAGTAATTTCACTAGCTATAACCTGTCCTCTGTCCCTCTGCTGGCGCCACCGATTGGAATTATTAGCTGGACTTGGGCAGACGTGTCATCAAGAAACTGCATGTGACACCGGTTCAAACCTCATTTAAATCACGGATAACAGCTCATACACAATGAACCCTCCGGTGGAGTTCACATTAAATACGTCTAGTGTTGGTGAGTGTCCGCCTCGCTCCATTAGCCGTTAATGAGCGGTTTGATTTAAAACGGAAATAATCAGATAGAATAGCTTCAGCCCCGCGTTCCACACGACGCCCGTGACACGGGGTCGGAGGAGAGGGGTCGTCTGCTCCATTGTGTAGACAGATAATTAATCTTACAGAATATGCGATTCACCAATGAGTCGCACTATACTGATGGTGCCATCGGAGCTTCCGGGTCTATTGCTGTCAAATGTAAATACAATGCCGCAGACGCTCGAAATGTTCTTTCCTCCGAGCCATTAGGGTGGCAATTTTACCGCAGGAAAAGATGTGAAATTTAATAGAACTGTAGCTAGCATAAAGGTACCCACGGCTGTGATCTTACCGAAACGTTTACCGCTTATAGACAAGGACCCAAAATACAAGGTTGCGCTACAAGTAGCCTAATATGTTGACAGAATATCTTACTGTAAGAGCAGGAGCTATAACACTGTCAATACGCTTATCCCAGGGATACTCACACGGGAGGAAAATACAGGCTACGTACCTTAGCATTAGTTATTAACCGCATACCTTTACCACCTGTAGTTCTAGCAATTACTTATTCTTAAAACAATTAACCATGGAAACAATATGTTGAAATGATTAGGCCTGCTTGACTTATTGATTGACCCTGAAGCCGAAGGATAACAGAACTTCAACGAATGACGATAATTATAGCAGGTCGTTAGGGCTTTATGTAGGCCCCTCTGGAGCACTCCACAGTACAGCCGAACACAGCTTCTTGTTTCGCTTAATTGGTTGTGCATGTGCGTATAGCAGACCGTATGGATCACGGAAACCAGGGATACACGGGGGAGCAGGGCTGTTATTAAGCTAAAAAAAATAATTGACCAAACAAAATTCCTTGTAATAATCTTTAAAATATTGTGGTTGGCATTCAGATTGCATTCGCTCCAGTATTCTATGTTTCTCTTTGAAGAACGTCTCTTGGGCCGTCCATTTTGAAACTAGCTCCTTGTTCTGTGGCCTCTAGAGCAATCCGTTAAAGCAAATCGATAATTAGAGTGCTGCAAGAACAAATAAATAAACAAATGAAGGTCACGATGAAGTTAGAAATCACTATGTCAAAATCAACTACTACTTGAACAGTAGCTGAAGTGTAGGCCTCGTCACACCACGGAAGACTAAACGCACCTGGCACACACCACTTCAGCCAAACATTACACGTCATGGTAAAGTCCATAAATCAATATGCAGTCCATCTCTGTGGCCATCAGTGCAAAAAAATAATATATATATATATATAAAACAACAATTCAGGACCTTTCATCACACGGATGACCGAGTGTCATAACTTTAAAAGGCTGGTGAAAACGGTTTGGGTTTCTGTAGCATGGTTCTATGAGTTCAGATCGGCCCCATAAGTACTCTATTATAACTATGGGGACAACGTTGTGAATGTGAACCTAGCATGAACCGGATTTATGTAAGCAGGCCTATAACTAAATGGAGTAATAACTGTTCATACACCCATTCCTGCTGCTTAGATTCATGTCTCATTTACTGAGTAGAATATTTAAGGGGGTGTTCTCAGTAGAGTATATTCTCCGCATTTGATAGCCATCATTCTTAATTTCTAAGTACATTTTTTTTTAAACTGAACTAGCTACCCACACAAAATATAGCTAAGTACAGTTTTCATGAGACATATTGTCTCCGTCGACAAAAATCTGAAATCACAGAGCCGTTATTAATCCAGCACCTGTGAATGGTGGCTGCAGCCAATCACAGCGCACCTCAGCGCCTGTGAATGCTGGTGCTAAGGTGGCTGCAGCAAATCACAGCGCACCTCAGCCAATCATAGCGCACCTCAGCTCCTGTGCATGCTGGTGCTGAGGTGGCTGCAGCCAATCGCAGCCAATCACAGCGCACCTCAGCTCCTGTGAATGCTGGTGCTAAGGTGGCTGCAGCCAATCACAGCGCACCTCAGCCAATCATAGCGCACCTCAGCTCCTGTGAATGCTGGTGCTAAGGTGGCTGCAGCCAATCACAGCGCACCTCAGCTCCTGTGCATACTGGTGCTAAGGTGGCTGCAGCCAATCATAGCGCACCTCAGCTCCTGTGCATACTGGTGCTAAGGTGGCTGCAGCCAATCACAGCGCACCTCAGCTCCTGTGCATACTGGTGCTAAGGTGGATGCGATGCTCATTTCTCATGCAGCAAGCACAGCCATGTGTCCTCCGCTGTGGGGAAACCGAGAAATCACATACAAATTTGTTTTGGGTTATAATTAAGGCATTATTGTAATTAAGCATGTTTTAAGAAAATTGGTTTAAAGTTTACCCATCTCCCAAAAATAAAGGCGGTACTTACCAATTACATTTAAATAAACTTAATATGCATGGATTGCAGTCTTCTGAAAATTAATTTAAAATACAGAAGATCCTGGAGTCACCCTTATTAGTAATTACAGAAAAACACAGAATTTTAATGGTGCCTATAATTACAGCTACCTACAACGCTGCTGTTGTTTCAACTGCAAGTCAGGCCTGTAATTGAGGATAGTGACATGCTCCTGGCCAAGTCGACCACAAAGACACGAAAGTCCCTTTCTCCCTAGTATCACCCTCTCAAACAAAGGCATATAATTACACTCCCCCACCCTCAGCCTTCATCCACAGCAGGAAAGTCTGGCAGACGGTGGGGTGGGGGGCAGTACTACACTAACACCCCCCCCCAACCCCAACCCCCCCCCCAGCACGCCTGACAGGATCCCCACAGAGGAAAATAGAAAGGAGGGAGAAAAAAAATCAATAACATACAACATACTGCTGGAAACTTGCTGAAAAAAAAAAAAAAAAAAACTAAACTCTGTTATTAAGAGTCGCGGCTGGCTGGCTGCTCGCGCCCCGCCGCCCGTCGCTCGCCGTTCGCCGTTCCTCCCGGGCCCGGAGGCCCGTCACCCCCGCCCCGGCAGCGCACGGGCACCATTCCGCATTCCACGCATTAAAAAAAAAAAAAAAAAAAAATTAAAAAAAAAAAAATTAATTATTAAAATATGTGTGTGATGCTATTGTGTTGTCTGCTATTGCATAAGGAAATCTACCCTTGAGCCCCACGTAACTACAGAAGAACACTGGGCTGTTCCTGGGGGGGTTGGTTTAAATCAGAGCTTCCTATAAGTGCAGGCTGGGTCCTACAAGAAAGCCATTACAAATTTGGGTTTCTTCGGCGACGTCAGCCAACTTTGACAAATGGGAGCCCGTAACGACAGGACAAAAACTGGCTTTTGTGTTTTCTGGAGTAGGTCGGGTTGAGTCGGTTAACTGTAAGTGGTTATCGGTTAAATGTTTAATATGGGTTAGCATTGAATGAATTAGTACCTCTACAACACAGCAGTGCCTCCACAGGCTACTAGTTAGCATGAGTGAGAGACACGCCACGCTCCTGATCTGCGGAAGCTCTTCCGGAGTGTTCCGTAATGTGGGAAACAGTCAGTGATAGCGGACAAGTGTGTGTGTGCTTCAGCTGCAGTGCTCCTTGTTTGGGGTAAGGGCGGCAGAGCGCTAATTCAAGCCAAAACCAGCCATACACATGGAGAACTAAAATAGACTGTAGAAGTGCATCTGAAGTCCCCGCATTGCGCGTTTTAATACACATTCTCCATTTCACGGGATTACACGGTGTAAAAAATGAGTTTCCAAAAGTGCGCGTATCTGAGAGAGACATTCAAGCAGGCCGAAATGGCCCGCCAGGTGTTTCTGCTCAAGGCGCTTTGCACAGAAAACACACCACACATCCACGAACAACGCCCACTCCCACCCCCCCAATCTTATTTTGGGTTTGATTTACAGCTCAATGAAGGTGGCAGTGTACAAAGTCAGGAAGACTGACAGTGATGGATGGGAATTTGATCGCATCCTTCACAAATATGAGAGCTGAGGTTTTATTCAGTCTGATGTGGTTATTGTTTTGCTTCTCCACGGCTGCATGCGCTGCGGTTATTAGTTTTGTGTGCCAGACTCACTAAAAGTGTGCCCACAGCAACAAAACAACACCGCGCAGAGAGACACAAAGACAATTTGCTTCATAAAATTGGCGGTGGCCAAACAAAGTGATTGATTCTCGTTGTAATGTTTTATTTATTTGGCCTTTGCCGAGCCAGGAAGACAGACACTCCTCCGCGACAGAGGCCTGACCTGTTATGACACTAATTACTTTAACAATTCAGATGTTTTGAGATATTATTGAGAATTCAAGCGAATGCCACTGTTTTAACAATCACAAGAAAGCGCGGCAGATGGTGAAATGTACACAAAAAGAAGAGCCAGACAAGTGTGCTGTCTGCAGGAATGATGGATAGTGACGGATTGGTTGGTTAAAGCACAAGGCAATACAATTTAAAGCAATAACTGTCCACAGCGCTTTACTCAGAAAAACAAAAGGGACCAAAGTTGTCAGACTGTAATCCAATTACCGAGCCACAGGTGCTCGCCAAACGCAGTGAAACCACAGGTGTGTTCACACAAACGCACACACAAAGTGGCTCAAAGTTATTCTTTTCAATGGCGCAACAGAGAGAATTTGGCCAACCTCAGTTGAAAATGGACGTAATTCGGCAACACACCATGCCATGCTACGCACCCCGCCCCCCACCCCCGAGATAACTCCATTACCTTCCACTATGTGGACTGCTGTTTTATTACTTTATAGCTCGATAGCTTACTTTCTTAACCTCAAGGTTGCGGGTACGATTCCCAGGCAGGACACTGCCGTTGTACCCTTGAGCAAAGTCCTTAACCTGCATCGTTTCAGTAAATATCCAGCCGTTTCAATGGACACTGTAAATATTCAACGTAAAATAAAATTAGAATGTGGTGGACGGCGCCTGTAAGAGCATCATCCACATGCTCATTGCGAGCCGCGACGTTGGCGGGTTCGAATCTGGCCGCAACGTCGACCTTTGTCGCTCGTCCCTCCCTCCCCATTCATCCTGTCTCTCCGCACTGTGCTGTTCAATAAAGCCGAAAAGCCTTTAAAATATTACTTTAAAAAAGGAAAAGAAAAAGAAGTTTTGATTACCACAGACGAGACCGACAGTGCCCTGTGAATATGATGAAGATGAAAATGGCGGATGAACGAAGATGTTCTTTAAAATAGCGCAAAATAAATAAAAACTATATATATATAACCGTAATGATGCATTACACTTTAGCTGTTTGTGAGGGTTACTGACCAGGTAGCTAACAGCATCTAGCTTTGACATGTTCAGCCAGCCAGACAAGCCCATTTTGCAGATAATAGAAATCTAAGAATAAACCCCAGCCTTGTGTTTCTACCCGAGCCCGTTGCCGTGGCGTCTCGCTATAATCAGGAAGCTCGCCCTCATCCTTTAGCCGCCCGCCTTCCATGCTCGCTCCTCTGAAATTCGATTCCATATTTAGCATAAACCTGTCCCCTGAAACAGCTGGAAAAAAAAGAGTCATAAGTTGGGCAGAATGTGGCAGCGTGACAATCTTAGGTTCCCCAGTAAAATCACAGCCATCCTACACGATGTCAAGCAGCTAAACAGCATCGCCAGGCTGCTATATCACGAATACAAACAGCACTGGGAAACCGTAAAGGCAGAGAGTCTCTCACAGACCCAAGCAGTCATATTTCTGATGTTCTGACTGGCCGGATACATGTTCTGATACATCGGATACAGTCCAATCAAATTCACTCATTCACAAATGGCCTGAATACTATTGCAAGCATCATGGAAACAGCTATGGGGCTAAAAAAATAAAAATAAAGTTTTAGATGATAGTTTTATGGTAATGGGGTAATGACAGACTTGAATCGGCTGTTGTAAAAGACCTCCCGGGGGGAAGGAAAGGCAGATGGCTAGAAGGAAAACGGACAGACTGACAGACTCCTGCTGGGCCGGAGCTTCTGTAGAAGTCAGGAAGTCTAATTGGTCAGAATTAGCCTATCACAGGAAGTCATGCTCTCTGTACAGCCATCAGGGATAGACAGCAGCTCGCTGGGATCAGTCCATAAGCCCCCCTGTAGTTTTACACAGACACACAGCAGTGAGATAAAGTTTAAGCGAGTTTTGCTCTGTGGTGATGTACTTGAATCGCATTTGGAGTTTAACTTTTTAATATAATTAAATATCTATGGGCAATCACTGCAGTCATCAAATTCCTGAAACTTTCAAAAAAGAGAGACCGGTCAGATGACTGTGATAATCTAGTCTGCAAAGTATGAAACCAGCCTGTTTCACAAAAGCTGGTATTAAACAAAGTTCTATGGAGTCAAGATGTTGCACACCGGGGCGTAGTCAATGCTTCACAAAATGGCAACAGATTTTCCATTTGCCATCTTGTAAAACAGGCCTACTGATTGGTTTGGCTGCAGTGCATATATGCGTGTTGTAAATTAAGCACACACGCACGCACGCAAACACGCACACAAACACGCACACAGACACACGCACGCACGCACACACACACCTGCGGTAAGTTGATGACATCGTCCAAGCAGATTGTCAGTGTCATTTTGACGCTTCGTGCAATCAGTCATTATTCAGTAACTTCCATCTGCTGCTGAATGGTAATTAACCCCGGTGAAAAGGTGAAAAATATGACAGTTACACACTTCAGAAAGTTCAAAGTGCTTCTATTCCAAAGTGATGAAATTACAGACCATCTGCAAGTAAAAAATCCGGTTTAAAATTCTCACCAGAGAAAAACACCAAATAATTAAAACTACCAGAAAATTCTTTTCTCAGTAATAAAGGAGTGGGGGGGCGGTGGAGTCATCAGCCATTCAATTAAAAAGGGAGTGCCAAATGAGATCAATTACAAAGTCACATTACCATCGCCCTTGACCAACTCCATCAAAGTAACATTTTCATATGCTATTAATAGACCCATTTCAATTAACACTAATTATCCTACACAATCAACACATTATTAATGTGGTATACACTACGTAGCACAGAGAGAGCCACGAGGGGCCTCAGACGCAAAGAGACGGAAAAAGGTTTGAAAAACAGCAGCTGCAGAACTCATAGAGTCATTTACTTATTATAAGCGTGATTGTGCTTCGATGGCTGAAACGCTCCGTAATTAACAGGCAAATTAGAAGAGATGGAGGGATCCGTCAGAAGGTCGCATTTTGATTAAATTTCCCATGAAATGAGATCCTTAATTTCTAAATCACTATTATTTTTGAAGTGTGCATGTCCTTCTGTGTCAGATACGTTAAGGAGGGCGCTCGGCTCTCAAATGAGAAGTGACAAGTGAGTGGCTTCTCTTTTTTGTCTCCCCCGTGACGAGCTTTTATCAGATTCTCACCCGTAAATCTCACAGGGGCGGACGCTGGACTGGCCCCTCTGAGGGATTTCACTCCGAGGCTCTTCAGCTTGAAGAGATAAGAAATGTTATACTCGACATATTGTGTTTTTTAGCTGTATCCCCCTCTACAGTAATGCTTTAAAACCTGTTGTGAAGAAAATCAATTGCAGTAGAAAGGATTGTGGGCAGCAGACATTTTGATATGAGAAAGTTCTGAGGAATGAGAACGCTTTAATATCACAGGAAGTTTAATACTTTCATGGTTGCATATGAACCCCTACCCACAAAAGGGTAAGGGAGTATTCTTTGGGGACTGGAGGTCCTGCATGGATTATAGTGTGGTACTTAAGCCCATCTTCCATGCCAACATTTCAGAACTGCAAAGAAAAAGCAATTAGCTCATAAAAATGTCAAATATAATAGCCATAATAAGCTGAAAGTGCATTTTAAAAGCAAAAGTACCGCACAAATGGAGGAGACAAGTTTACCGGAGGCTAATTTGAACATTCTGGCTGTGCCGAATGACATCACAAAAACTTGTCCGCAGTACCATAGAGACTTTTTTTTCCTCAGCAGAGCGCAAACACAACTGCCGTTAAAAAAGGAGTCTGAAAACAGCCATACCCGGTAACCTATAATAAGTCTGTAAAAACAGGATGTCAAATCTCTGGTGCAGATTCAAAAATAGCTTGAAATTAGTTCAGATTCATTGCCTATTGTTTTTCTGGTCAAACACTTGATTTCTGTAAAAAAAAATAAAAAAAATAACAAACAATTCTCTATGATAAGAGTAGATAATTATGCATATTCCTAATTAAATTTCACTAGCAATTAGCGAAGGGGCTACGCTATGAAAAAACCGACGCATCAGGATTTCTACAGTTCAGACGCCAGAAAGAAATGCCAGGGCACGGTGAATTCAGAACAGAAGCACTACACCTACACATAAGTGAAAAAAATGTAATTCAGCGAGGAAGAATTGAGCATGAGCAATAGAGTATTACCACATGACTATTCTAAAATGGATGCATCTCAACTTGGGAAATGCTTCCACTGTGGAAGACTTTAGGCCTAACCCATCAGCAGGAGACACAAAGAAAAGGTGACTCCCAAAGAGGCAAAATAAATGAGAAAAATTGTTCACTGAGGATTTCCAATCATAAACAGGTACATCATCACCTGAGGAACGTTCCCTGTAAAGGCAGCAAGGCTATTGGTCGCTGCCGGCTGCAGAATCGGAAGCGCATCGAACAGAAATGGTCGTGCCTGCGATGTTTAATTATTTATTTTACAGTCACAGGGAAACAGAATTATGGCCCAAAATATCATCCACGTCCAAGTGATGCAATTCACTTCGGAATGTCATCGTCTCCTGAAAAATACAGCTTCCTGCCATCGTCATCGACGCAACACGGTTAACATGGAAACGCATCCGCAAAGAAAATTTGGGAAACCAACTTTGAATTAAAGTGCCGCCAGCCTTTTTGAAGTCATTTTTTATGCTCTCTTGAAAAAGACATTTTTAATCTCAATGAAACTCCCTGGTTAAATAAAGGTTAATAATGCTGGTAGCAGATCTGCAGAATTATCAGAGACCTCTGTGAATTAGTTGGAATATTTAATGAACCTCATTTACACAATTCCCCCTCGCCCTTGTGTGGACATCCCAGAAATCCATATTCAAATCTAAAATTACATTTTGTGTCTACCGCAAAAGCAAGCTGTCACTGTCGGAGAATGGCTGCTGATTGTCTGTGTTTTCCCAGCTGTTTCTCTGGCATAGAGGAAGCTCATTCTGCCTCATCTAAATGTTTTTCCTGGTACTTTTCCACTCTAAATCTGCATGCCTTTCAACGTATACATTCGCCACAATACTAGAAGTCATAATCTTCTAAATGATTTGCATTCCTGAGCTGAGTTTATTCTCAAAGGTTAATGGAGTCTTCTCCCCCTTTCATTGAATGCAGAATCGGGTGTTCCTGAACGGTGCAGAAATTATATACCCTGAAACTTTTTACAAACAGTTTAGAGAAACCCCACCATTCTGTATGCGGACAGTGTAAATACAGACTCACTTTGCACATACAATTCAGGCAGGTACTGACAGACACCGAACTGTACACATTGTAAAGATCATAGGCACCAGGATATTGTAAATTCATCATCCTGACATGCGCATGTGACCGTGCGTGCGTGGCATACTATTTTCACATTGTGGTACACCGAGTTTGTGTTGACCTCCACAACTCGAGAATAAACTTTTAAACCTTATACAGAACGTAAAACTCCATATGGAAAAATGGTGATGTAACACACACACTTTTGACTTTGAATGAAAGACGAAACTGCCTTGCTTAAGCATTCATCTCCGTTGCTATGGCAACCCTTAATCAGTTCAACCGCAGTTGGGAAAGGTCACAGAATTTAGTTCTGGTCGTGGTCTCCATTTCCCAAGTTTCCTGAGATACTGAATGTCGAGTCAACAATCACACTCATAGCGATGCAACAAACTAACCATGAAACAGCTTTTGAAAAGAATCCGGGGTAAAAAAAAAACGGCAGAAGAGCAAAGATCAAGAGGTTAGAAAAAACATTTCAAAGTCACCGACTTTCCCTTTGAGCAAAGTAAATTCCATCATGAATAAATGGAACACTCGCTTCTTACCGCCAAGCCACTCCCAGATCAAGGCTGCCCATCCAAACTCAACAACCAATCAGCAAGGAGAGTGGAATCCAACGGTGACTTGGACAGATCTGTGAAGTTGTGTGTCCGCAGTGTCGGTCAGTGTTCACATGTACAATAAACCAGCTTCTGCCGGTGAGCAACACATTACTGTAAAGCCTGATTTACAACAAGGGGTATGTGGATCCCTGGGGATCCTTGAAGGTACTGTAGGGGGGTCCCTGGCCAGACTTGATATGCAATGACTAGAATATATATAGGTTTTGGAAACCATTTCAAAATGTAAAACCTTTTTTCTTTTTTTTCTTAACTATAACCCTGTTTAACTTATGAGTCCCCTGGATGTCTTTGAGCCTGGATGGGGTCCCTATCAGAAACCCCCACAGTAAAGCATTCCCCTTAAATCCCCTTAAAACTTTAGCTTTTTGGTCAAAATTGTACTTCCAACACAAGCCAAATGCAGTGCATCACCTCGTGGACATCAGCATAGTGGCAGCAGCCTCATGTTATGAGGACCTCAGCAGGGACCTGGAAGAGTGTGAAGATGAGTCACAGATGGAAAACCTGCTTGGGTAAAGTAAGAGTTTAGAGCTTAGCCGACATTTCAGCAGGCGAAGCCACACACCGGAAGGGTTTAAAAACACAAACGCAGATGTCCTCGAGTGACCCAGTCCAAAGTCCAAACTTGAATGTAATATACAGCGAAATTTATAGATTTCGGTCCATCGCCGATCACCGACAACCTTTTCAGGACTGTTGTGATTCATTTAAAATGGCCAAAAGTGCCTCCCACTGTGAAAAGCTGGAACAGGCCGATCCAAAAAGACAAAACACTCATTTCTGCCTGAAGTACCTCCCCTGGAAGTGACAAATCGAATCGTTTACAGTCGGTACTTGACAGTTTATAATTTTTTTCCCTGATTTTACAGACATTCCACTGGCAAATTTACATTTAACTTGATCATTAAAGCAAAAAATTTTAATGAAATAGGGCTAATTGCCACTTACAAACTGTCTACGTTATTAGTAATCCATCAAAATGTGAAATTATTAGTAGGGGGTCATTACTTTGGTATATAGGCTATCGAGAGAGTTTTTATATGTTAAACGGGCACAAAAACACACGCACATGCACACACGTGCATGCTTGACAGTTTCACGTCTAGGAAAAGAGGGAGAGGTGCGAGCGAGTGAGCGAGAGAAAGAAAGATTGAAAATGAGGCGGCTGGTGGCGCAGAGTGACAGTAAATGTGGGATTTTAGCGGTAAATGGAAGGCTAGCCGAAGTAAAGTGCTGACTCCCTGCCATCATGTGCTCCTGAGGAAGCGTTGAGTGCGGCTCCAGTCTCCCTGGATTACACAGTGACTCACACTTCAAATCATCACCATTCATCAGGATCCCGCCTGATTATTGTCATTTGTCAAGAAGTGGAGGCGCATGACCGGGGTTCTGATTCTTTTAAAGAAGACCGGGCGGTGCGTGTGTGTGTGTGTGTGTGTGCGTGCGTGCGTGCGTGCGTGCGTGCGTGCGTGCGTGCGTGCGTGCGTGCGTGCGTGCGTGCGGCATGCTTGTTCTCTGTGGATGTGTAGTTCTGCTCGGCTTTGGACAGCCGCATACTGTGTGTTTGTGCAAAGACTCGTTCGTTTCCCTTCTGCACCGACGCTCACAGACAGCATCGTCTCCATGTTGTCGCTAAAGTCATTTGCAACAGAGCAAGAAAAATAGGAACCTCGTGTTACCGCCAGTGGCTGTATAGATCAGGAACAATTCAGAGTGTGTGTGCGTGTGTGTGCCCTCGTGTGATTGAAGAAGTGTGTGTGCGTGTGTGATTGAGGAAGTGTGCGCGTGTGTGATTGAGGAAGTGTGTGCGTGTGTGTGTGTGTGTGATTGAGGAAGCGCGTGTGTGTGTGTGTGTGTGATTGAGGAAGCGTGTGTGTGTGTGTGTGTGTGTGTGTGTGTGTGATTGAGGAAGTGTGTGTTCTGGCTCCTCATGGGCCCACAGCAGGGTGTCTGCGGCCCCGCCCTGACAATGTGGCAGAACCGGCGCTCGCTTCTGCTCAGACTGGACCCCCACGGAGCGTCAAGCTGGGCCGGGTCCAGAACTACAGAACAGACAGCGCCACACACAGCCTGTGTCTGCTATGCATCCGAGGACTAACACACACCAAATACTACACACCAGACCAAACACACACACACACACACAGCCTGTGTCTGCTATGCATCCAAGGATTAACACACACCAAACACAGCACACCAGACTAAACTCAAAGCACCTCCGCACTTTATGTGCTCAGTGTGCAGTGGAACTAACCAGGTTTCAGCAGTTATTCCACCCACTCAAACTCACCCTCACCTGGCCACCGTTTCCACCCCCTGGGACTGTGATATTTCAGCCAATCCCTGCCCGGCCTCCCACCCACCTGACCTCTCCAGTCCTACAGCCAATCACGCTCTGACCTCCTCGCTGTCCCCAGAACAAAACTCAGAGCCATGCTGTGTTATTTCTATATGATTTACATATACAGATGCCTAGCTGATTCAGATAGATTTTTGTTTAAGCTGGTATTTTAGATGAGAGGTTATAAAACACTACATAAATAAAACAGCAACACTCTCTGAATCCTTCACCACATTAGATCCAAAACCTAACCCTTGCAGTGAGAACATATCGTCAGCCCAATCAAACTGCTTTTATGAAACGCCAATCAGAGAAGGGGAAAACACACACATGGAATTTCTCTCAGTATTTAGAAGCACAGAGCCGTTAACGGGCTGCCGTTCCACACTCCGCTGATAAGACCAGAGAAACACCGTCAGCCCTTAGGCCCCTGCAGTCTGCCTGCGTCGGCTGCGCATCAATGCAACGACTGCAATGCAACGACCGCCATGCAACGACTCATGCACTCAAGCGGTGGCTGATCTGCGCTCTCATGAACGGACTGAAAAAAGTAAAATATAAAAAAAATCTAATTCCAATAAGTGTAAAATGGCTGAGAGGATGAAAGCTATTCAGCCTTCAATTATTTTATATCACCTTTCTTTCACTTTCAAAGTGATCACGGAGGAGAGGGAAATTTCAAAGCCCCTTTTAGTCACAGAATATCTATTACTGAGCCTCGGCAGAGCAGATTAGGCAAAGCCCTCAGCTAGAACTGAAGAAGCGAAAGATGGGATGAGAAAAGAGAGCGGGAGAGAGAGGGAGGGAGAGGGGGAGAGAGGGAGAGGGAGGGAGAGGGGGAGAGAGAGAGACAGAGAGGGGGGAGAACAGAGGGAGAGAGCAATAGAAAGCAAGAGAGAGACAAAAAGAGAGAGAGAAACAGAAAGACAGAGAGAGAGAGGGAGAGGAGGAGAGATACAGATAGAGAGGGGGGGAAACAGAGAGAGAGAGCGATAGAGAGCAAGAGATTGACAGAAAGACAGAAATAGAAAGTTCATAGGATGCTGAGTCCTCAGACAGCAGGCTGTTGTGAGGGGGAAATCAGTCTTTATGAGGGATGGGGCCGTGAAACCACGAGTGTCGACTGCTTTAAGTCTCTGTCTCTGTCTTTGTCTCCTCTCCTGGCCACCTGAGCGCATAGCTCATCCTCGCCGGCTAATAGCCGAGGCCTGCCTCCCTCCCTCCGCCTTCCCGGGGACCGCCGGGCCGCCCGGCTTCATTCCCGGGGCCTGCTCGACCGTGACCGCGTCACGCACTCCCCATTACCGCGGTTCAAGGGCCGGAGTCGACCAAGGCCGCCGCCGCGCTTCATATTTCCACCGGAATTGCCAGTGTCTGTTCCGGTCGAGTTGATGATGAATTAACCGCTGGAACAATAACAACAACAACACGAGACGGACCGGACGGGATGGGGGAGGGGTCGATAAAGATCGGGACCGTGTCCAAAACAGCCATAAATGAAGCCGAACGGAACACGCCACTCAGTCTGGACCACATTTGAACCAACCGCTCCCCCCACTGAGGTAATGAACGTCACAGCTAGTTGCTGTTGAGAATCCTTCAAAACCGCCGCGCGGCCAGAATGAGGCTCTATTAAGAGGTAACTGGTGGCAGACCCGGTTACAGTGCAGGAGTGCGCGAGTGTTTAATTGAGTGAGTGAGACGCCCCCTTCTCTGCCAGCCCCGCGCAGCTTGGCACTGGCTCCCGTGGCGAGAGGGGGGGCGTGTAAGGTCGAGCGGACCCTCCCGCCCGTGGTGTTAGGTCGCCGTTCGCCGCTGCTCGCTGAATATTCATGAGCCGGGCTGGAAAGGTGAGCCAATCGCTGAGGCGCCCTGCTGTGGGCTAATTGGGACCACGCAGGGAAGCGGTGTACGTGGAGGCAGAGTAATCACATCACAGCGCTCAGCTCCTGGGCGTACTCTGCTGCCTGTAAGCCCCGTAGCCTGGACTGCCCCGTAGAGCCAACGGGCGGGCAGAATACCCTCCATCTGTGTCAGGACAACCCTACCGACCCCCCAACTGCCTTTCAACAAAATGGCTCCTAAATTAACCTTGATTAACCTCCGGGGAAGAGAGCCCACATTACGTGGAGGATCTCTCAAACGCGGCTATCTGCAGAATGATGACGCGAAATGTTTCAGGCTGAAATGCAAAAAAAATAAAAAGGATAAAGAAATTAAACGGGTGAAAAAGATACAACTTCTGTCAGAAGAAAGAAGCAGTTTAAAAAAAACAGACTAATATCTAACAAAGGTCTAACCCCCCAGAGTTGTAGAAGAGACTCCTGGGACAGCATGCACTCTGCAGGTCTGTGGTCCCTTTGTGGTGGTGGGACGATGTTGATTTTGTAATTGATATTGGGGGGCGTGGGGGAGGTCATTTCTGCTTTCGGTTCGGGCCGACCCCCTAATCCCCAGCCATGGGCTTCCAGACGTCTGGACTCACAAACACGCTCTCCTGGGCCGCTAACTGGACCGCTACCTGGACCGTGGAATGCGCGTTTTATGAGCGTCCTTCTGTGCCGGACACTTCAAAGACGGCAGGTACAATAAGAACAGTCATCCCCCGTACATGCGTACCACCGCACGTTGAGCTGGGGCTGTCCCATAATGCACTTCTTCACCGTGGGGGTGAAGGGAACAAGCGGTGACCTCAGAGGGCAGCCCCACTCAGACACCCAATACCAGGCATCTCCGCACATTCCTGAGGAAGGAAAACAAAACGCCTGTTTCAGGTTGTTTTCCTTAATCTAAAAGAGATTACACGCAAGGGTACGCAAAAACACCCCCCGACTCCCGGGAAGAGCACGACGGACAGCCCTCCCTGTGAGTCTCCACCGGCCTCACACAGCTACACTGAGAGCTGCCCTCCACACTGTTCACACAAGCCAGCGGTCATCACTGAGCTTCACACCATATTACAGATGGTAATTATTTATATGGAGAGTATTTTTGAAATATAATGAGTTCTGTCAAATAGCTAGCCCTCTAATTTGAGCAAAGAAAAATGTACGGTGGATGACCTAGGGCCAGTTTATGAAACGGGCTTTCTGAATGTGTCGAAATGCAGGAAGAGCGCAATTATTTATAACCGATAAATGAATCGATATGACGGCTAAAAACCTGGGTGGCGTGACCGAGTTCGGCAACATAGCTGCATTCAATGCATGCAAACATATCAGCAAAGTCACTTAAAAAAATTTTTTTACGTTTTATTGAGCTAAGGAAAATAGTGAAACAGGGACACTGCTGAGTACGAACATTATTAAGAGATTCTTTATCGCCGGCCAGAAGCTGTGAATGGCGGAGCTAAATGGCTCGTTGCGGTTGCCGCTTGCCCGCTCTAATCTCCTTCCTGCTGCAACTGGACATTTTCCTGGCGTGAGAATCCTCCCCATTTCTCAAAAGCCCAGTCGGGCCAAAGCACAGACTTCTGACCAAAATCCCGAAGAGAAAAAACAAGCCACAGCGAGCCACAGCGACAGACAGCAGCTTAATTTGCTCATTTCACAGGTGTGGTGTTGATTGGGTCATGAACAGGAAGTTTAAAGCAGGTTTAATGGGGTGGGGGAGGGGGGGTGAAACCGGAGAAGGTGTCAGGGCGATTCTGGCATGGCTTGTCAAGTGGAAGTCAAAGCCAAGACCCAGGCTGGGGGGTTAAACAAGCCAGACAGCAGCATTCCTGCCCTTATTAGGCCAAACTGTGGCAACTCCTCCACGTTACAGTGGCACCAAAGGGAGAGTAGAACTGCTTCCACACCCGCTTCAAAACACCCGTCTAAACCCCCCCCCCAAGTCCGAGTTCATGGCCAACCCTCACCGTGCTGGACCGCCACACAAATACCCATGAAGTACTTCACCACTCTAAATTCCTCACAACTAAATGCCCAATAAAGAGGCGCGCACACACACAGCGTGCACACCCACTGTGCCTGCACAAACACGCATGAGATAAACGCATCATAAAAGGAAGCGTCCCAGCTTTACGGCATGTGATGCGCTGAAGTGGAGGCAGGCGGATTAGCATAGCTGCGAGCGGAACATGCCAAGCGCTAGCGTAGCGCCGAGCGTTCATCGAGCACCGAGCGCGATGTGCCCAGCTCAGCCCAGGCCCCGTTGATTGATTCCTGGCCCCGCCGGGCCGCCGGTCCATTCTACCCCTGTGATGAATGACTGCAGGTTTTAATTAACCTTCCGCACACACATCAATATTATTTCAAACACCAAACACTGTTTTCTCTTTCCTCCATTATGCAGTAACCTTTAAGACCATGATTTGGGTGCGTTTCTCAAATATCACATTAGTAGGGGGAAAAAAATTATTAGATAATAAAAATATAAAATAAAAAAAAATACTGTTACCTAAGGCAGTACATAATCCAGTACAGAAAATATGCTTCTCAAGTTTGAGTTTATTCTGCGATACTAACAGGGTCAAACATAACAGAAAAAGAGCTGTCAGTACCCTAGTCAAGCTCTAGAGGGCAGGAGAGGGAAGATTTAATTCAGGGGTTCTTCCAGCATTTTCATTAAAATTGTTGTTTATCCCTTTGAAATTCTTCCTCAGAATAAAAGGCCTTTGAAGATCGGCTTAATTGATTTCCCATGATATCTGGAAACATAACATATTGTCATTTTTATTTAAACAATGTTTGGGGAGAAAAAAAGTGCAATTTTTCACCTTTGGTACTGATTTAAGCATCAACACGATTTAATTGCACAATACAGGACCAAATGAATATTCTAATTGGAGTTTTTCTATTCAGTTTGTGCTGACTGAGGATTTTGTGGAATTATGAATATGTATACGAGAGATTTTTATTAGCATATCTTAAGAATGTATGATTTGAGGGAGCGGTGTCCGTGGCCTCACACACAGTGGGGCAGACCCCAGCGGGTCCCCAAGGGTCCCCAACGGGCCCCAACGGGTCCGCCACGCGGGCCGAAACCAGAGACATAGAGAGAGAGTGCACAGAAAACAGCGCCACGGCACAAACCCCAACACCACTCTGCCATCTCAAAGGCAGGGTTAGCACAGAGTAGCTCTCGGCATGTCGCCACTTCTAGAGAATTCCGCCCGATCGGTAGAGCGGGAGCGACGATTGGAAAACGTTACAAACTGTCAACAAACCGCAAACCTGCTATCCTTTCAGTTCTGAGGGATTTCAGACCATTTAGACACAAAACACAGAATCTGCTACACGGGAGAAACCTGTTCTGCAACCTCACACTGCCACGTGTGTGTGTGTGTGCGTGTGTGTGTGTACTGCCCACTCCTCTTAATGCAACATAGCACTATAAGCATGCATGTTTTTTTTTTTTTTTTATAACTATGAGTGTGCAAGCACATGCAGATGAATGCACACACAAAACACGCGCGCGCACACACACACACACACACACACACACACACACACACACACACACAAACCCACACACACGTGCATGCACACACACACACACACACTAAAAAATTCTCATTTTGATTAAAGTGCACGCCCCAGTGCGCTGTAGCCCTGTGGTGGGAGCGTGGGACCAGAGTGAGGCTGTGATCGCTGCCATGGTGACTGAACCATGTGACAGGGGACGTGGGGGGTCAGATACAGCAGTGCCCGGTTACAGGGCAGGGGGAGTGACCGTGATCCACATCGGCTACCGTTTCACCTGGGACTGTTTCCACTGACCCCCACTCAGGCCAAAAGGCTATTCTCCATTTCTGACATGTCCAGAACCAAGATTAATGACCCCCGGCTGCAAAAGGAGACAGCTACATTACACTTTAAAAATATATATATATAAATATATATATATATATATTTTTTTTTTTAATCTGTTGGAGGGATTAAGACGAACTCATTTAATTAGCACCTCTAGACTTGTTTAATTCACTGCCAGATCTGCACTTTTTCGAGATCCATTATTTCATGCGTTTCTGTTTATAACTTTCTGCACAATATTACAGGGTAACGCTTCTCATTAAGATGCAGAGAGATCGCTGAAGACAAAGGGAAGTGTGTGTTAACAGCACTACAGGGTGTGGGAAGAGGTTCAGAGAAGCAGAGTGTTAACAGCACTGTCCTGACCCAGGCTACCGGTGACTCTCAAAGATTTACAAGATACACTGCCCGTGGCATTTTGGAGCTTGTCTCCATGGTGATGCCTCCGACTTAATCTTAGGGTCTTACAGTGTGTTCCATGCCGCGTTGCAGCTGAGATTTGTGGGTAATTCGGAAGGTGAGTCATCGCACTATCCCCAGAGCGCCAACAGATGAATAAATGCCACTGGTCGCAGCAGACGGAGTTGGACTTGACATGAGAAACTAATCGCCTCAATCCAAGGTCGATCAATAACAAACAAAAAAAAAAGCAAGTTCAGTTCATATTGTGATTTGAGTCCATATCATCAGTTCATTCTGTGACTTTTTATTTTTTGGAAAGGAACGGGGGGGGGGGGGAATAAGCACTTCTGCTGAAAGGACACTTTTTAATTTATTTATTTAGTTTGAGTGCAGCTTGAGATTTGCCTTTGTAACATGAGATTTCCGACAGCAGGCTCTGGCCTTGGCCGCTTTGCAGTGCCAGCAGGGCGCACTGACACATGCAAAAACGAGGTAAACGACGCAAACGGCCGGCACGAGTCAGAGCCTAGATTACGTGGCAGGAGCTAAACAAAACGAGGAAGTTCAAACAACCCAGAGAGAGTTCTGCCACTGTGACCCATTTCGCTCAGACTAAACCCCGCCCGTGACCCGGGTGTGAAATTAACACCCTCCACCAGCCAAATGCTGGTAAAATTTTGCTTGTGGCTGTTAAGTTATTCAACTCTTTGGCAGGTGACCAACCAGGTTGTGTTATATTGTGAAAGGTAATGTGGCTGGTAAAATGTTGAAAATGGCCGGTGGTTTTTAGAATCCACAAGCCACTATGGCCAGCGGGTGAAAACGTTAATTCCATTCCCTGCCCGTGGCGGATCGCACACGGTGTGTAACGTACAGCACCAGGGCCTTCGTACATATAACAGCCCATTTGGCCCTGTTTGTGCATTCAATGACACGCCCAAACTCACCGGCTCAAAACTATTTCCCCTCCCTGAAGTGCAAAGCAGGCGCTGTTTACGCCGGTGTAATCCGTCAGCACTAACAATGAGCCCAGGCCTCGCTAAGCAGCCCTGCAGAGTGAAACGGGCTGGAGTCACACGCGGGTGAACCCTTTTCCTTTGGGCCCTGTTTGTAAAGCGATGTTATAGCAAATCATTTCTTCCCCCTCCTTGCAATAAAGATCTCTGCCTTCAGTGCTATTAATTAGTCAGGAGAAAATCAAAAGCTCTGGATCTGATAGGAGACCTAACGTGTGAGGCGAGTCAAAATCTGGATGCCCTTACAGTGTGTTAATCCTGCCCCCACTTTGTGGGCACAAACGCTTACAAGCCTCCTCCTATCTGATTACTTTGATTATATCAGTTAAAATCTCACATGACAACCTCCCATTTGATCACAGACGCCACTCGAACCACTAGACTCTCTGACGAGCTGGACCAGCACCACGCCCTCTCTGGACTCTGGAGGGAACCCCGGGCAGAAGGACAGTGGGGCCCCTGAAGTGGCCGGCAGTCTGAAGCCTACCTTATCCTTGTCCTCGACCAGGTCCGTCAGCACGTCGTCCGGATCCAGGATTCCCCCGTCGCAGTACTCTACGTGGTGTGTCCGAACCAGGAAGTCCCCCTCCTGCACGATACAGAGAGAGGAGTTACACACCGGCACCCCTGTTCTGGTGCACTGCACAACCTGAACGTTTCACAATAGACCCAAACAACCCTGGGTTCTTCCACACAGAACCTGGGTTCTGCACGCACGCACGCACCTCAATGAAGAAAACAATAGAGAAACGCCTCTATCTCTGGGAAGCTAAATGACAACGACTGTTATAGGTTAGTCTAAATTCTCAGGAAGAATAGACCGATTAGTTAGTTCTGTGCAAACCCCCCCCCGACACCCCCAGCCTAGGGCCTTTTTTTTTCTCCGCTGGCTTTTAGAAGCCAATTGTTTGTGTTTGTGGTATGTGTCCGTTTGTAGCGGGCTGCTCTGTATCTTGGCCCAGAATCACAGGATGAAAACAAGCTCATTAACTGGAGTCCTCTGGCAGGGCTCCATCTCCACGGCATTCCCCCTGTATAGAGCACAGCCCCTCCGGGAGGGGGGGTATACAGGGGTGTAGGGGGGTGTCTGGCCAGAGATGGGGGCCTGCAGCTGTTTGAGCTCAGGATCAATGACAATATAGCAGCACTGCACAGCTCTGAGGGATAACATCTATTATTATTTTAGATCCGGCCAAAACGAGGAGCCAAGACGGGGCTTGAATGGCCTGTTCCCATCAGTACAGTGATCCTGCGTTATAAATACTGCGGCCATAAAGTAGGTGAGCCCGGAGAGGAGAGGCAGCCCCGCGGTTCCCCTGTTCTCTTATGGCCACAGCAGAGACGGCCATGGAGGGCCAGGTGATGTTTTTTTTTTTTGGCGTTCCCCACGGAATTCTTCGGCCCCCCTTTATAACCGCCATGGCTGCAAGCCGCCGGAATGCACTGGAACACCCCCCCCCGTTTTCCCAGAAAGCACCTCAAACAGCCTAGTACAACTTTTAATCTCAGTGCAAATGGGGAAAAAAATAAATAAAATGTGATTCTCGATGCCGCATTGTCAGAGAAACCAGTTTCGCAATATGCCTTTTGTACACACGGCAAGACCAGTTCACATGAAAAGCCTGCATCCCAATTACATCAGTCTGTTAGAACCACGCGAAGGAAACGGAGTAAACAGACCAGTGAGAATGTTTAAGAGCTATTTGGCTGGAACAAAGCAACTGTAAGCTAACAGAGAGCTGCGGTTATTGTGAGGGACAACATTGCGTAACACTTCTTAAA
>CM040397.1:100919316-100946816 GCA_022702515.1 Ilyophis sp. 1 JC-2022 | reverse complement strand
TCTATTAATGTACACATGTATCTTCAGACTAGACCCAACTAGAATGACAAACTAGATGTTAACAAACAATACTCAAACATCTGCCACGTATCAATGCCAAAGACTTAAACACCTGTGTGATCACCAGGCAGCGGAACTCTAGAGAGCATCTATTCCACAATCCTCATTTTGTCCTTCTACAGTGAACGATTGCAGCCGCACGCCTTTTTCCGGCCTGAAGAATGGCCACAGAAGGGTAACGGCTTTTCACAGGCGCTTTCAATATCGTCTGGTGTGCTACAGCGAGGTTTTCATTTCGAGAACAGGTAGTACAAGTGCAGCTGGGAGAAGATTTCAGTCCAGAAGTTTCCGTGGATCTGTGGCAGAAAAGCTTTCTGAAGGGAAGAGAAGACGGGGAAAAAAAACAAAATCGCACGGGCAGGAAGAAAAGCTGCCAGCGGAGGTGCTGTTGCCTGGATTGTTACGCCGACGTCGATCCGTCAAACCCCCCCCTCCCCCTCTCACCACATCCTCACAGGTAATCATTCCATGCAGGTGAAGAGGCAGCCAGCATAACTGACAGTTCAATGTGTTCCAGTGTCATTTATTAGGTTAGCGAATCCATTTTTATAAGCTCTGCATCTCGATTGCTTTGTCGCTGCAATAAAACACTTTTCTTTTTTTGGGGGGGGGGTTGATGATTGACTGATCTGTTACATAAAATGAGTGGTTGTCAGTTAAAAAAGGCCATGACAAACGATACGCTTCGGTTTGTGAACAAATGTATTTTTTTTCCCTGTCCCTGCAACAGCGAGCTATTTTTATACTCCTGATAGTTATCGTAATATGTTTATCCAACACTAACTGGCAGCGGACTGACACTAATATAACTTAACACTGATAACCCAATGAAAACTGGTTACACAGACAGTTGGGTAATCTTAGAAGTTGTAACACTTGCTAAACAAGAGCAGCAGGCTAATGCTAGCATAAGTAACACTGGTAATGTTCCAAGCAAGCCCAACGCTGACGGACGGTTAACCAATAACAAAGAAAGCAAGTCAACACTACCGTCACCCTGTCTTTCAGTCATGACCATGAGAAGGTCAAAGGTCATTTCTGTCTTAAGTCAGTCCAGTCAATAAAGCAATATGTGGGCTACTTCCTGCTGTAATATCATCACTCAGGAAAACAACACAACAGAGTAATTTCCCCTTATACTTAGTGACACCACTGAAGAAACACAGTGCAATTCCTAGTGAGTGCTAGGGTCCAGGCATGGCCTGGCTACGAAAGCAAACGGCCTACATCCCCGAGGCACAGAATCGCATGCAGCGCTGTGCTTCTATAGCGGAAATACCGCCACTCCGTCGGGACTGATGGGAAAAGCACAGAGCTCGTTGAGCACACACCGAATCATCAAATAATAAGGACTTCATCTCCCACCATTCCCTCTGAAATTCATTTCCTGGAGCCGCTGCCTCCTCGGCACACAGGCTTTATTTCTATACATTTGCTTTGGTGTCGCTCGACCGAGTCAACAGCAGTGATGTAGCACAAGGGGGTTCTAACAGGAGAGATACTGCTCAGAAGCACAAAACCCCAGCTGAAAAGGCCCAAGTCCAATTACCCAAAGCCAATGGGTGATATTGGAATTCTTTGTTAGTCAAACTCTAAGTGATTAAACAGGAAATAGGCAGAGCAGCGCCCCATTGATCCAGGTTTCAATGAGATGGAGATGGAGGGATCTCCAGGACCTGCTGGATGTCAGAATAGCGCTCCGTGTGTAAGGCAGCGCTTATACATTACGAGACTGTGAAAAGCACTAAAGCCTGGGGTTTCCACCTGGGGGTCCGCGGTCCGTGGTCCGTGGTCCCCCACCCCCCCACCCCGGTCCGCGATCACAATGTCAAACCCCCCTCGAGTCGCAAACTTCATAAAACCTTTTTTTTTTCTTTTTACTCTTTTTTAACGCCTGATGGGGGTCTCCTGGATGCGTTTCAGCCTGAGTGGGGGTCCCCTGGATGCGTTTCAGCCTGAGTGGAGGCCCCCTGGATGCGTTTCAGCCTGAGTGGGGGCCCCCTGGATGCGTTTCAGCCCGAGTGGGGGTCCCCTGGATGCGTTTCAGCCTGACTGGGGGTCCCCTGGATGCGTTTCAGCCTGAGTGGGGGTCCCCTGGATGCGTTTCAGCCCGAGTGGGGGTCCCCTGGATGCGTTTCAGCCCGAGTGGGGGTTCCTGGATGAATAAAGGTTGAAACCCCCTGCACTAAAGGTGCTAGAAACGCTGATATGTTATGACTGATCCATTAGAGAGGTTTGAATATACCTTCAAACGGCACTGGAAAAACAAGCCACACCCAGCACTGTAAACAACAGAAGTGGAGCAGTCTAAGGCACGCCTGCTCACAGTGTGTACCTGCGCAAACAGACACGCTCCACACTGCACGGTGCACCAGTGACCTATTCGATAACAGCACAGCTCAGACACAACTGGGCAGCAGGAAGGCACGGCTGAAGGCAGACCTGGGTTCAAATTGTATTTACTTTGGATTCAAATACTTTTCTGTGCATTTGAGCCTGCTAGGAGGTACATATGGGTGGGGTTTACACTTTTGGGATTATTTAATTTGTTCCAATAGACCAGGCAAGCTTAGTCAAAAGCAGAAAAGCACCTGAATCCAAAACAAATACTATTTGAACTCAGGTTAGCTGAAGGTTCTCAGGGTGGTCATTGAGAGAGGTACTACAACCAGCCTGCAGGGGGCACTGCCGTCACCCCACAGCAGAGGGAGATACAGAGAGAGTCCCTCAGGTGCCAGAGCCCCCTCTTAAAGCCTGTCACACAAACACAGGTCTGGATCCAATCAACATTTCTCTCTCAACTCGTGATTACACACACAAACGTTAAAAACCTTTCAGATTTATTTATCTTTTATATATCCAAGCCAGTCCCATTGAGATAAAGATCTCTATTTCGAGAGAGTCCTGGCCAGGAGGTTATAGTGCACATAAAATACAGAACAGTAAAAAAAAACAATCACAAAGATATATTCTCAATTACCTTATTGGTCGACACAACAAACAGTCTGTAGAATTTATTTTGGACGTATAAATATAAGAGGAAGCTCAATCTGTGTTTGTAAAGAAAGGAAATATTTATGTGTGCATTAAAACCACAGGCCAAAGATAAGGGCAATACTGACTGAATCCAAGCCAAAGAGTACTGAAGGATCTTATGATCAGAACTGTGACACTGGGAGTGGAGATTTCCAGCATTAGGCCACACCTATCGGGGTCTGCGGTAGGGATGTGTATTAACAGGTAACTCAGGACGCACTATACATATCCCAATATAGGGGTGACGATACAACACATATCCTGATACACATCGGGATGTGAATTTTTAAAACCAAATCCAATATCACTGAGGAAAACAGTACAAACTGTCCATTGTGAACAGTAAATATAACTGTAGAGAAGCCATTCAATGCCAGCCAAGAACAACACAAATAGAAAGTTCCTTTGAAGTTCAATGAGGTTCCACATAATAAACGTTTTAGTCATCGCGCACAAACATTTGCACTTAAAAGGACACCTCACTGACAACACAAACATGCCATACAAATTAATTTTTAAGTATAACCATAGAAATACTTGTAGCGATAACTGTACTGATACATGGATCATCAGGGGAGACAGGTTATGCTGTATTGCTGTATGGATACTCTGCGCACAGCCCAAGGCCCCTTTTTCAGCAGCAGTGCAGAGAGATGGGGCCTCCTCTCTTTCCCTCTCTCTCTCAGCATCTCCACATCCCTGTGCTCAAAAGCACCTCCTCTCTTGTCTCCCCATTGCTGTGCTCAAAAGCACCTCCTCTCTCTGTCTCCCCATTGCTGTGCTCAAAAGCACCTCCTCTCTCTGTCATCCCATCGATGTGCTCAAAAGCACCTCCTCTCTCTTTCCGTCTCCCCATTGCTGTGCTCAAAAGCACCTCCTCTCTCTTTCCGTCTCCCCATTGCTGTGCTCAAAAGCACCTCCTCTCTCTGCATCTCCCCATTGCTGTGCTCAAAAGCACCTCCTCTCTCTGTCTCCCCATTGCTGTGCTCAAAAGCACCTCCTCTCTCTGTCTCCCCATTGCTGTGCTCAAAAGCACCTCCTCTCTCTGTCTCCCCATTGCTGTGCTCAAAAGCACCTCCTCTCTCTGTCATCCCATCGATGTGCTCAAAAGCACCTCCTCTCTCTTTCCGTCTCCCCATTGCTGTGCTCAAAAGCACCTCCTCTCTCTCCTCATTGCTGTGCTCAAAAGCACCTCCTCTCTCTGTCTCCCCATTGCTATGCTCAAAAGCACCTCCTCTCTCTGTCATCCCATCGATGTGCTCAAAAGCACCTCCTCTCTCTTTCCGTCTCCCCATTGCTGTGCTCAAAAGCACCTCCTCTCTCGGTCTCCTCATTGCTGTGCTCAAAAGCACCTCCTCTCTCTCTCGGTCTCCCCATCGCTGTACTTAAAAGCACCTCCAGCAGAGGTTGGCCGTGTTCCCACTCTGCATTGCACAGCTCATAGTCCCACATTCCTTATGCGACACACTGGGGTACGGGGAGGAGAGTGCAGCTTGTTTTTTTAATTGTATATTTTCTGGCGGGGCGCCACCTATTCCCGCGATATCAGCACGTTTTTTTGTTCCAGGGGCCGGCTCAGCGTTCCGGCGAAGGGCGTCCCGACTCCTGAGCTTAATGAAAAAAAAACGTCGTGCATTTATCTTTGTAATTAGAAGACCCCCCCCCCCCCCCCTCCCAACATGAGGATAACTTCCTTAATGACTCCCAACTACTTCCTCCCTCTGTTCAGAGGTACTCTTGCCACACTTCCTGCATGAGAACCTGAGCCAGAAGCGGAGCCAGAGGGGGAACTACAAGCGTGACTCATGAACTAAAAAGCCACAAGCATTGTTGTTTGCCTCTCGCTGCATTTCCTTTTCACATAACCGTTAACATAAAACAAAAGCCATCAGCTTCCGAGTTCGGAGAACCAGCCTATCAATTTTTTTTCCTTAACAAAATGGCAGGAAATCTACAACCAGAGAAAGTAGAAAACCTAATAGACAAACTTAGAACACTTAGGTTGCTAACCGTATAAAGTATTTATCTTTCCGCAAAAGAAAATCAGCGATTTTATATTCATAAAATAATAATTTGCCAGAAATATCACTTTGGATATTTCCCTCTACTTGTCACTGTTACACACCCCAGAGAGGCTGCTGGGTGGCTTATCTGGTTACAGCTGCAGTAGGCAAGTTTGAAAATATACAAGGCAAAAATACTTCCCCATTAGCTCCCCTCCCTCCTATCTCTCTCCTAAGCCCCTCCCACCAAATGATGCTCCAGTGCAGGAGCGGAGACTGGCAGACAGGGAGGGGTTTATTCTACTTTTGCTTGTAAATAGTTGCCCTGATTGGTAGCTACATAGCTAGCCCTGATTGGTTGGTTTTTGTAAGACCAGGGTGAGATTTGTTGACAGCCTAATACAGAGCCCAAGACACTCACAGAAACTGGATTTTTCCCCCAGAGCACTAGATTTATTGATAGCCGCTGAAATGTAATGAGTAAATTAAATAGTTTCGCCAAAATTATATCAAAAAAATCTTGCCTACTGCACCTTTAAGGCACCATTCTGGTTCTAGCGCATGGATGGGCCTCACTGTCCGGGGGTTGAATCCCCACAATGCCATGCCAGTAGACCCACAGGCTGACTCATAAGAGGAGATTACATCGTCCAGTTAGGGAGGGTTCAGTCAGTGGGATTCCGCATCGTGTCCTCCTCTAGCGACCCCTGCTGGTCGACCGGGAAGCTGCGCATGAAGCGTCTTCCACAGACACATCTCAGCGCAAGGCCGATTTGCAGGCTGCAGTGCAATAAAAAAGTGCCACTTCACATTGCGAGCTTCGAAGGACATCCCGATTCAATAGCGAATCAATAACGGCGGATCCAGGAATGAGCACTGATAAACGATTGGCCAATATATAGAGAAAAACTGGGGAGAAAGCAAAAAAATACATAAATGGATTTCCTCAAGTGGCTCAAGCGAGTTCATGTAATTATGCCATTCTGACTGCTGCCTTAGCAGAGAGTTCTGTTCGGGTTAGCCAGTGTTCAGTGACTCTAGCTTGAAATAAATTTTTTTATTTGCTGGGACAAGCACGGATACTTTAAAACGCAGGCTACAGTAGCGAGAAACAGAAAGCTTTCAAGTCAACAGCTATCAGTTCTATACAAACGCATATTTGAGAGACGGCTAGTCAAATGGTAAAGATAAAAATAAAAACATTTTTACCAAAAGAGTATATGTTTAAAACCTAAAGCAGAATTCTGAACCAACCCTCCACAGTTCCACGGTAGTCGCATTTGTAACAGCGGAAAATCCCTTTTGTGAGAAACATTACTCCGGCACCAAATCTATAGTTTCTAACACGGCCTACTTCAGCTCATATGCTAAACAAATCAAAGGGAGAGTTCAAGCAGCCTAAATGCATTCCATATTTAGAGAGAAAATCCCCCCGAACGAGAGCATTAAGTCTCCCTTTAAAGTGATGTCACTCTCCTGCAAACACGACGCCGCTCGGAAACGGGTGAAGTACGGCCCTGAAGTGGCGAAGATTAGTGCGGCATTTTGCAATAAAAAAAAAAAGGGGGCCGCCGCTTATTGCTCTTTAATCCCAAAACACATTAAATGCATAATTACATGGCTGCAAGGAATGTGCGAGATTACCATGACAAAAAGCAAAGAAGGCCAGCTTGTGAGACTTCAACGGGAGCAGGGGAAATCGGGTAATTAACAGCGCGGGTGTGGGCTCTCTCTGAGAAAATGACCACGCTAAGACGCTGTCACTTTAAGCTGTGACATGGAGCTCGCCCTTAAAACCGGCCGCAAGGACCGAGAGACCATTGGAGTGGGATTCAGTGCCTTTTATATGCAAACCGTGCTACAGTCGGCACATTGACCGTGCAAAGCCCCTCCCTCTAGTGACTGCAGTTAACCGCAGTAATAAAAACTCATAAAGCATAAACGTGTAGTGATGGGAGTGTAAGGAGAACTTGAGTATCATATCAACACGGTTAGC
The DNA here is from genome assembly GCA_022702515.1 of Ilyophis sp. 1 JC-2022. Lineage (NCBI taxonomy): Eukaryota > Metazoa > Chordata > Actinopteri > Anguilliformes > Synaphobranchidae > Ilyophis > Ilyophis sp. 1 JC-2022. Next base: position 100,939,721 of record CM040397.1, on the reverse strand, counting down.
CTATACTATACCGCACATACATGTCTCTGTGTTCAGCACTGCGGCTCGCTCCTCAATTACGCTGCTGAAAAACTCAATGGACTCATGGATAAATTCCTGTTAAAGCTCAAAAATTATTATCTCATTCCATAAGATATATCGACTGGTGGAGTAATGCATAAATGTGACCCGCACTACAAAAAAAAAAAAAATCCCCACATCAGACTCATTTTTGTAGAGTGGGTCACAAATAAGGGACTAGTCAGATAAATTTTAATTAAACTTTTTTTTTACTTTCACTTACCTTTGGAGAAGTGGATGGAAACTTTTACTTGTCTGACCAAAAAATAAACTTGTCCTGGACAATAAGATAAGCCTTAATGATGGTCAAGCCCTAATAGAGGTCTAGACAGAAGCATTAAGACCATAACACCCTGAGTGTATATGGTGTATGAAGCCATATTTGAGTTAATAAAGCTGATTTTACACTCTTGGATTCGCACAAGCGCAAGACGAAGGGAGTGAACTTTTCTTAAAGCTGAAAGGCGGATAATTCGATAGTCCAGCGGCGCGGCTTCAGGGGAACGAGCGAGCCCCAATTAATCAGGGCAGTGGGACCACTTACAGAATCACAATAGCGGTTCTGCCTAACAAAGCATTTCATTTGCAGTGGGAAGCGGATCGATACCGAAGCGTGTTCCTCACTTTTAAAACGGTCTGTGTTCTTATAGCTTATGCAATCAGCCAGGAGGGAGCACACATTGGTGGGGGTGGATGAGAGGATCCCCATCTCCATGGTGAAGAGCTTTGAGATCCTGCGATAAAAAGCTGTAGATAGATACCCGGCTTTATTAATATTATCCATTATTACCTAACTCTCCCGTCGCAAACCTGACCCGCTCGCTCAGAACTGAAGCCCGGCCTAAGTGCCTGAGCACACAATACTGAGGTCTGCACAGAGCTGGATCCCCTGATTCGGAAGTTAAGTTATCTGGATGGGCAGAAAGCAGGCTCATAAATATAAGGTTTGGACAGACTGCGACGAATCCGTTTACCGGCGGCAAACCGGAACTAAGCAGCTCCACATGTTCACAAGGACACATGGCTTCCGGTTTAGCCATAATAAGCGGATACGTCACAGTCCGTCCTAATCCCTTTTACCATCAGTGGCTGGACGACCGTGACATTACGGATCAGCGAATCTCTGCCACTTTGACACATTCACAATGTGCTGGGTTTCCTGTGTAAAACCGCATTCAATTTCACATATCAAAGAAGGTGGGAATAAAGACTACCTCTTTTCAAGTTAAGGAATAATAAATGACTAGTTCCCCTTCAGGCAATGAAAACTGCTGTTTACATATTAACTTCAGAGATCCATTTAAAACTGGTTACATAAACGCTATGTATAATTAATGCATATAAATTATGGTTTGTTAAAAAGGAAAAAACTGGCCTCGTTCCAGATGTGACCAATGTATGAGCGATCGAAGTCACCAACCACACCTTCAGTGCTGTAAACCATTCTTCGAGCTTTGACCTTACAAAGCAATTTATTTCTTTAACTCTTCCACAGATTAAACCTGTGGCCATTCCCACACCTATGCTAATACGTAATACCAGGGCTCTCATACACAGTACTCAGAGAAACATGAACTCCAGCAATATGTTGTGTAGAGAGAACAGCGTGATGATGTCAGAACTGTCACAACTCCTGAGAGACAGGACCATGCTGGGATTTATGTATCAGAGATTACATTTATCCTTCTGCTTGTACAACAATACGGCCCCTGGGTGCGTGTGTGCGTTATGTACGCATGTGTGTGATTGAGTGTGTGTGAGATTGAGTGTGTGTGTTTGAGTGTGTGTGTGTGTGTGTGTTTGAGTGTGTGGGTGTGTGTGTGTTTGAGTGTGTGTGAGATTGAGTGTGTGTGATTGAGTGTGTGTGTTTGAGTGTGTGTGTGTGTGTGTGTTTGAGTGTGTGTGTGTTTGAGTGTGTGTGTTTGTGTGTGTGTTTGAGTGTGTGTGTGTGTTTGAGTGTGTGTGTGTTTGTGTGTTTGAGTGTGTGTGTTTGAGTGTGTGTGTGTTTGAGTGTGTGTGTGTTTGAGTGTGTGTGTTTGAGTGTGTGTGTGTGTGTGTGTGAGCTCAGATTGAGAGAGAGATAGAGAGAAAGAGAGGGGGGAAAAAGAGGGAGAGGCAGAGAGAGGCAGAGCTCAGATTGAGAGAAAGAGAGGGAGAACGTGAGAGGGAGGGAGGGAGAGAGAGAGAGAAAGAGAGGCAGAGCTCAGATTGAGAGAGAGAAAGAGAGGGAGAACGTGAGAGGGAGGGAGGTAGGGAGAGAGGAAGAGAGAGAGAGAGAGAGAGAGAGAGAGAGAAAGAGAGAGAGAGAGAGAAAAAGAGAGAGAGAGCTCAGATTGAGAGAGAGCAGGCAGCAGTGCTGATTTCCTCCCCTGTCCAGCGCAGAATGACTTATTCCTCAGCGCAGCCGGTGAGCGTGGGCCACAACAGAGTGCTCAGCCGCCCTGCAAATACGACCGGGAGAGAGGGGGGGGCCTAGTGTTCCGCGAAACGGGGGGCCATCCATCCTGCGCGGCGTGTGCCTGTACATCATGGGCCCCGGGCCGCCATTCCACGGGGAGGGACGACTGATAAGGGCGTCCTGTCAGGAATACTAAACAAATGCACAATAGTGCAGTCCGAGGCTGGCGGGAACGCACACGGCGGTGCTAAACGCCCCGGCGCCTCCCTGCGCCTCCCTGCCCTACCTGCACAGAGAGATAGGCCCGATAGGATCTGCACCGTCACATGACCTCCTCCAGCCTGGGCCCTGGCCTACAGCCACACAATAAAACTCAAAGCTGATAGCAACCTTCAAAACAACGTCCCCCGGCCTTCAGGGTGGTAAAGACCTGGATCCAATGCCAAACGGATCGTATATTCAGAGTATGAAACTAACGTTTTCACCCACTGGCCAGAATGGCTTGTGGATTCTAAAAACCACCAGCCGTTTTCAACATTTTACCAGCCACATTTCCTTTTACAATCTAACACAACCTGGTTGGTTACCGGTCCAAGTGGCTGCTAGAGTACCAGCCAGGCGGCCACAATCAAAATGTTACCAGCATTTGGCTGGTGGTGGGTGTTAATTTCACACCCTGTTTATATTACTTTTACATTTATTAATTTAGCAGCTTTAACCCAGGGTGAGACAGGAAATAATACTCATAATAAAGCTAAATGAACATCAGTACTGATATAAAATTTGTCTAACTAATATATCAAATTAAATTCTTATTGTACGATATTAATAAATGTCAGTATATCATCAAGCACAATTAGAGTCGTTTTGGGAACAAAGCGTTATAACATCCATCAAAAGAGTGTACAAGTAGGCTAGTCTAGAACTGACTTACATTTAGCTAATTCTAGCTCTGGGGTGGGCAACTCCAGTCCTGGAGGGCTGGTGTGTGTGTGCAGCTACCCATGCTCAATCAGCTAATTAGTCATAAACACTGTTCTAGAGAGTTCTGTGGGAGTGGCGAGTGGTGACTGAGTTTGTTTTTCAGCCATGCCACTGCTCTGACAGTGTGTGTATCTCCTCTGACCTCTGTGGGGTTAAACAACTGCGAGGCGCCATGACCGCGACCTGCTCCTCCAATAGGTCCGAACTGCACAGCCACAGCCCGCAGAGCGGACAGATCTGGTACTGGTCTAGGGTTTGATTATAGCCTTTAGATAAAGGCCAAGCCACGCCTGCCGAGTCCTGGTAGGCTAGAAACAGAGCTCTGAACTTAACGCAAGCCAGGACCGATAATCAAGAGAGATGAGAAGAGGTTGAGTGAGATACAACAAGCATTCATGCAGCCTATAGACAAGTCAAGCAGCAGCATTTTTAGGACTAACGGCAAAATGAAGCCGTCTCTACCGTCAGAGAATCGCTGAGCCCGTTAGACAGTCTCTAGTTCAGGATGAGACACTACCCGTCTGTGGAGGGATATAATCCTGCAGACAGTTCTGGCATCTCCAATGCCTCTTTCTCCATTGGCCACATTCACATGTAGGACGGAGCAGACAGTGCCAGCTCACAGCCACTCAATGTAGTGGTTTCTGACCTCATTGAATCTAAACACCGGTACACTGATCAGAAAAATCTGATATGAGCTGGGTCACGCTCCACCCATACATTCCATATAATAATGGCGTGTGAGAATACTTCTCAGCAAAACCAGGGGGGTTGTACAATTAGTTATGGAATCAAGCTTGAAAACAAATTGAACAAAGAAACCAAAGTATTGTCCTACTGTCCACAATAGCAGCAGTAACCCACCACCCATACCAAGAACTTTTATTGACCTTTTTTTAATTATTTTTTTTATAAATAGTTGCAGTAAGAGGACACAATTAAGAGAAAAGACCATTCTTTTCTTTGCTGTGCATTAATGGATGCCAATCCCAGACAGTGTCCAGGCCTAGGCCCAAGGTATAGGCTACAGGCAATGCACACAAATGCAAGCAAAACCCAAGCAGCAGTGAGTTACAGCCGAATCAGGCCGGTAAACACCTTTTACACCTGTACAATACTAAGGGCCTCTAGCACATACTCACAAGGCATTAGCCTAAATTAGCTCAATATTTGATCCCATTATGCGTTCAGAGAGAACAAAGACCTATTAAAACACTCTGGGACGGCTGCAGTAACACGCACGTCGCACGGCTCGGAGAGGGAGAGCCTCGTGGAGACGCTTAATCGCATTTTTCCCTGTCCTGGAGGGCTAACGGATTGAGACGGGCGGCGTTTATTACACATGGAGTCTGACGTGTGAATAAGTCAGCGAGAGGCATTAGCTTTAACAGTCCCCTGGGACCCCTCACCAATCAGAGTGAGGCGCATCCTCCCCCGCTATGCTGTCTGAATAATGAAGGCAATATGATGGGAGGCACTGACTGGAGTATATCACTCACAGGGGGGTCAGGGACGGTCAGGGGCGGTCATGGCGCGGGAGGCCGGCGGCCCACAAATCGGCGCCTTAATCTGCATTTACGCCCAGGAAAGACGGAACAAGTCACATCTGTCCTCGTCTGCCAAAGCGCTAACGGAAAAAAATCTGTCGTTTTAATCTTTCATTAACATTATTTCGGCGACTGAGATTTTTTCCTGGTGGCTTGCCAATTCCCCCAAAAGTAACAAACGGAACGGAGATTCTTCCAAACATCGATGCCGGTTATTCCGTCTCTCAAATGGAATGAGGCTCTTTTTTTTCGGCAATAAAACTCAGTCGCAGAACAGAGACCGGACTCCGAGAGTTCCGTTCGTTTAATGAACTATATCCTCTGAAATATTGAAAGCAGAGAAATATGACTCACACATTTAATGGGCCGCATTTAGCACGCGTTCACTCAGGCGTCATCTTCAAATCAAGTTTGAATGTTACACTAACATTAATAAGCATGGTAACCCTTAATGTTGCCCTTTGAATACAACTACACTTCAAAACAAGTGGAGACAACAGAGACATAAATCCAAATGGAATGGCTTGATCCACTGAAACAAAACAAGTCACAAAATCCAGCAGCTCGGCCTATAGACTGCTTTAACATGCCTATTGCCTACATCACAACTGTGACCTGCTGCCCTGTTATTCAAATCAAAGTCCTCAAGGTCGGCGACCTGCTCGTGTTCCACCCTCCCTTTACCTGGGAGTCAGGTGTGAAGACAGTCTGGCCAATCAATCGCACTGATTGTTCAGTTAATTACCTGGGAGAAGAGAAAACCCGGGCTGGATTTTGATTTGAGGGCCAGTCTATTGAGTCTGGAAAAAGATTCATACCGATATAATATTGTATCCACTGGCCACTTTCAGTTCCAGGGGAAAGGTGTCGGCGGCTGCGATTGGTTGCCTGCTTTGCAGACATTTTCTTAAGTGGATGCTGCCACATTAAGGGGCAAATGGACTCAAAATACAAGCTCCAGTGATTAACCTGCCTGTGTGATCCACAACAAGACACACTTTTGACATTCATAATAAACAATACTACACTTTGGATTTCTGCATTGTGCGTACCTGGCACCATCATCCTCTCTAGAGACCAAATGGAGAGCCATTTCTCCACTTTACCTGTCCTCCGGGTACTGACTTGAGTTTATGAAACACTGGGCCTCAAATAACTGTACACCCAAAGTCGACTAACATGTGCATGTGCGCTTTCTCAGATAGAGTTTTTGATTTATTCTCATCTCCATGTTCCTAATGGATTGTACAGACCTTTCCCTTAAGTTGCCTAGTAAATATGTGTTGCATGGCATGTTTTATTCTGTTGTTGGTATTTTTGCCAGTCTGCACAGAGGCTATTATATGAGACTGCAGTTGTCATAATTATAATAATTATGCTCGCTACTAAAACATTTGTCATAAAACATGTGCATTACAAAATATTGTTCGAGGTAAGCTCATTGTTCCAAAAATTAAATTTATTTTTTTAAAGCAGAAAAGGTTTCACAAGCAATCGCAAGGATCAACGCAACAGAAAAACCTGAGCGTTATCTTGGTATAAGACTTATGTTTACAATCCCCACCCACTGCCATAAGGTGTTATAAATAACCATAACGCTACGTGTTTATTCTGACATTCATTTTGATAATGTAAAACAGAAGATACGCGGAAAGCATGATAGCATGATAACAAACGTACACCTTTAGCTGAGTGAACTGGCAATGACTTAAGTTTATCTTACAGGGCCGGTTTGTTGAATGGGCTTGGTCTGGTCACGTGCCCCAAACTTAGGTGGACAGGAATGTCCTCGGTGGAGGCACAGGTGCAGTGCTTTTTCCACACAGTTACAACTTGTTACCAGCAAAGAATATTCTATTTACCCATTTCAAAGTCACATAAACAATCCTAGGCCATATGAATGATCTGAGAAAATATTAGCAAGATGCATGTGGATATTTACCTGTTCCAGAATCTTTCGGTACCGTTGAGTCGCTTGTTGGATGAGGTCACGGACTGTCCATCCATCTTTGCAAGGGACAACTACGCCGGTTCTTCCGAAAGTTACAGTCACTTTCATCTCGTTATTTCAATCCCAAAATACTTTGCACTCCCTGTACTTTCGCTAAAAACTTAATAGCTAGCTAACAAGATTTGTGACACCACCTTCCAGGTAACTTCAAACTTGTACTATGAAGTTACTGTGGCCTGTGGAGTTTACCCTCAAGCCCAATGCTGGCTAACCCTGCTCACCAGATAACTTATGTTAGCGAACAGAAAACTTTTAGGTCCAGGAAGCAGAAGCAACAGGTGTCATTTGTGGGTTAGCCAGATCGTTCGCCAATATTAAATGAAGAAAATAAACCTGCTAGCTAGCAAACTCGCTTCCACCAAATTGTATAACGTTAGCGATAATGTATTAAGATAGACAGATAGCATAGCAAATCCGAACAGGTTAATGCAGTTGTAGTTGGCTACGTAACGTTACACAAAAAATACAAAAGATCCTAGCCAGCTAGCTCTCTCTCTCTGTTGGACTGACGACTCTTCGCTCTATAAGTTAGCCACTTAGCTAACTAGCAAAGGATGAATGAAACTGATTCTTTGGAGATGTATGTCAATAGGCTACAAAAACGCAGACAACATGATCACTGGGCGCCAGTTACAGAGTCGTAGTTTCTCAGCATTGTTGAGCTGTGTAAATTAAAGCTGTGTAGCCAGCGCTAAGATTAAGTTGCTAGCTAGCTAGTTACCTAAAACCATTGAGCGTTAGCTAGCTGTGCCAACTCCAGCTGCCGAAGTAAATAAGACACATTAGCAAAAAATATTGTTATTACTCATTAAAATTCGCTAAATTAACATGTTGACGTCAGCGAAGTTACTTGCAGACCGAAAGATGGAGAAACGCTGTTGTTAAGTTTGATTTTCCCATTCGAGTCTCTCTCCTCCTTTCAGGAATTCCAATTCCCTCTTTTTTCTAGAATACGTTTCCACTTCCACGTTCGTCAACACTCAATATCAGTTCTTAGGATGCCAACATCAATAATGTATCTTTTTAAGTATAGCTAGTTAGCTATATGGGCTAAGATTATCCCAGAAACTGCTTGTTTCCTAAATCCAAAACTCCAGCACGCAAACCAAACATCCAAACAATCTCAGGCCACTCGCTCTCACTTTATTAAAGGGCCAGTACGCCAATTCAAGTGCTAGGAGACGACGATGCCTAGTCCCTTAGCATTGTGTTGGCTACCAACTCTGCACCTTGACATTTACAAAGCCCATGTCTGCAACAAATACCAGCAACTCCTTGCTAAAGTCTTGCATGTACGTTATATTATTGGCTCTAATAGTAGCATACCGAACTTGACCAAAACAGGCCCCATGAGCAATACAATCACTAAATTTCTCATTGGATTATGGTGGGGGGAAATCATGGCATCAAATTTTTAACCAGACCAAGTAGATGTTTTATAGCTGTGTCCTACCAGTGCTGCGTGAATTATATTTTGACTAATTACATTTTAGTTCAATAATAGTTGTTTTTTTATATAGCTAGAGGGAGTTGACACAGTCTAGGTGACAGGCCTACATTGTTGATGCTGATTATAATCTGTAAACTAAAGACAATATGTCGTATAAATTATCATTAAACTTGTTCACATGCATTTTGTTTTCAGGTTGTAATATTTGTCTTTAACAAAGACATATATTGGTAGGTATCACTCACTTCCTAACCTTTGCTATTGTTAACTTGGTAGATTGTAAGCCTTGTATGTGATTAGTAGAAAAAATTAAAGAATACTGCATATGAGCCACTAATCATATAAGGGACGAAAGTTGTTGGCTCAATTATGATTTGGTTGAAGGCATCATTTCAGGGAACTATTGCAAGGCTAATTAGCAGACAGACAAAATGTGAATATGTTTAGACTGCATCAGGGAAAGTGGATAGCATTTGGCACTGATAAACCATTAGTCATGTGTCCATATTTAATTTTTCTACTTTTCTAGAACCCAAAATCCCTTGCCAGAATGGACTGCTGAAACCATAAAGTTGCTGTACAGTTTCCACTCACTGTTACTGCCATAGCTATGAAGGGACAACAGCATCAATGGACCTGGAACTTCTTTATAAATTGCCTGCCTGCCTGCCGCAAGCAAACATAATTTGCTTTTTTCCTGTGTTATGTCAGCATTACTGGGTACGAACAATGAGACAGGGTCAGACTAGCCCAGGGGTAGGCAACCCTGGTCCTAGAGAGCCGCAGAGTCTGCTGGTTTTTGTTTTCACCTTAAACACAGCAACTAATTAGACCAAAGAAACCAGGTGAGGTGAGTTAACTGTGTAATCAACTGCTTTAATTGATCAATTAAGTGGTGAGTAACAACAAAAACCAGCAGACCCTGCGGCTCTCTAGGACCAGGGTTGCCTACCCCTGGACTAGCCCCTCATTTTTGTTTCCACCTCAGAAATGACACGTGCTGGAAATGGCCCCCATGGCCGCTGAAGCGCACTATCACTGAGCTGGCCAGGTGAATAAATGGCAGTGCTGGACTCACAAACAATAGTTTTCTTGTCGTCCTGAAGAACTGACTTCTGTCTCACTATTCCGTCCTTTCAAGTGAGTTTTGCGATCTTCCCACTGCTGCATTATTCACCATTCCCACTGAGCCCTCAGCCCTCCGCCAGCCTTTCTCTGCTCGGTCAAGTTCTGCTGACAGCCACTGAACTCTTTTCTCACCAAATAAAGCACTTCACCTCTCCTCCAATCACCCACTGCTCATTGTCACCTTGAAAGTCGAGTACACGCAATTGATGATCTTGAAAAGCTTAAGACATATGTTATGAATGAGCCCTGCTGTAAAATCGGGGAAGTCAGGGCTGACACCGTCATGTTTTGAAATTGGGGAATTGTACTATGTATTATCACCTCAGGATTCAACATCAATTTTAGAGTCATGCAAGTGCCGGCCTACTAGTTACTGATGTTGTTTATGAAGGTTATGGACCATTTACAACATCGACTGTGTCCCGGAGTTGGTAGTATACCTCCAGGGAATACAATCGCCAACTGTATCTATTAAGCTGCCCAGATTCTTTCTTCCCATTCTCGTGCTGTCATTGTTTACTGTGGCAGCTAGCTGTCTGTGCATGGATTATATAAACCCTAAATGTTCTTGCCACAACTCACTCAGTTAATCATCTAATGCTTCTGTCCAGTGTGTATTTCAGCTTAGCTCGCACGTTTTGAATTGTATTATTATAATTATTATTCATATTCCACAGCACTCTTTTTGTTTTGTTTTTGTTTTTTGGTGGATCTACAGGAAACATTCAAATCATGCAGAAAACTAAACTATATCTAACTAAGATTAAATCTAACATTGTAACCTATGAACTGGGCATAACTACTTTGGTCCTCTGTTTCCTGTACTTATTTTGGAGGAACAATCTATGTTGTATCATCACATAATATATTTAGGTTGTTGTGTAATGTGTACTGTGTGTAGATATTGTCACTTTAAAAATCAATAGCAGGTGCATAATGTTATTGTATTATATAACTACTTGTGCTGTTATTTATCCTTACAGATCCATATGCAAGGCCAGATGGAAATATCATTTTGACAACCAATTTTTCTGTAATCTTTTCCTAATGTCTCTTCAGTACATGGAACAATTAATTCCCTAATCCTCCTTTTTAAAACCTGTATATGCCATCTTCTGTGCCAGGATTGAAAGGGACTGAGAGAACGGACCATCTGTATGTGCGAGCATGCCAGGACTGTCCTCCCCGATGACTGGTCTTTTACGTGGTCACAAACCCCTAAATATGAATCGTGTTAAACACGTGTTAAACCCAGCCTTTCAGCAGTTCCTTTTAAAGTGCTCTGAATAGTTCTACAATGACGAGCAAACATCAAGCAATAATACAACGAGAGACGCAGTAGTGTGACGCCTTATTACACGTATTTTATTGTTCATTCTCATCATTCTCTTTTTTAATGCCGGCCATTTTGGGACTCTTCCAACAACCACGTTCTTGATAATCAATTTAGAATAAATTCATAAATGTTCATATTTCTGTTCTGTGCAGACACAAAACACTTAGACAGTTACAGTCTGTCTTATTCGGATCAATACAGATGATAATTTTTACATGCATTCCATTTATAACACTGGATATTTCTACTTAAGAAATTCAGGTTAAGTACCTTGCTCAAGGGTACGGCAGTGCCCCAGCAGAGAATCAACCCACAACATTTCAGTTGCAAGCGCAGTTCTCTAATCACACACACACACACATACACACACACACTTGATTGCATGGAGAACTTGTGTGTATTTCCTTCATGCAATCAATTTTTTTCTGTATTTGGATGTATCACATAGTTTAAAGATTGTGAGAATAACTTGAAATGTGATCGAGGCAGTTGCAATGACCCTTCATTCAAGTACTCCTACATATTTGGAATAAATGATGATCATTCCAGGTTACCCAAAGTTAAGTTACTGAATTGAACACAGTTCAAAACATTTTATAGCTGCTTGTCACTAATTGCTAGCTATAAGGTTTTTGGGCTATTTCTTAGGTTTATAACCTTGGTGTACATGTGACCTGCAGTGTCCAGTGTTTTACAGAAGATGTGTTTTGTGTTTTGAAGGGTCAAACTAAGATGATTGTTTCCCACAAGACCATCATCAGAGACTTCTGGAACAATAATATGCTTTCACTCATAAGAAAGCAGTGAATGGTGAAAAAGAAATAGGAAATTAACATTAACTGTCAATTCAAATATGTGTAACATTATAACACCAGATGCCAGAGCCAGTTTTAGCTTGTCATATCACGTTATTATAATGATTGTACATTACATATTTGTGTTACATGAGACCAATATGTTTGGTTACATATAAGAAGTCTTATCAGTGTAACTGTACTCCTTCCTTCATATTATGAAAGGCATGAAGTAAGAATGACATTTTCCAACTAACATTACATATAATTACTGATTTAGCAGCAACCGAGTTAAAAACCAAATTGAACTGACTAATTTCAGAAAAACACACATTTCTGCCTTCTCTCTGTGTCTCCGTATTTAAATGGACCAATACCAGAAAAAGCCTTTTATCTGTGAATCTGTGGTTCATACTGCGGTTCCTGTTACACCTGAAAAGTCACTCTTTGTCTCATTCTCGAGCCGTTCCTGTTTCCATGTTCTACAAAGGACTTTCCTTTTGATGCTCATGATATCATTGAAACACTGTGGCGTTGCTCTCAAACACATTCGACAGCGTCACAAAAAATAACCTTTCAGAAGCTGCAGTATTTTCCTGATAGCTACACCTATACAGACCTGCAGTACAGCGTGACTGATTTATTTTCCCACGGTACTGTTGTCAGTTATCTTACGGTGGATAGGTGTAATGTCTACCGTCCCACCAGTCAGACAAGTTTGACGTGTAAATATGTATCGACCAAGACATTCTAGGCACAGTAGTGATTATGTCATCATCACACTGTGCTTAACTTCTCTTTCAGAGTTAGTAGCCCGGGTGTGCTATGGGAGTTCAGCTGGTTTGACCGTAGGTTGTAGGACCAGAACCACGGCTATGGGGATAGGGGAAAATAAATAAATCCAAAATAGAGCGATTGTAATTTGTTTCATAACGTCATATCTTGACCATGCTCAGTGTTAAAGATACATTTTGTTATCATCACTGCATCGCCCTTCTGTCGATAAAAAGCGCTGTGGTTCAGGCGCGCGGTCGAGCCCGGGTGGACTGCTAGTGGAGGTTTTGTCCCCGTATCTGGGCTCTTTGTTCCTCTTGTTTGGGCCCACGTTGTGAAGAAAGTCTGGGCAGGTGTAGAGGAGTAGGCTGGGAACAAATTGAGGTGTCTGTCGAACATGTGTGGGACAAAGACTCTCAACAGGGGGTGGAGGGTTTTTTTTGGGGGGGGGGGGGGGTGTGTTGGCAGGGGGAGGAGGCTTGGTAAAGACTTTGGTCTGAAACATTTCATTTTGTCCTAATTTGCAGTTTTGTGCAATTTTCGCCTTCCAGTCGCCGCCCGCACCACCCACACATGGCTTAATTAAGCACGCTCCTGCCAGCGCATTAAGCTTCAGGAGCAAGGGAACAGCTGGAACGGGTAAATGGAGGGAGGAGAGGAGGAGGAGGTGGAGAAGTGCAGTGGGAGGTGTCGTCGGGACTGGAAACGTGGAAGGGGGAAGCAGGGGGGGGTTTGCTCCGTGTTTCTGACGGGGTCTCTCCTTTTCTGCGGCCGCCACAGCGGGCGGAATCAATACCGTCGCTTATTTCCTCTCAGGATTTTCGATCAACGGCAACACAAAAAAAAAACATTTGAAAGAGAAAAGAGCCGGTCGCTTTCAGCGCCGGCGACTCGCACGTCCATATTGGCGCAGGGGGTCTGAGGTTTGAGCTCCGTCAATAGCAGTCATTTACCCCCGCCCATGAAGCTCAGCCCCCATCCTGGGACAATCATCAGTATGGATCGCTCACTGATTTATGGGCAGAAGGAGCCCTGTTGTATGTTCTTTGCGCCTCTGCATGCGTGCGTGCGTCTGTCCGTCCGTGCTTAATTTCACGTTTTTCTTCATTCTTTCACCAGCTGAAAAACGGAATTTTCTGGAATTTCCGGAGGTCTATTCCATCTGTGACCTCATCGTTGATGCAAGCTGTTCAGTGTGTGTGCATAGTGCAGTATGACTTCTGTGGGGTTTTTGCTTTAAAAAGGATATCATCACTATGTTATAGTGAAGTGTTCTTGTTGGTAAAGCTGCTGGATTCAGGACATGGGAGATTAGAGAGAACTAAGAAAGTGCCATGAATTCTATTCATCTGTACTTTTCATTAGTGACTAATGTTTTAATAATCATGATTCAATTTTCACTTGTATATAAACAAAATTCCAAATGCCATGTATCCCACAAGCAATCTCCTGGATAGGATCCTCATGGAGTTTCTGTAGTACTGACTGGATTATCTCTGGGAACACAGGTCAGAAAGGGGAAAACAACCTTCACCTGTGTGCCCTTTCACAGGACAAGTTCTACAGGTTCCTGGGGAAGTCTGCTCTACTCTAGAGATGTTCACTTAGGGAGAGAAAAAAGTGTATATATTGAGTTGTGAAACAGAAGAAGCCTGTGCTAAAAGTAGACTTAGACTTACTCTGGAGAGTAGGCTACCATGTGACACAGCACATCAACCCTTAGACTTACCTCTCTGGAGAGTAGGCTACCATGTGACACAGCACATCAACCCTTAGACTTACCTCTCTGGAGAGTAGGCTACCATGTGACACAGCACATCAACCCTTTTGACAAATTTTAATAGATTGATTTCCTTTCAAGTCTCTGAAAAGTACCATGTGACAGGTCTCATGATTCATGTTCAATATATTTTCACACAGACCCCGGGTAGCATTTTACCAGCATCCCCCTCTGTCTCTCTCACTCCATCTTTTTGGTTGCCATAGTCACAGGCAGTTACACCATGGCTGCCAGGACTATTGCTTTGGTAATTGTTTCTTCGTCCTCTACGGTCTGTAACCAGATAGTGCCCATCTTCCCAATTCTCTTCAGTTATCTATGTATTACTGAATGTGTATTTTTGCTCTGTTGTTTTCTGCGCTCACTGAATGCTCTCGGCATTGTTTTAAAAACGTGTAAAAATGATTTATTGCATCATTTATCAGTCCCCTGAAGCTGTGTATCAAGGTTTCCGGCATTTTCTACGGACACGGTGTATCAAGTTGGAAATTAACCAAAATAAGAATAAAAAATAATAAAAAATGTCACTCTTACCGGTGACACAGAAATGGGGAAATGGATAAGTGGTGGAAACAGGAAGTGAAATTGCCTGCTGTTGGTATATCAGGCATAGAGCAGCCAATCGCCAGCCTGCTGAGCTCTGAGACATAGAGCAACTGTGGGCAGGAGATAAGGAGGGCCAATGACACGGTTGGGGCACTGGCGTGCTTTCCTTCTGGAAAAGTCTTCAAATCAGTTCCTGTTTGGTAAATTAATGGTAGCGCTGAACACCCAGCCACGGTCAAGTGCCTGTAAAAACAAAAATAGGACATTTTCTGCTGTTAGAACTGAAACAAAAAAACGGTGTGAAATTCAGGCTCCTTCATCACTTGTCTCAATCTCTTGTGTATGAAGCTTGCAGTTTACGTGTTTGTACTCATGCAGTGAGAAGAGCCAGTTCTGCTCATCGGCTTGTTTAAATCAGACCCACGTTACCACACTGCTCTGTGTGCGTACACTAATTATTTAATAAAAAGAAGAACACATTTATTTGAAGAAAAAAAAGAAAGAAATATTTCGTCTCTACCAACAACCCATCAGACAATGAACTCTCATGCAGGGTCTGATTGAGGGTTAAGGACCTGCATTTGTGTGGCGGTTAGAGTTAAATACCTTCCTTCAGCTCTGACCTTACGCTGCAATTTCTGATGCATTCCAATCCGTTCATGTGGAATGGACAAACTTGGAAACATTTACCCCTGGTCTTTGCTGGGAACGCAAGTCCCAGATAATCAATACCACATTTTCCTATGGAATGGCTTGATCCACTGGAACAAAGCAAAGTGAAAAAATATGTCTTGGCAAGGGACAAAACTGAAGAAAAAAACCCCCCAGAGTTTTTGGTTTCACAGTATTACGCAACAAGTTTATAACAGAACACAGTGCCGGTCCTTTCAGATCAGCTGCGAGCACAGAGAGAAGAAACGAGTGGAAAATCCAGGTTCAGAAAGTAAAAGTCCACCCCAGTGTTTTGTTCTGATCGCCTGGATTTGATCATTAATTCTTCAGCCAGGATGTAGAACTAATTAGTGAAATCAGCAGGATGAGTGTATGGGTGGAAGAAAAACATGGCAAGGATTTTTTTTACTTTTACCCCTGGACTTTCCACCTCTGAGTATTTAAGACAAAGCATAAAATCTTCAGCAAATATGTTTGCGGCCCGCCACAGTCCTCACAACACATGCAGAATTCCATTGAGATGAGTAATTCTTAAACCAACAAGGGTGTACTCTCCAGCGGGGCTTTCTGGAATGTCGGTTCCTTTGTTTTCCCATTACTGTTAACTATAGTTTCTAAACTGTTGAAACAGCATTTTACCATTAAGATTAAGGCTGTGTAAAGAATATAAAGGGGGAAAAAATCAATGAGACAGGATGAGAGTTATTTCATGCTGTCTCCAGGAACATAAATAGATGTATGGGGGGGGGGGGGGGGGTAATTTCTCATGCAGAACATGCCAACAGATATTCCTGAAGAGATGTATTCAGCAGTAGAGCGGCGGCAGATGCGTTAACGAGCACCTGGTCTTAATGGAACAAATTAGCACGTTGTCACATAAACCTTCTCAAAGGTGAAAGAAAAGAAGTGGTAATTAAAACTACAGGAAGAAATTTTTTAAATAAAAGTGTATTGTGAGAAATTTTTAAAGAATTGTATAAGCACTGTGGTATGAAACCATGGCGACAGCTGAATCACCATGGTATTTCAGAATTCTTCACTAATTAACAGTGATTTAGGCAATTATGTGCTCTATTCATAGTAGAACCAAGTAAGATAAACATAATGGAGGTAAGTATTATTATTGAGGAACACAGACTCGCTGATTTTTTTTTTAGATTAGCATTAGATTATATTGGAAAAATGCTGACAACTTCCGCTGATTTCTACATTTATATTTAAAAAAATGACAGACAGCTGAGGGTAAACACTATTAAGCACCTTGAGAGCAACAGTGCCAATATGCCCATCACATGTACTCCCAAGTAAGATGCTGATGAGATACGACCTGACTGAGGTGGTCAGATCGGGAGAGTCCACTTGAAATGAGAGGGGTGGGGTGGGTCAGCAGCAGGAGTAAAGAGTCTAAGACACAATACTGCCGGACTTATCACACTGATAGATCTTGTTTTGTTTTTTTTTACCTGAGAATGTTACATGGCTTACAGGTCCTCAGAGCCACAGAGAGAATCATCGGTGTGAGACGTCAGGTGACAGAGGGGCCAGCTGGACTCCAGGGGAAAAGCCAATCAACGCCTCCTCTTCCTCATCCTCCTCCTCACAGGGACAGACCCAGAAGAGGCACAGTCCCTGTAGGTGGACGGAGGTCTAACCCTCCACACCTATCCCACAAACCCATGGGGTGAGTTTTCCACCTCAGCTCCCTGATCTGCGGCGGCTATCGCAGCCTCTGTAAGGTGAAAATGAAAGACGATACAGAACAGGTGCATTACCAGGGTTAAAGGGTGTAGGTGTTTTCTCTGGGGGGGGAAAAAAAAACAGTTTGCTTTGCCCTTTACTGGAGTAACACCTTTGAAAAATCTCCTGGAGCAATAAATGAGAATTATGAAATAAAACCCTGGGAACCTGTTTGCTCATATCAAGCATGCATCAAGTGTCCTGCTTTAACAAGGCTAATATATCCTCCTAAGACCTGCCAATTCATTTTTGTCCCCTGTAGCTTCTATGTAGCTTCTTGTAGCCATATATTGTACTAGGCTGAAACCTACACATACACAGGAACATTCAATAAAAATAAAATGAATAATATTTTTTGAAGTATTTTCACTGCAACACTTGTGTCATCCAGGACACTTGTATTATGTAAATACATAAATACTTAAACTTCTTTTTTGCCGGGTTTCAGAAGGTTATTTGGTCCAAGGAAATACTCTCTCTGTTTTCATATCTTCTCAGAGAGGACCTGAGGTGGCTGTCCCAGGAGTTGGCTTTGGCTCCATTGGTATTCTGCAGGTTCACCTGAAAGCTGATTTGGTCAAAACAGCACATGAATGGACTTTGTGTTCGATGAATTCTGGACGAGAAGGGATTTAATCTATGGGGGAAGCAATGAAAGACTGACCCCCCGGGTCAACGTGCTTTTGCACTTTACGAAATAAAAACGTTTTCATGCATGAAGCAATTTATTCTTTTGTGAGAAAAGGGGGTCTTGAACACAGGCGACTGAAAAGTCAGAGCAATCACTCACATCTTTTCCTGCTCAGAGAGGTCAGCATCCGATTCTGTCATCTGCCAAGGACTGATCCGCATCTAATGACATTCTATGACCAAACACAGCCCATTACGTTATGTAAATGTACTAATTGCAAATGCATAGCTATCCTGACAGTCAACTGCACATCCCACGCAGCAAGGCATCTCGCACAAATTTCGTATTACGAAAATTACAACTGAAACGTGTTCTCTTTAAATGAGCCATTTGCCTCTAAATATCAGTTTCTCATTGGCGAAATAGATTCTGATTGCCAACTAATTTTTTTCATCAGCCAATTACATTTAGAGCTTAGTCAGTGATAATGGAATGGAAATTCTTGTGGATTTTTATGGGGTTTTTTAATGTGTGGAAGCGAGGGTTTTCAACCTCCAGGGACCTCCACCGGATGAAAGGCATCCAGGGGACCACCCTCGTCAATAAGTTAACTATTTAAATTTTGTAATTATATTTACAGAAAAGGTTTTATATTTTGAAATAGTTTCCCAAATCTACATATAGTCATTACATATCAAGTTTGGCCCAACAGTACCTTAAAAAAAAACCCTGTTGAAAACTCAGGGGCCACATGTATAAACAGTGCTGAGCAGAAAAATGGACCTAGAACACTGCATAAGCTAGTTTCCATGCAGAAATTCAGACGTATAAAATAAGAGAACCTGCGTACCTCTGCACACACTGGACTGTCAGTGGCGGCTGCTGACCAAAAATTTTTTTCTACCTCTGAAAATCGAACCCCTGCTTTACCTGTTGAGCTAGGCCATTTTTGAGTTGTTTAACACTGACCACGTCAACTGATCAGCTATAGGCAGAAAAGAGCACTATGGCTGTACCATTTATATTCAGCTGCCTTCTCACAAATTAATAACACCAGATAGAATACAATGACAAGTATTTATGTACAAACTAATTTATTAGCAGCCAAATGATTTAATTACCTATGCATATTCAATAGATAAATACTCAAATCCACCTGCACCATAGCTGAAATAGCTTCGTTCAGATAATTTTGAATCGACTTATGCCTAATTCACTGGAGTAGTATTACCTGGGGACTTCATGTGATTTGTGGAGGTCGTCTGTGATCTTAATCCCGAGCGAATCTGCATTTCTGTAATTTGTAAAGTCAAAATTCCCAACCGTAAATTACCTACCATATTTCACACAAAACAGGTCATCTGATAATATTAGTCCTGTGTGAATCCATATCTCAGTAATTTGGGGTTCCTTGTTTTCCCCCCGCTTTTTTCTTAATCTTTCCGAGTTGAGATTTATGGAGGCTGCGGTGGAAATTATTATTGTTAATTCTGTCATTTTGGGTGCGATTCTTATACCAAAAGTATTTAAATGTTACTGCTGAATTTAACACGACTGAATTGAAAGGAATTGTAGCCTATTCGACTCTGTAGCCAACTTCAACACACCAATTTGCATACACTGTGCAAAAGTGCAAAAAAACGGAGAATATGGAAGTACCCAATAGAAATGTTACGTTGACATCCCGGAGAACACAGAGGGCGACTTTAAGCATGCAGCCTGAACGTCATCATAGCGGAAAGGAAGCTCAGTCAACTCCCTGCTCTGTTATCCCAATTTTCACTTTCGTTATTCCCCTAAATGCCAGCTCACGGCAACCCAAGACTCGCATCGATCAACCTCTCAGGAATGTCACGGTTTTCCGCACTAACCTTATTTTGTTATGCGTACACCTTCATCAATAAAATGATAATTCTCAGACTCAAATCTCATCTCATCTCATCTACTGTCATGCTCCTTCGATTTTGAATTAATTTTAACAGACCTGAACTACGTAGCCTAAATAATGAAAACCATCTCTCGCAAACATTGAACATCTCCTGGAACAACACACTTGGATAGAAAAAAATTGGCTTTCCTTTAAACAACACACATGGCCAGCAATACATGCGATTCCGTTAGCAAGATGCCTGTAACGTTAACTAATCCACCTCGACGTAGGCTATTGTGTGATATGGATGTTCTTTATCACCCCTTTTTTTTTGGTGAAGCACTGCTTCACCTGTTGTCTTAGAGAAACCTCCTCTGACTGGACACCATACGTATGCAGTGTTTGGAGCCAATGTGATACAGCGACGCCATGATAAAAAGGCAGAGGGAGAAAATGCAAATTACTTTGCGTAAGCAGATCAGAGTTTTATACATGTGGCCCCAGGTGTTAAAGGGAAGGCAGGGCCCTGGTAAGAGCAGTTGGAGAGTTAGGTGCACCTCGAGCCTTTTTCTTCTGAGATCTGTGCTGGTTCTTCCCTGAAGACTGGAGAACATATGTCATGGTTCCATTCCAATAGGCCTGATAAAGGAGGTAGTTGGTGCAGTTGAAGAGGGTTTTATGTCATAG
>CM040397.1:100634316-100914316 GCA_022702515.1 Ilyophis sp. 1 JC-2022 | reverse complement strand
TTCTCCTTCAGTGGTTTGATAACAAAAAAGTATGAAAAAATGTATATATTATTTTTCTTTTTACTTTTTTAAAGAAAACGCTGTAGCATAGGTGCATAGTAATCATAGACGTCACGTGACACTGAAATGGTGACATGTAACCATTCCGTGCTCTAACTATACTGACCAAGATACATTTTTACTTGTAAATGACATGACCTAGCTAGCTCTTTTGGGGATGTGACAGGGGTAAGCACACCGACCTGTAGAGAGGGTTTGCTGAAAGAAGGACAGTGACCTGCTTCAGAGAGAGGTACAATGTGTAAATCAGTCATAATCAGGGGTCCCCGACCCTGGTCTCAGACAGCCACAGGATCTGCTGGTCTTTACTCAGCGTTTATTTCAGGACATTACAGCGGCTGATTACACAGATAACTCAGATTTATCACATTTAAATAGCTGCGAACACTTTTTTTAAAGGCTCCGTTATAAAGAATAAACCAAACTAATGCTTTACAAATATGAGTAATTATGTCTTTCTAACTCATCTGTACTTAATTCATATGAATACATAATAAACTGTGGCCAGTTTAGTTTAGGTGGTGCAGTTGAGTTTATGAATGTGTCATATACATGATTATATGTTATTAACTAATGTTTTACAAATATAAGTTTTTATAACAAGTCATTACATTATTAGAAAACACTTTATAAATGGTTAATAGATCATTTACTAATGGTTTACAAATGTTTTATAATGGAACCTTAAAATGAAGTGTTAAAATCAAATCGTTCGCTGGTTTTATGGTAAACATTCTAAAATCAGCAGACCCTGTGGCTCACCAGTACCAGGGTTGGTGACTCTTTGTCAGTATGACAAGCCCCTCTTCACTCATTACATTTGCTCATTGGGATTGTGGATCGTCGAGGTGATTAATTGTGTTCTTTGGAGCAGTGAAGTTCACATCACAGGGAGGTTTCTCTGGATGTGTGACTGCTTTGAAAATCAAGGGAACGACAGAAACCTTAAGGTGTAATATTAAGTCATTATGTACGTATAATAGTGATTAAAAAAACCCTGTTACTGTACACTTTTACTGGAAAGCTAAATCTGTGATGTGTTCATAGTTCACAACATTCATCTTGAAGTAAATTTGCCTTTAGTTATGTTAGGGAACCTGAAAGATAACTGCCCAAAGATAGATAACATTACTAAACTTTTGGGGAAAAAAAATATTTTTAAGACTGAAAACAAAGAGGAGCTAAGACTAGACAAGTTCCAAACTTTCATGAAATACTATTACATTACGGAAGGTACTGCTGCTAGAGATATGGGGAAAGAATTAGATCATGTAAACGTATGGGACTCTATAAGCACAGGGGAGGGATGGCTATTACCTGATTTGTGATACACTTTGAGGGAGTGTAAACATAGTGCTGTATGTTCATTAAATAATCTCACTTAAACTGGGAGGTGCACTAGAAAATACAATGGATGATTATGGGGTGGAGTGAGTGGGGATAGTTCCTGGTTATTGGGGAGGGGATGGGCACAAGGGGTGTTTATTTTAGTTTTAATTATTTATTTTTTGTGTGGTTCGGATTTTGTCTTCTGGTTTTCTTTTTCTCTGTGATGGTTTATTTGTATGTATTTTTTTATATTTCTTTTCTTTCACTATAGAGGAAATGTATGTGTAAGTATATATGTATATTGTCCAATTCCACACACATAATTATTTATTATTGCCATTGTACGTGTATGTATATATGTTTTTAATTTTTTGGTTTGTTTGTTTATTGTTTTTGTTTTTGTTTCTTGTTTTAGTTTTGTCTTGGTTCTGTCCCTTCCTCAGAGAGGTTTTTTTTTTTTTTTTTTGTACAATTGTAATTAAAAATAAAGTTGACCTCCAAAGAGGGGTGGGGGGGCGGTGGTGATGGCGGGAATAAATAAAATAAATAAAATTTGTGATGTGCCTCATTAAAACGACTGGATCCTTTTGAATCGTTAAATTTTGCATCCTTATTTTAATTCTACTGCAGTTCCCGGCCTTTCAAATGGAATATTAATTGGGCTCTGCGTTTCTTGTACAAACTGAGCTCACTCATTGAGTCAGTTGCTTTGGCTTGCCGCAGGACGAGTGGGAGGGAAAACCACTGGTTCAAATGCATTCATTTACATGTTCTCCTCCCACCTCCTCCCCTAAATCAGTCAACGTCTCCCAGTCTGAGGAGGTCCACCGAATTCTGCTGCGTCTTTCATCCATAGTCGTGGTCATGGAGGCCTCACCCTCTTACGCTACAAAACATTTAAAGAGAGAGGAAGCACCCTCAGGATGCAGAATTTGGTCAGAATATTGATTGATCTCCATTCCCCCTAACTCAACATGCCCTCCCTTTTAGCCTTTGAAGCTGCCATATGCTGACTACGGACGTGATGTGTGTTTAAAGCGCAGGGTTAGAAGTGTGTGTTTAAAACACAGGGTTAGAAGTGTGTGTTTAAAGCACATGGTTAGAAGTGTGTGTTTAAAGCGCAGGGTTAGAAGTGTGTGTTTAAAGCGCAGGGTTAGAAGTGTGTGTTTAAAGCGCAGGGTTAGAAGTGTGTGTTTAAAGCGCAGGGTTAGAAGTGTGTGTTTAAAGCGCAGGGTTAGAAGTGTGTGTTTAAAGCGCAGGGTTAGAAGTGTGTGTTTAAAGCGCAGGGTTAGAAGTGTGTGTTTAAAGCTCAGGGTTAGAAGTGTGTGTTTAAAGCACATGGTTAGAAGTGTGTGTTTAAAGCGCAGGGTTAGAAGTGTGTGTTTAAAGCGCAGGGTTAGAAGTGTGTGTTTAAAGCGCAGGGTTAGAAGTGTGTGTTTAAAGCGCAGGGTTAGAAGTGTGTGTTTAAAGCGCAGGGTTAGAAGTGTGTGTTTAAAGCGCAGGGTTAGAAGTGTGTGTTTAAAGCGCAGGGTTAGAAGTGTGTGTTTAAAGCACAGGGTTAGAAGTGTGTGTTTAAAGCGCAGGGTTAGAAGTGTGTGTTTAAAGCACAGGGTTAGAAGTGTGTGTTTAAAGCGCAGGGTTAGAAGTGTGTGTTTAAAGCGCAGGGTTAGAAGTGTGTGTTTAAAGCGCAGGGTTAGAAGTGTGTGTTTAAAGCGCAGGGTTAGAAGTGTGTGTTTAAAGCGCAGGGTTAGAAGTGTGTGTTTAAAGCACAGGGTTAGAAGTGTGTGTTTAAAGCACAGGGTTAGAAGTGTGTGTTTAAAGCGCAGGGTTAGAAGTGTGTGTTTAAAGCACAGGGTTAGAAGTGTGTGTTTAAAGCGCAGGGTTAGAAGTGTGTGTTTAAAGCGCAGGGTTAGAAGTGTGTGTTTAAAGCACAGGGTTAGAAGTGTGTGTTTAAAGCGCAGGGTTAGAAGTGTGTGTTTAAAGCACAGGGTTAGAAGTGTGTGTTTAAAGCGCAGGGTTAGAAGTGTGTGTTTAAAGCACAGGGTTAGAAGTGTGTGTTTAAAGCGCAGGGTTAGAAGCGTGTGTTTAAAGCGCAGGGTTAGAAGTGTGTGTTTAAAGCGCAGGGTTAGAAGTGTGTGTTTAAAGCACAGGGTTAGAAGTGTGTGTTTAAAGCGCAGGGTTAGAAGTGTGTGTTTAAAGCGCAGGGTTAGAAGTGTGTGTTTAAAGCACAGGGTTAGAAGTGTGTGTTTAAAGCGCAGGGTTAGAAGTGTGTGTTTAAAGCACAGGGTTAGAAGTGTGTGTTTAAAGCGCAGGGTTAGAAGTGTGTGTTTAAAGCGCAGGGTTAGAAGTTTAGAGCAGAAAAATGTGACTTGTGAAGGTGAAAAATGAAAAGTCTGGCCTGATCTCTTTCTCTCTCTCTCTCTCTCTCTCTCTCTTTTTTTTTTTCTCTTTCTCTCTCTCTCTTTTTCTCTCTCTTCATAAATCTCGCCTGACCGAGTCATCATAGAATTCAATGCAGGAAGTTGAATAAATGTTTTTTTATAAAAGACAAGTCTTTACTGGTTTCTATCTCTCTTTCTCTCTATCTCTCGCTCTCTCTCACTCTGTCTGTGTGTAGAAGCACTGTGGAGAGCTCAGTATTTGACACATTGCTGTAGCTTTTATCCACTTTGAAGGATAATTTCTTCCCTTTGTCTTTAGTGAAGAGCTGTGGCCCTGCGCTGACCTTTTATCTCATGAATTTGCTCTCTCTCTCTCTCTCTCTCTCTCTCTTTCTCTGCTGCGGCAGAACTGTGCTTAAATTGGCAGCCTCTCCCTCAGAACATCGGAAAAAAATGTTCCAACCATCTCTCTCCCTGACAATTCTGCTGTAGTGCGTGTTTTTCCTGCCTCCAAATCTCTCGGCTTGGGAAGGACAGGAGCAGAGCCAAATGTTAAGTCAGAAATGAGCTGAGTTGCTAAGCTGGTGAATGCGCGTGATTTTAGAGGGCACCATGATAAAAAATAAATAAATATCTGTTTCAGATGAGCTGTGCTGCTCCCTATCCCGACCATTCCCAAAAATCCACATTCATAATGTGTATTCATTCCCTGGTTAGCTTTTGTGAAATAAAGTGAAATGCAGGGTGTCGTTTATTTTTTTTAAAGCTCAATTTCTTGAACAGTGACGTCATTTACTTGAATCAATATGGCATATTTTTGTTAAAAAAAAAAAATTATAATAAAAAACTGGGAATTTTATGAGAATTGTTATAGTTTCCATGGCAACGAAAAACACTCTCTTGAACCTGGAACAGTATCGTTACAGGGCGAACCCCCTCCGTGTGGCACTAGCACCACCAGGCTGGAGAGCCTATCAATGTTAGGGGGTAATTGGCCCCCGAACTGAGCAGGTCCTCCGTTTTTTCAGCCAAGGCTGTCTATAATGTGACCTGACTGCCACGGCTCAGTCTGTTTCTTTAAAACACAATACTTTCATCATTAGCACCTTTTTGCTCCATTTCATTTGGAAGGCATTTAGGGGGAGTTAGGGGAAGTCGAGCAGGTTGCAAAGATGGCAGTTTTAAGACTTCTTCCAGCCCCAAAAAAAACAAAATTACATGGAAAAACTATAGTCAAAAAAATGATGTGGGAAAACTAAAGTACAGGAAATTAGGAATCAGTGGATTATGTTATTGGTATAGTTAGATGTGTGTGAGAAGGCTACAGTCCAAGACTGACATTAAGGTTGAACCAGTCTCTACCTGGATGGACCACAGCGGCCATTTTGTGTTCTGTTCAGAAACCAGACAAATAATTCACTCCTCCAACACTACTGCCTTTGTATACAAAAGAACTTCAGCTTTGCAACATACCTCAATAAAATTTTAGCATGGAGCTTCCATGTGGCGCACGCACCAGGCAGTCTTACAATGACTTTCCTAGTTCACCACAGCTGTTTTGATTGACTGAACCAAACAAAGCCAAGCAAGTAGCCCACCAGCAAACAAACAATCAAAATTAAACAAGTGAAACAGCATTTCTGTGACAATGTGCCTTCTCATGCAGCCCCTTCAGATTGAACCAAACTGGATCTTTCACGGTTGAAGTTTCCTTCAAAAAGTTATCGAGGGTCAGGTGAAATGAAAATCCCAAGAGTCATGTGACTGTCTGCACCGCCCCCCCTGAGCCCCTCAGGCTTGCTGGTGTCCATAAACACGACACACATTGCATAGCAGCTGTCGCTGTTTAAATATTCATGCTTAAGTTCCTGTGAAAATCCTCAAAACTGGAGGGGTGGATTGGAGTGTTATTCAACTCCGAAAAGAATCAAAAAAAGTGTTGCAAAAATCACTACGGATGGGTCTGGGTTTCTCCCACCGAACCTGGGGCTTCCAAAAAAACATTTCCTCAATTCCCAAAATGGACAAATGCTGCATCCATCCAGAACTCGTCCTGTTGTGTGCTTCACATGGTGACAGCAGAGTCTGTTGATGGCTGCAGCCAATTTGCCTCCCTCTAACCAGGAAAGTGGGCCAATGCTTCGGTGGTGGATGATAATTCATGCGGAGCCGCGCAGGCACCAAGCTAACCCCAACGCGTTTATTTTACCGGTAATATATGAGGATATTCTAAATGAGGTTAATAAGCTGCAGTTAGAGGTTAGCATTAGTTTATATTGGGTCAATAGCACTTATAGCAGCGCAGTATGAGAACGAGTTATTAAAGTATAAAAATGTATCATAAAATCAGCCGGTTGAGGGAGGAGCTTGCAGTGCTTTGAGAATTCTGAGTGCCACAGCTCTGGGGCTCGTTTCACAAAAGTTGCGACGTGCGAGCTGCGATCTGCGAGATACGATCAATTTCTCCTGCACTTTTTAGAGTGTTTCACGTAAAAATCGCAATTGCAAGCCGTGAACGCACGTCGCGAAGCGCGTTCACGTAGGCAATCCGTAATTCTGTAATCGTTCTCATCCCCCTGCCTCGTTTTTTGTATCTAACTGTCAATTATCTCAAAACACAAACTAAAAGAGGCGCTATGGATTACTGTCTGTAAAATATTCAAAATACTTTTAATAAGCTAAATTATGTTACAATTTATCGTGTCTGACTTTATTCCATCGTTATAATATAAAAATATCATATTAAAACTATGTTAATGGCCAAAACACAATTCACATTTGCCCTTCGGAAAAAAGTTGTATCGGCATCATCTGCTGAATGCGAAACATTAAGGATACATAGCAAGATTGTATCGCCCTTCGTTCTGTGTGGGCTGGCCACAGTGTAGCCGAGGTTGCAAGTGGTATCTTGGGGAACTCTGGAAAAATCTACCAGTTCACATTAGGTCTGCCCAGACACTTGTTATTTTCAAGTCTCTACTAGTCTGGCTTTTGAAATCTGTTGAGCACAGCATCCTATTAGTATTAGTATTATTTTAATGTTTATTGCTGCTGTATGTATATTGCTTGTTTGTAGTGCTTTTAAATTGTGCAGATTGTACAGCTCTTTGTCAACTGTCGTTGTTTAAAATGTGCTTTATAAATAAATCTGACTTGACTTGACTTGACTTGGGGAGGAAGGTGGGGTGGGTTGAAAAAATTCACCTTGCGGTCAGATTAAATTGGAATTACACGTTGTAGGCTAATATAAAAATGTAATTTCAAATATAAATTTTATTTGAACTATTAGGTCTCCGCAGTAGGCCTAATATAGCCTACACTGTATAGTAACGTTATGCGTATTGCTATTTGTTATATTAAAATTAAACCTACCCATTGTCACCTAGAAGCCATCCATTGGTAATACAAATTGCTCACAGAGTTTCTCCAAATGTAGCTGTCGTGTGTGCTTCCATTTAGTTCCAGGGCATCACATACAACGTGTAGGCAGTGTTTAACGAGTGTTAGGCTACTTTTCTACACACAGAAGTGTGTTCGTTCTCAGTCGATGCCCTGGTGGGAATTTGCGACCCATCAATTGTACCAGAGAGTTTTGGGAGACCACTCAGTGCATAAACGTCTGCTTTCACTTGACGTCTGTGTTGCGGGCTGAATGAAATCAGTAGGCTATTTAAAAAACGTACTGCTGTCACTTTACGAACAAATTGGACGTTTCGTTGCTTATTCCATAACATTGTCCGATGTCCGACAACCCAGAGAAAGCTGCCGGGTTCCAGGAAGCGCAGAGCTGTCACTATTTGAAGCGAGACAGGTAGGGCCATGTTATATGTTATGTATGGCCTAAGAATGTCGCATAAGCGTAGCCTAATATGCCATCCCTTACAAAAAATACGTTTATAAAAAAGGCCTATGTTTTTACACTTCTTTTGCACTTTTAATTGCGATTTGCAAGGGATGCGCATGCGATGCATTTCCGTGAAACGCGTTTTGACAAAAAATTGCAACCTGCGAGTGAAATTCTTCGCAAATTGCTTTCGTGAAACGAGCCCCTGATTCTTAAATATGGTTTTAATTCTGAAGCCGCTCAATCTGAGATGAGCTCACACCACGTGTAGTGATTTGTGGCTGTTTATTTATATTTTTTTTTGCGGTTCTCGTCCTGCTTTCCCGATTGTGAATCAATCTGATTTTTTCCAGGTTTCATTTTGGGGTTTGCCGTCCTCATTATTGTTTTCCCCTGTGCTTCTACCAGCAGGGTATTTAGGCTCCTCACTTCCAGTTCTTCGGTGCTTGTTTGTCTTTCAACACTGCATTCGAGCCAGGTATAGCCAGGTACTAGCGACCTTCTGATATTAAACTTTGTTTATGTTCACGAGGGACTTGCTATTAGTTTTTAGTCAGGTATAGGATTGTTTTCTCCTGTTGGCGTTCTGTGCTATTTATTTTGTACAGTTTATTTTTTTTTGGACTTTTGTTTTTGGTTTTACACTCTTCCGGCTCTGAGCTAAGATAGCCAAAGGTGTTCTTTTGTTTGCTAGATGTCCCTTTCTGGCTCATTAAGTGAGCTCGGGAGATTTAGTTGGTATTTCACTAGTTTACTAGTTCGCCCGTTTTAGTGGGTTGATTTTCGTTTATTGGCAGTTTAGCCTTAAGGAATTAAGTTCCTGTCTTTTTTTTTCTTTTCTTTTATTATTGGTCCTCACGGTTGTGAGCTGACTTGTTCTGATTCCCCCACCTTCGCGTTTGAATCTCACCACGGCATGCGACTGCAGTTTCTGCAATGGCCTGCCCATCCATCCGTCCATTATCTAACCCGCTCATTCCTGGACAGGGTCGCGTGGGGGGGGGCTGGAGCCAATCCCAGCATGCATCGGGTGAAGGCTGGAATACCCCTGGCTGGAACGTTGGAATACCCCAGATGGCTAATCCAATACAGGGCACACACACCATTCACTCACACTCTCATACCTACAGGCAATTTAGAGTCTCCTTTTAGCCTAACCTGCATGTCTTTGGACTGTGGGAGGAAACCGGAGTACCCGGAAGAAACCCACGTGGACATGGGAAAAACTCCCCTTTGGATTCAAACCAAGAACCTTTTTGCTGTGAGATGACAGTGCTATCCAGCGCACCATGTGCCACCCCGCCCTGTGTAAGCTTCAATTTCAGTTCCACCGCAGGAATCGATTTGTCTTTAGAAAGCTGTATTGTAGA
Source organism: Ilyophis sp. 1 JC-2022 (assembly GCA_022702515.1). Lineage (NCBI taxonomy): Eukaryota > Metazoa > Chordata > Actinopteri > Anguilliformes > Synaphobranchidae > Ilyophis > Ilyophis sp. 1 JC-2022. Next base: position 100,905,332 of record CM040397.1, on the reverse strand, counting down.
TTAATGATTGACTTAGCGCAGCAACACTTCATTAGGAAGAATTTAATGGAAATTTAAAACATCAATCCACGGGAAAAAAAACATTTCAGACATAACAACCTTCACCGCCTGCCCGGGTTCAGCATATTGAAGAATCGCAGGACTCATCTTGATAAGTATATTACTGGTTTGGGTTCCATCAGTTAGTGTATTTCTGACAGTTTAAATCTCTGTACTTTTGTACCGATAGACAGTAGATCCTTGCACAGCAGCGGCGGTTGATTTTTAACGCGCTGACAAATGAAAAGTACAAAAATGTCTTTCACTTCTTTCGAGCCTCAAACCACAGGAATACTCTGGCAACACACGCTCACCCACCTGAGCCATTATGAGTTGTTTGAGTAGCTTTCTTCGTAATTATCTTTGTGTAATTAAGTCATTTGCCTACCCGATACAGGTAGTCATCATAATGACAAGTGCCACGGAACAAAAAAAATTCCCGTTATATTTGCAGTTCCCATCATTACGGCGTCTGCGACCGGCTGTGAAATTAATTTCTCTCACTGTGCGAGCGATGCACACTGTTTTAACATCACCGTAGATGAATTCAAAGCATATTTCACAGCAGCAACCTCCCAACCTGAATAATGGCGGATCATAATGGCGGATGTGCAGAGGTCTGGTCTCCTTGGGGTTCGAGATGTGAATGAAAGGGTTTAATGAGAAATGGCTCCGTAGGTAAAGGACGCCGCCGACTGTGGTCTCTCATTATGGCGGGTCTAGCGGGAACAATCGATATTCACGGTTTTAAAAAAACCACCTGACCAAAAAAATTAAAAAAGAAGAAAAGAAAAGAAGGTTCAAAACCATAATTTGTATTTCAGGATATTAAATTGCACACTGAAATGTCAAGATCTTTATAAAGCAAATGTCTTTGAAATGTCACTTGGATTCTTTAACTATTCCCCCCCCACCCCTTTGCAGTCTTTGAGATTGTTGCAAATGGTTTAATTTGTTCAAATGAAAGGATTTGCTCATGTTCGGTGTGCAGTGTTTTCATTCAGACAGGGTTCTGTGAGGATATAGAACTCAACCACTCAGACGATGACAAAGATAGGCCTTTGTAGACATCTAAAAACACAAGAATCATATGCACAATACTATACAGTGTAATATCATATAAAACAGTCTTAACTCATATACTATACAGTGTAATATCATATAAAACAGTCTTAACTCATTGCTGAAACAACATGGTTTAATAGCAAATCGGATCTTTAATTGCTGATAAAATTAAGAAAAGCTGCAAATACTACAAAAAAGTGCAAACACAAACACAAAAGCACACACACAAACACAAACACACACACACACACACACACACACACACAGATACACACACACACTCAGAGAGAGAAAGAGAGAGAGAGAGAGAAAATGTCTGACATAGACAGAGAGAAAAAAAGAGTGACACACATACACACATGAACTCATACAAAATGAAAACACAATGTGATATTCAGTATATACCAAATTCACAGTAAACTATGTATATTTTCTGATATGTATATTAGTGCATAATAATTATTTCCTAATTAATTTTATATCAGAATGTAAGGTAAATTACATTATTCTACAATGTTATATAATTTTTTCCCCCTCAAATGTAACATAAGCATATAAAAGATAATTAAATTGTTTTCTCAACCTCAGCCATAACTAAAGGCCTGTTGTACTGATACAAAAGTGAGAGAGGGTATTCATCGAATTTAGCATTCTGCTCCGCAGGTCTCAAAGTGGCCCCTTACCCCCGCTTTGTCCCTCCCCAGCACCCCCCCTCCAAACCCCCCCCCAGTTGGTTCTAAAATGGATTTCAAAATGACAGCTGTAAAGAGTGAAATATTAGGGCCCTTTTGAAAAGACTAGGGGACTGCTCTACTTGTACAGGCTTAATTAATGCCCTTTTAATCAACTCACCCAGCCATTGGGATGGAGTGGGGGGGGTAGACTCAAGCCTTTGTTAAGGCCCAGGATGCAGGAAAACTCCGGCACTAAAATCCCATCTCACACTCACCATAATTAATCCACCGTGCCACAAACACATCACCCCGGCTCTGCTCTTAGGGGAGAGAGCCTGCCTCGACGCCGCCCCGCGTTCCCGCCTAAAGATGAATAGACACTAATGCAGAGTACAGTAAAAGAAAACGCACGAGCCGCAGCTTTTAGCAATTTTTTTTGTTTGTCAGTCGGTGAAATATGGTTCCCTCATAACAGGACATAAAAAACAAGGTCTGTGAACCCGGCGGGCCTCGGGGAGAAAATGGGTCCTGATTGAATGAGCTTATTAGCTTTTACGGCCCCACGCGTAATAAGGGTGGCATTTGGATCATTTAGAGTGATGGCAGAGTCTGCTGTTTTCGCTCGCGCTGCGTTTTGCTCCCGCATTTGTTCGTGCTCTGTAATGGCGTACTGAGTCCCTCACTCTGCAAACCCCCCCCCCCCCCCCTCTCATTATGGACCTTCATCACCACGCTGAGACGGAGCCTGGTTATAATGAAGTCAGCCTGTGGTAAATTGAAAATGCTTCGCAATGAGATATTACAGGGCAGGTGGAATTTTGTAAATGAACGGTTTATCAAGGGGCATTCATCAATAATCTGTTATTTGTTTCAACCCCCCCCCCCCTCACTCCCGCTCATCCCCCAAGGCATGATGGGAGGTTGGCTTGTATCATCTTGTTTGTTCTTATCAACCTCCTGTCGTTATCTCTTCTCAGTCTGTTTGAGGCTTATACAAGCCGAAAAACTTCCATTCGCAGAATTACGCCCTGAGAAAAAACGGCAGATAAAGGATGTACTCAGATTTATTCATTGCTTGTGAAAGCTCTCATAAATAAGCGCCCAATCACTAATTTCCACCAATCAGTAATCATTCATCTTTGTGCCAAGCTTTCTGTAGGAAGGATTCATATTCTTTATTCTGGAGATGTTGCACACTGCACAGAACTCTTATGCACAATTTATTAAACGTATTTTAATTTTGGGTTTTTTTTATGCTTGTGGGAAAACTCAAAATAATAAATTTGTAAAATGCGATATTAGTAACAACAAGCCCTTTAGCTAGATTATAATTGTATTCTCGGTTGAATAACTTAAAGCCACTGGAATAATAATTAACATATCAGTAATAAACGTTTACAAATGATTCATTGGCGATTAAATCAATGTGACGTGTAGCAGCTTTGTTGCATGAAAAACTGTTGTAATGAATTGATAAGTGTGTGTGTATTTGCAATTGCTCATCAAACAATTTTGTTTTGATAGACTACAGTACGCTTGTATTTCGGACCATGTTCTCTTTGACCAAGCACATGCACGGTGAAAATAACTTAAGCCCTCGGTCTTCCTCTCTCACACAGCGCCTCAATTTTGTTAATCTTTCTCAGCACCAAGCTATATCCAAAGCCTCAATTTCCACTTAAAAACATAATTACACCCATTGACACTGGGGGATTACCACACAGTTAATTGATCCTGTACGCACGGGTAACGTAATGGACTGTGCTAAATTTGAATAGGATGCACTCGATGGAAAAAAAAAATAAAAAATTCTCCCTGCCTGTGTGCGTTCCTCTCCCCCGCCATGTTACACGTGACACGGCAGATTGGGGTCGCGACCTCTGAGCCTCCGGTTGCCCAGGTGAGCTGTGAGCGCTCCTCAGGCAGCGAGCTGCACGCTGTGCAGCGATACAAAGCAGCCCAGCTTGTCTGACATGGCCCAGCCAGCCACAGGACACACTGTTTGTCATCCTCTGTGTGGCGGGAACAATGGGGCCAGCTCTGCCTCTGATTGGCACAGTGGGGTGGGGATTGCACTGCTCCTGATTGGATGATTGCAGGCAGCGGGAGTTCCAATCAGGGCCCTTTTCAGTGAATGCAGTTTGTTTAAGTGGACTGGCAGGCAGTTTGGCAGTGTCAGGGACATGCGTTTCAGCACGGACTCCTGGCAGGGTGTAACCAAGGTGGGGGTTGGGTCAGGTTGGAGGGGGTAGCATAAAATGTATTTATTGTCATCAATTGCCAAGGAGAGAGAGATGCATATCCATGGCAACTACAGAACTCTTGACGGTCTCTTGAAAAAATCAACAATTTACTGACGTGTTTTATTTTTTATTTTTAAATATTTTTTTTTCATTGAATAGTTGACTTTTTTAACTAAACATCTGTCTTGAGTTCTGGGGGACAAACTATACAGCAGAGTTTCATTGTTTAATGAGCAATTTGACAAGCGGCATGTTCACCATGCGGATACGCTGGAAGAAGACGCCTGTGGGGAAATGCGTACCGGGCTGTCGCTGCAGCGTGTCACAATCACTACCTTCACATAATTAATCACATATTCAATTACCGCACATCTGACAACGGGAGCAAAAGACGAAGACAATATACAACGGGTGTAGCGGTGTGTTTCAACTTTTTTTTAAATTTTTCTAATTAATCACACAATGATACTGCATCTACAGTGTTTTTAGTCCCCTGGGAAGACAACTCAACCGTTTCTTTTCAGAGCGACTCCTAAAGTGACCGATAAAACTTAAAGTGCTTATGGTGCTGATCGCACCAGCACGGATGCTGGTGATACACATCACTGTGAAACTTTAAATTGTTTTCTGGAAAAGCTGAAGGCTATACAGGTGTGATTGACACTGTGGATGGTACTTAATGGTGCTATGATCCATTTGATCTATGTCTGTTTGTTATGAAGAAAAATGTGTGTAGATGGAGAATTCTGCAGTATTGTTGATTTATATCATAATTTCTCGTGGGATCTCTCTGTCTCTCTCTCTCTCTCTCTCTCGCTCTCTCTCTCCTCTCTCTCCTCTCCTCTCCTCTCTCCTCTCTCTCCTCTCTCTCTCTCCCCCTCTCTCTCTCTCTCTCTCTCTCTCATGCCTGTACTCTCTGTACATCATTGCTTCCCTCACAATGAAAACACAAAACACCAGCCCACATAACCCTGCAATGACACTACAACAACACAACCCGCCCACATCCTTTTCCTGAATGTCATCTTTTGTGAAACTGTATGCGGTTGTAAATAATTAAATTACAAATTCTTGTGGTACAACAACTACCGTGATGATGATAGCTGTGATGACAGTATGTTACCATCTAGCTGTAGCATCGTTAGTAGCCTATAACATACCTATTATCACCACTGCTACTTAGCTGTACTGCTATTATTAGCAATGTATTTCTAAAGGATTTGACTATTTTTATTTCTCCTTCTTAGCTGTGCATGTATACCAATTAATATCCTAAAACATCATTGCAGCTTTAATGAACTTAATGAAGTTTAGATATCGTATTATTTCTTCTGGATGTAACAACTAAATAATGCATACTTTACCTCGTGTTGGATACTTCAGTGTCAGTATGCTGTACATTGTGAATATCCATTCAGTATTTCCATCAGCCATGGTTCTCCATTTTCTGGGGGGAAAAAAGTACAACAATGTAGTTGCAGACACACAAACGCATGCAGGCCGGCAAGTGCAGCTCCTGTTCTATACCACAGTGCCATCTAGTGGTGACAAATATGAGCGCAGCAGCCAGTGGGGCGTCTTTCAGGGGAGGATATTGTTGCTTTAATGCATTCCAGTGTTTAATGGGGTGTTGCCTGCGGCATTCCGGACCTGGCTCAGTACCACACACCACTCGTGCTGCCCCACTGTTTTACACATCTAGATTACTGAGCTTTTCCACTGGGGCCTGGACATGTTAAATAGTATGAGAACACACCTTGGGTTCAATAACAGTACACTGCAGCTAAGCATCATTGTCACACACACACACACACACACATAGACACACTGACACACTGACAAGGGGAAATGGAAAATGCATGACACTTCACTTGTAATAGTCGCCATTAAAATATAAGGCGTGTGGAATGAACAAAACAGGCAGAGAAACAAAGACCAATGCAAATCATTAAAAACGCACTGCCTGTTTGAAATGAGTCTGCGGAATGAAATCACATGGGCAAATGGATTCTGCGTGGAGCTGTGATCTGTACACAGCTGTCAGCGCTGTTTCTGTGGAGGTGGAACCTGCGATAGCGCCACATTGTGAAGCGGTGTTGCGTTTGTCAGTGGAGAGAAGATAATTGCCCCCCCTACCCCCCCCCCCCCCCTCCCAACCCCCCACCACACTTCTGAAGGAGAGTATCATTCACAGCTCAGAAATGAGCTATCTCTCTGCAACACTTTTGTAATTATTTTAGATTTTTACTTTGGAAAAATATCCAACCAGAACTACAGAAACAATAAAATAAAGTGAGCGGGAAAAAGAACAAACACACAAACACACACACACACACACACAAACCAATACACATCCTGTCAGAGCCCTAATGATATTGCATTTGTGAAATTGAGCTCCGAACAGACTGGGGTGCGGAGAGTAATCCATCAGGGGTGATTATGTAATTTGGGGATAATTGCACCCCCCCTTTCTCCTCACACCAGCTCCAACTGGTGTATTTCTAAGATGCCCCCCCCCCCCCCACTCCGGTTCCTCCACTGTGCTAATATTTCTGTTTATCCACACAGACAGCCATATGCATATCCGCCCTGTTCCACAAGCAATCAAATTATAGTCCCCCTACGATAAATCACTGACACACTGTTTATTAAACAAAAAGAGCTCGATTGAATTATTAATGACAGAGATTAATCTGTGGTCTGTTATGTTACCAGAGAGTACTGCCGCAGGGTACGGAGGGTTATGGGTAATTTTAACGCAGCTTTGTACGTGGACCTCTGACGCAGCGTGAGATTGGAGGTGATACGAAATAAACAACGCCGCTAACGACCGCCTGTCGGGGAAAGTTTATTTTATCGGATCTGATTTGCATACGAAGGTTCTCTCAGGAAGACAAGCAAAGGCAATCAGTCATGGTCCCTTTATGAGGGAGATGGAGAAGCGAGTTGCGCAGAAACCGCTCGGCAGGGTGGTATAGGCTACGATCCGCCTTCGCGAGGGCATCGGCCCATAGTTCCTCTGAATGCCTTCTGGTATAGAGGACACTGTTAATTGGTGGAAGAGACACGTACAGCGTATCTTGATATTTGTCCCGGGTTGTCCAACCAAGCAATAGATTCCCAATTACGCCAATTATCTTTAAATGAAGCAAAAGCATCGCCAGACGTCACTTATCCCAAAGTTTGAAAATATAGCAGAGATCTAAGATTGCTGTGGGCATTATTAACTGATTTCACATATGCCACTGTTCCTGGAAGCAAGAACATTCTTGATTATTTTAATATTTCCATCTCTATGTATCATAATATCTAGGGACACAACTGCCTGTTTGTCATTTTCTTGGCGGAAACTTGTGTCCACTTGTTTTGACACAAAAAGATAGTCAAGGCAAGTCTTTATGAAATAGAAGTGCCTTGGCAGCATGTCAACTGTATTCTTTGCAAAGGCAATGGCTGCAAAGTTTTTTGTGCTATTTTCTGTGTATAAAGCCTTCATAATGTGACATAATGGCTTCATAAACGGTGACATAACACCTTATGCAACATGTTCTGCCAAACACATCACAGTTAACGTAGCATCTTACATAAGTATGCTTAATATCACCCTGTATAATGTTTAGCCGTTAACCAGGTGACATTGTTGGTTATGTCACATTTGGCATGTTGCAAAAAAAGGTGTTATTGTCACCATTAATGAAGCATGACATTTGCTTATGTATGATTTATGAAGCCATTGTGTCACATTTATAAGGCTTTATACATGCTTTATAAAGCCTTTATATGGAGACGTTGTTATACACTGCCTAGCCAAAAAAAGGTCGCCATTGCATCCGTCATGCATAGTGCCCACTGTACAAGCCTCTGGAGGCAGTGTTATGATCTGGGTTTGCCTCAATTGGTCAGGTCTAGGCTCAGCAACGTTATGCAGCAATAAAATGAAGTCAGCTGAGTACCTGAATGTACTGAATGACCAGGTTATCCCATCAATGGGCATATGTCCTTACCATAATGAGTCCTGTCCTTAACCCCATTGAAGGTCTTTGGGATGTGCTGGAGAAGACTTTACGGAGAGGTTCGTCTCTCCCGTCGTCAATACAAGATCTTGGCCAAAAAGGTATGCAACTCTGGATGGAAATAAATGTTGTGACGTTGCATAAGGTTGTGAAAACAATGCCACGACGAATGCGCGCCGTAATCAAAGCTAAAGGCGGTCCAACTAAATATTAGAGTGTGTAGTGTATTAGAGTGCCAGACAGTGTATATACAGTGCTCAAAGAAATTAAAGGAACACTTAATCAACACAGTATAACACCACACTGAAAAAATGAAAAGTTAATTTATTCTGAGAAAAAAAATCCCTCATCAAAAAATAATTATTTTTAACAAAACCACGTGTGCCACAATTATTGGCACCCCTGCATTTAATACCTTGTACAACCTCCCTTTGCCAATAGAACAAACATCTGATAAGGTTGGAGAATACAGAGCAAGAAATCTGAGACCATTCCTCTTTACAGAATCTCTCCAGATCATCCAGAGTCCTAGGTCCTCTCTTGTGCACTCTCCTCTTCAGCTCAGCCCACAGGTTTTCAATGGGGTTTTGGTCAGGGGACTGAGATGGCCATGGCAAAAGCTTGATTTTGTGTTCAGTTAACCATTTTTGCATTGATTTGGATGTATGTTTTGGATGACCAACAATGACACAGTTTTAGTTTCCTGGCAGAGGCAGCCAGACTAAGATTTAAAGTTTTCTGGAATTTCATGGAGTTTATGATGCCATGTACCCTAACAAGGTTTCCAGGGCCTTTGGAGGAAAAACAGCCCCAAAACATCACAGAACCTCCACCATACTTAACAGTGGGGATCAGGTTATTTTCGGTATAGCCATCCTTCTTTTTATGCCAAACCTACCTTGAGTGTTGGTTGCCGAAAAGCTCAATTTTAGTTCCAGGCAAGTTTGTAACAGTTCCAGTTGCTTTGAACTTTTTAAGTATTCCACTAACGGTAGATATGGGCATTTTCAGGTTAGTAGCTATTTTTTTATAGCCATTCCTTTACTTATGAAGCTCAACACACTTTTTCCTCATTTGATTTGTGTGTTCTCTTATCTTTCCCATGTTGATGTATGAATAAGGGAATATGGCCTCTGTGTCACCTCATATTTATACCCCAGTGAAACAGGAAGTCACGGATTGCTGCTTGAAAGATCAACTTTAAAAAGTAAAATATAAATTGAAAAAATGCTTCAGTTACATTTTGTTCATAATAATTTCTAGGGGCGCCAATAATTGTGGCACATGTGGTTTTGTTAAAAAATAATTATTTCTTGATGAGGGATTTTTTTTTCTCATAATAAATTTACTTCAATTAAAGGTTGGATGTTTCAAATTTTTTCAGTGTGAGATTACGCTAATTAACCAAACGGTGAATTTTTTATAACCCTTTTTACTCATCTTTACCAGGGGTGCCAATAATAGTGGAGGGCACTTTATATACACAGTGTACAGTTGATACACAGATTATGCTGTGGTACACTGGTATTCACTGCTAATAAATAAGAAATCTGCAGTATTTTGCAGCTGCCAGGACTGGACGGATTATTGGGTTTTAAGAATGTTCAGCAGAAAAGCCGCACGCCTCTTCCACAGACATTGATCCATGTCTCCTCAAAGATGCCGACTACTGTGTGTCCCTTTCAGTGACGGGCCTTGTGCTCATCGGACCATCGTCTGAAATCAGCATGCACAGCGTGCCCTTCCGCTCCGAACCATCTCATCTGCAACCACCCTGCTCGCCGACGGCATAACCGCAGGACTCCAGACTGGAAAATGCAGAGATCGCTTATCTTCGTGACACACTTTTATGAGGCGGCTAGCATTGTCACCTTTGTAGAGCCTTACGTATGAATGGAGCTCTATAGATACAGGAAGAAAGCAGCTTGAGCATTTGAGTAACCCAGTAAGACATTATGACATCTTTAAAAAGTAAGTATACCCACTGTCTCAGCCTGTCTCCGCCTACTACACAATTTAAAAAAATACTTTGTGGGCTGAGCGAGGGAGAGGGGTGTGGGTGGAGGAGCTGTGTCCATCGTCATTTGCATAAATGAACGTACATTGTACAAATTATTTTGTATAACTCAGATCAAACTGTCAAACTAGACGTTGCACATCAAATATGAGAGATTCAGCTACTGCATGGCCTATTTCTCACCTCAAATATTTTCAGAAACATATTTTAGTGGACTATTTAGGTGGAATAAGTAAGTTTAACAGGACGCCACGTTGCTCCGGTTTGAAAACGCGGAGCCGAAACAAAAGTAACGTAGTGCGTCTAACCAATTAGGTGCCGGCTGTTTCCGTTGTGGGTGACAACAATTATCCATATGACCTAGAGGTACCTCCAAAAAGATACTCTGACATCACAATTGAGGCGTGGGCAGTGTGGGGAGCAGAAAGAAAATTTAAACCGTTAGGGGCAGCACAAAGACGCTTTTCTACCAGTTTCTTATGATATACAGTATTATTACAGAATAGTTGAAATAACGGAATGCATGAATAAGTTTCATTATAAGGTAGGCATACAAACACGTATACAGTGAAAAAAAAGTGATCTAGGGTGTACTTTCCCTTTAATAGAGAACGTTTTGACTGTCTAAAAGAGGTCCCCCTGGGTGCCTGTCTATTGAACGCACAGAGACAGACAACTCAGTGTTGGAGCCTTTCTATGACATCAAAGCAAGATCAATGGATTTTTAAACATCCAATTCCGGAACGGCTAGACCACCACTTTAAATGACAAGAAACCATTATTTAAAAAAAGAAGCCATGAAACATGCCGTCCATCTTAACTGAGTGAATTAAAAAACGAAATGAGAAAGTCGAGAGAAAATGAGTTCCAACCGTTGCAAGTATGCCGCTCCCTTATTGCTCGCACTCAACGGGGATCAATCATGCTTTTAGGGTAACTTTTGGGATTACAATAGCACTACAAGGGATTCATTCCCTTTGCCGGAGCGAGTGGTTCCCCACCCCTGCCCCACACATCACTGATTTCGTCACTACGCCACGGCTCTCATCCATGAAAGTGACAGCTTCCAAACGATCCTCGCGTTTCCGGTCCTATATTTAAAGGCCTTCGCTGTTGATCGTGACAGGCCTTAAATATGTAACGTCTGCTCTTTCTCACGGCCCCGGGAAGAAGGCAACGTAGGCAAAAACCACACGAGCGCGTTCGAACGAGAAAATCATCTCCGCACAGCAACCCAAAACAAAGCCACAACACGAGCTGGAGACTGTTCTGACTGTTTGGCTTCAGTGCTAAACCATCAGGGTCTTCTCAAGAACCCAAGGGGTAGAAAGACAGCAGACAGAAGCTTCCGACTGTCACCACAGCAGCAGGTTTTTATATAATAGTATATCACCGTGACAACAGTCGTCGTAAATAAGACCTATGGGCTGGCGGGTGATCGCTCGTTCCTGCTTTCAGCTCTCAGACCTCCTTAATAACATCACTCCTCTGTGGACACGTCCAGGACTGACTCACCCCACCTCCATATCAACACCCCCCCCCCACCCACCCACACCTCCACTGTCATCCAAACACCTCCCAAATCAGCATTAACACTCTCACCATCCATACTGTCGCTTCTCTTTAAAGCTATTTATATTCTTGGACTGATTTTCAGAATGCGGATACATATAAAGATCCCACCTGGGCCACAACTGCAGAAGGTCTAGAGGGCAGGATTATGCAGTCTGGCTGCACAACGTGCCCTGCAGGTAACAGGTTATAGCCCCGTCTCTGCCTCGACGCGGTCAGGCCACGTTCACATACGCCGGGAATTCTGGGTAATATTTGAAGGTCAGCCTTCTCAGATCTGAGAAAGTGAAGTTAATCTCCACAGTGGAAAAATAGACAGTTTTCTATAATTCATGGCCACTGTACAATCTGACAGGCACTGAAGGACCAGCCCCACATCTACATAGCAGTAGTGTGACTGTCAGGATCGCTTCGAAACTCTGTCTAGGATGAACGATGATGTATCCAGTACAGTGCATACCGGGTGCATTATTCTTGTGTTTTTCTGAAGAAGATAGATCAGTGCCATTACTGGGGCTCGTTCTGCTGCAAGGCATCTTGGGTAAGGACATATTATTTACAGAACAGTAATAATAACCCTCTAGGGGGTAAATTTACGAAAGCCTCCTGGAGCTTGCTCACTTCAAATATGGAGGCAGCCCTTTCATTCCCCTTCTCGGGCTCATTGTCTCTCATATGTTCCGTGAACGTTACTTTCACAATCCTGACTGCGCGACAGCCGTCTGATCTATCAGGAGCCTCCAAGATGCATGTGTTTAATAAACGTTTATTAACACTCTGCATCGCAGTCGAGCTCCATCTTCTCTCTTAATATTTTAGAAATTGATGCTGATGGTCTGTGAGTCTGGGCCTGTTATTATTCCACCCCCCCCCCCCCCCCCCTCCACCCCCCCCAGGATGATTCACATACACTCTCTTTTGAGTCTCATTCTTCTGTCATTGCCGCTCTCCATTTCTCACTCATTACCGCCATAAACGCACGGAGGCTGTCTGACTGCATCCTCATTGCTCCTCTTCATCCTCCTCGCTGCTGAATCACATGACACAACACAAAACACCGGAAAGCCACACCTCCTCACAGCTGGCCCCACCCCCCTTTCTCTCTCCACCAATGGGAACTCTGGGGAGAATTTACAAAAGGAATGTTGAGTGGAGTTTAAGCCGAGGCAGTTCCACACGGTAACCTGACCTAAAATAACAAAATCCCAGAGTACACAAACAAAAGAACGAGCGGATGTGAGGAATTACATGCGACATTACAGTCTACATATTTTCATAAGAAAGAGTTATAAACTCGCTCATAAGATGAGGAACTCGCTCATAAGACGAGGAACTCGCTCATAAAACTTTTTTGTTTTTTTTCTTGTTTTTTTTCCGGACGGTTCTTCGCCACGTGAGATCTTCTCACACTCTCTCATGAGCTGCAATCCTGTTCCTGCTGAAAGATTGAAGCCTCGCTAAAAATAGGGCCGTGACAAACAAACAAAACACATGAATCCTGAGAAAATATACAAAAGACTCAATATGTTATTATTTATTTTTGTTGCAGTTACGTAATGGCTGTTTCACTCCCGGTCCGTGTGAAATGACTGTGAAATAAAACCCCGTTGTGACGACGCTATGGAAATGAAATGAAATGCTAACAAACCCCCTCCTTCGCTTCATTTTGCTCATCACCGCAACAACAAATGAATAAACCCACTGGTCTGAGACGACCCGTCCTATTGGCTATATCAGCCAATTTCGCTCCTCTAATAGGCTAATATCTGTTTGCAATAGCATCATGTTCTACTGAGTCTTCCCAAGAGCCGCGGTCCTCTCTCACCTTTCAGCCGCCGCGTAAGCCGCGCGGCCCCAGGGTCAGATGAGCTGAAAGTGCCCACGGGAATGAAGACACTGTGACTACATATCAAACGCCCCTGAAGAACTCATTTCAGATCTCCATTTCCCCAATGTAGACACAATATCGCATTAACCTACCCCACTGGTATACACCTCCCCCCACCTCCCTCGTCCTCCTCCCCATTAACTAAGCACACAGCCTGTGTATCGATAAGGCCCGTGTTAGAGGTAGGCATTAGTGCGGCGCTGCTGTACTGGTGTGTCTCAACACTGTCACGCAACAAGGATCCCCCCGCTGCTTTGATTCGGTAAAGGGGTCACGGCTGATGTTCTAATTGCATGACTGTGCTCCTCTCTCATCCCGGCGCTGTGAGAGAGAGAGAGAGGGGGCCTGTCGAGGGTCCCATTGTTTCCCGGTTAATGTGATTGGGAGAAGCGGTTAGCGGAAAGACAGAGAGTGAGAGAGAGAGAGAGAGAGAGAGAGAGCCCGGCATCCTGGTGAGAGAGCAGGGGGGGGCGGGTGGAGCAGCTGGGGTACGGCGGTGGGGGGTCTGGAGGGGTGTACCTGTTTCCTGTTCTCCTCACCAGATGGGGACCGCTTATTGAAAACAGAGCAGGAGACACCATCTCGCCAATCTAGTGCACCCCAGGGCCCAAATTAGAGCCCATTAGCAGAGTTAGATTTCAAATGAAGCGAAGGAAGAAAGCGGGCGCTCCGTTTGTGTTTAGCCCACCTTGCGCTTCTCTCGTCTTCCTCTTCCCCGTGCCAGAATTCATGAAGGTTTTGAAGATAATTTTTTTAGAAAGGACCTTAACGTAAAACAAGGCACCTACATCAATGTTGCGATATATTTTTTTGACTTTCATTGCGTGTCGTTGGAGCATCCGACTCAACTGAGTGCACCGTACACGGTTTCAAGGCCGCCAGCCTTATTTCCATTGATATGTAATGAGTGGTTTATTATAAATATGGACATATTGTGGGCACCTACATATATTCCATCAATGCACTCTTGAGTTCTTCACTACCATCCATAAGAAGTATCTGCCGAACAGAAATGTTGCAATGAATCATGTTCTGTACCAAAAAAACACAATTCAATCATTAGGTTATTACTTGACTTTTTAGCTGACCCATCAATAGCTCGAGGCTTTCTATCTCTACACTTTTATTATTCTGTGTACTATATAGCTAACATTTGAACTGCATTTTAAATACGTATGCAGCCAGATTGCTAATCACTTTATTAAGCAATACAACCACCACACTATTATTCTTTGGGATGATTTTACCCAATTCAAATTAATGTATTCAGTAAAGCTTGAATAATATAGTCTTGAATTAATCTGTCTATTGGATTTGCTTATCTGGGATGCTGAATGCATATTCAGTACACTTAGATAACAATCAATTACAACAGCTAGAACATCAGTGTTTATCATGGAGAATATAAAGTGTAGCGCTTGCATATTTGCCAAATCATTTTTTTTCTTTGATGGAAGTCCCTATTAAAAGAAAGTAATTTAAACCTCTTTCCTGAAAACTTTTACGTAAACATGAGATAATTTATTAGTTGAAAACTGCTGGCAACATAATGGTTGTAAGTTAGAATATTATATTATATATATGAATATTATGTACTGCCAGAACATCCCAAGTGACTCCTGTAACAAACATATTACTCACAGGTTCTAATCTTTACCCTCTCAATAGCGCCCAGCAATCGCTCTGAAACACATTTTTCCTCAAAACATTTAATAATTCTTCATAGATAGTTATCTTGTGAGGACTCAGTGTTCCTTATATTAGGAGTTCCATTTAGCCCCAAAAAGGCATAACTTAATCACGTTCAACCAAACAGCTTGCACTTAAGAAGAATCCCCACAGTTTTTAGAAATATACACATTTGAGAGCTACTCTCGATACTGAGACTTTACATGCAAATCAGTCCTGCATAATAATAATAATAATAATAGAAAAGAATTGAGAATATTTGAGTGATCTTTTTTTTCCATTTAAAATTTAAAAAGAGCTCCGTGTAAACATGAGAGCCATCGAAACTCCCAGTATATCAATCAAAAAAAATGCACAAGGACGCTCTGGGCGAGAATTGGAGGAGATGAAGACACTCGCACAAAAGTGCTCTTTTGGATTTGTAGTCTGATAGTTTACACACTTATAAACACAACAGTGCCTCTGGAGGAGGATCCAGGGAGAGGGAATTTGAGAAGAGGATGGAGCAGGAGCTTAATTAGACTTACATGAATTCATATACAGCACCAGGAACAGTTAGCTCAGTGACTCCATCACCTTGAAGGTCATCTCCCGGCGGGGTGGTGGGTGTGAAGAGGAAGGAGGAGGGGTCATACCGAGCAATATTAAATCAGACAAGCCTCCAGCACATCCCTCAGGATCTCGCTAGCAGTTACCGTTCACTGTGCTTGGATATATTTGTATTTCCTCCAGCGGGCAGAGGTACAAGTTCATATCAAGCAGAGGGTAAAAGTACAGCTCACTGCTCAAGAGATCCATCCATAGAATATCTACCCAACAACAATAGATATGTATATACCTATTAAAAAAATAATAAAGTCCACCCTACCCAGAAAAAATGGTGGTGTAGGCCTACATTCAACACCCTAGGGTGTTAAATGTACACCAGAAGTGTTAAATTCACACTGACATTTCTGATGTGTGGGTATTTATCTGGAAGGTAAACCCAATCCCACTCTATTGTTGTCATTCTACATATATGGGTAAGAAGAATCTCAAAGCTTTTCTGAAACAATTGAAAAAGAACTAGATTAATCCAAGTTAGAAGAATCCTTCAGGGACCCTATGAACACTCTGTGAGAGAGAATGGAAGTTCACTTAAATCGCATATCAAGATGGGCTTACAGTATAAAGCTGATTAATAAATGCACGGTATGTTCAGCCAAACATTTCTGTCTTTTTTCCGAGAACTCTAGTATCCTTGAATAAAAAAAGAGCTCATCTCCTCCTTGAGATAGGCGTGCTGGAAGCTGAAAAGCCCGTACTCAAAACTGGACTTGATTGCTCAGGAGAGAGCTGTAAGAGTGACTATGTGAGGACCTGAGCCAGTGTAGCTGTAAGAGTGACTATGTGAGGACCTGAGCCAGTGTAGCTGAGAGAGTGACTATGTGAGGACCTGAGCTAGTGTAGCTGAGAGTGACTATGTGAGGACCTGAGCTAGTGTAGCTGAGAGAGTGACTATGTGAGGACCTGAGCTAGTATCGCTGTGAGAGTGACTATGTGAGGACCTGAGCTAGTGTAGCTGAGAGAGTGACTATGTGAGGACCTGAGCTAGTGTAGCTGAGAGAGTGACTATGTGAGGACCTGAGCTAGTATCGCTGAGAGAGTGACTATGTGAGGACCTGAGCTAGTATAGCTGAGAGAGTGACTATGTGAGGACCTGAGCTAGTGTAGCTGAGAGAGTGACTATGTGAGGACCTGAGCTAGTGTAGCTGAGAGAGTGACTATGTGAGGACCTGAGCCAGTGTAGCTGAGAGTGACTATGTGAGGACCTGAGCCAGTGTAGCTGAGAGAGTGACTATGTGAGGACCTGAGCTAGTATAGCTGAGAGAGTGACTATGTGAGGACCTGAGCTAGTGTAGCTGAGAGATTGACTATGTGAGGACCTGAGCCAGTGTAGCTGAGAGAGTGACTATGTGAGGACCTGAGCCAGTGTAGCTGAGAGAGTGACTATGTGAGGACCTGAGCTAGTGTAGCTGAGAGAGTGACTATGTGAGGACCTGAGCCAGTGTAGCTGAGAGAGTGACTATGTGAGGACCTGAGCTAGTATAGCTGAGAGAGTGACTATGTGAGGACCTGAGCTAGTGTAGCTGAGAGAGTGACTATGTGAGGACCTGAGCCAGTGTAGCTGAGAGAGTGACTGTGTGAGGACCTGAGCCAGTGTAGCTGAGAGAGTGACTATGTGAGGACCTGAGCTAGTGTAGCTGAGAGAGTGACTATGTGAGGACCTGAGCTAGTATAGCTGAGAGAGTGACTATGTGAGGACCTGAGCTAGTGTAGCTGAGAGAGTGACTATGTGAGGACCTGAGCTAGTGTAGCTGAGAGAGTGACTATGTGAGGACCTGAGCCAGTGTAGCTGAGAGAGTGACTATGTGAGGACCTGAGCCAGTGTAGCTGAGAGAGTGACTATGTGAGGACCTGAGCTAGTGTAGCTGAGAGAGTGACTATGTGAGGACCTGAGCTAGTGTAGCTGAGAGAGTGACTATGTGAGGACCTGAGCCAGTGTAGCTGAGAGAGTGACTATGTGAGGACCTGAGCCAGTGTAGCTGAGAGAGTGACTATGTGAGGACCTGAGCTAGTATAGCTGAGAGAGTGACTATGTGAGGACCTGAGCTAGTGTAGCTGAGAGAGTGACTATGTGAGGACCTGAGCCAGTGTAGCTGAGAGAGTGACTATGTGAGGACCTGAGCCAGTGTAGCTGAGAGAGTGACTATGTGAGGACCTGAGCTAGTGTAGCTGAGAGAGTGACTATGTGAGGACCTGAGCTAGTATAGCTGAGAGAGTGACTATGTGAGGACCTGAGCTAGTGTAGCTGAGAGAGTGACTATGTGAGGACCTGAGCCAGTGTAGCTGAGAGAGTGACTATGTGAGGACCTGAGCCAGTGTAGCTGAGAGAGTGACTATGTGAGGACCTGAGCTAGTGTAGCTGAGAGAGTGACTATGTGAGGACCTGAGCTAGTGTAGCTGAGAGAGTGACTATGTGAGGACCTGAGCCAGTGTAGCTGAGAGAGTGACTATGTGAGGACCTGAGCCAGTGTAGCTGAGAGAGTGACTATGTGAGGATCTGAGCTAGTATAGCTGAGAGAGTGACTATGTGAGGACCTGAGCTAGTGTAGCTGAGAGAGTGACTATGTGAGGACCTGAGCCAGTGTAGCTGAGAGAGTGACTATGTGAGGACCTGAGCTAGTGTAGCTGAGAGAGTGACTATGTGAGGACCTGAGCTAGTGTAGCTGAGAGAGTGACTATGTGAGGACCTGAGCCAGTGTAGCTGAGAGAGTGACTATGTGAGGACCTGAGCCAGTGTAGCTCAGAGAGTGACTATGTGAGGACCTGAGCTAGTATAGCTGAGAGAGTGACTATGTGAGGACCTGAGCTAGTGTAGCTGAGAGAGTGACTATGTGAGGACCTGAGCCAGTGTAGCTGAGAGAGTGACTATGTGAGGACCTGAGCCAGTGTAGCTGAGAGTGACTATGTGAGGACCTGAGCTAGTATAGCTGAGAGAGTGACTATGTGAGGACCTGAGCTAGTGTAGCTGAGAGAGTGACTATGTGAGGACCTGAGCCAGTGTAGCTGAGAGAGTGACTATGTGAGGACCTGAGCCAGTGTAGCTGAGAGAGTGACTATGTGAGGACCTGAGCTAGTATAGCTGAGAGAGTGACTATGTGAGGACCTGAGCTAGTGTAGCTGAGAGAGTGACTATGTGAGGACCTGAGCTAGTATAGCTGAGAGAGTGACTATGTGAGGACCTGAGCTAGTGTAGCTGAGAGAGTGACTATGTGAGGACCTGAGCTAGTATAGCTGTAAGAGTGACTATGTGAGGACCTGAGCTAGTGTAGCTGAGAGAGTGACTATGTGAGGACCTGAGCCAGTGTAGCTGAGAGAGTGACTATGTGAGGACCTGAGCTAGTGTAGCTGAGAGAGTGACTATGTGAGGACCTGAGCTAGTGTAGCTGAGAGAGTGACTATGTGAGGACCTGAGCTAGTGTAGCTGAGAGAGTGACTATGTGAGGACCTGAGCTAGTATCGCTGTGAGAGTGACTATGTGACCTGAGCTAGTGTAGCTGAGAGAGTGACTATGTGAGGACCTGAGCCAGTGTAGCTGAGAGAGTGACTATGTGAGGACCTGAGCTAGTGTAGCTGAGAGAGTGACTATGTGAGGACCTGAGCCAGTGTAGCTGAGAGAGTGTCTATGTGAGGACCTGAGCTAGTGTAGCTGAGAGAGTGACTATGTGAGGACCTGAGCCAGTGTAGCTGAGAGAGTGACTATGTGAGGACCTGAGCTAGTATAGCTGAGAGAGTGACTATGTGAGGACCTGAGCCAGTGTAGCTGTAAGAGTGACTATGTGAGGACCTGAGCCAGTGTAGCTGTGAGAGTGAAGGGGGGGTGTATTTTGACAGACAGTGTTTGTCAGGTCTGACGTCCGTGTGCTGGTATGATCCTGATTAGAGAGGCTCTCGCTGTCTTCAGCAGCGAAGCCCCTGGAGAGTTTATTTAGCCACTGTAGATGCCCCCCCCCCCCCCCCCCCATGGGGACCACGCAATCTCAAACACAATCCATGGATTACCTTCAGTAAAAGAAAAGGAAACTTGTCAAAGCTCAACTGCCAACGCCCTGTTTTCTGTGAGAGGGGCCACCAGGGAATGGGTTAACCCCCCCCCATCAGACACACACACACACACACACACAAATGCAAGCACACGCAAGCACAACCCCACCACGGGGAGATGAAGATGTCTCCATGCATATCGGATGTTCCGCCATTCCCATGCAAGACATGTCCGTGAGTGACAACTGCCGCACCGTCAGGGGATCGCTCGGCTGCTTTAAAAATCGAAACGGGTCATTACACCAACCGACCTCCCAACGGAAAAAAAAAAACGAAAAAGTAAGAAGAAGACGGGAAAGCAAACTGGTTAATAACATTGAAATGATAGTGGCTGTTGAGCTGTTCCATGTGGCCAGGCCTCAGACGAGCAGGGAAAGCGGGGAAGCGGTTTTATCGCGTTTTAATGCGTTTAGTCCTGAGAGTAGTGCGAAATGCTGCGCTAACTCATTCCCCCCGCCCGGGCTGGATATTACACGCAGGGCGGCGGGGAAGCGAAAGAGCAGGGGCTCGAGCAAAGGGGGATAAATCTCCTCCCAGCTCCAGAGCAGGAGGCAACATCCGCAGCGCTAATGCGCTATACTGACCCTAACGCAATCTCGTGCCCGCACGCATACGCCTCACTCGCCCTCCCTCGCCCACCATCTCTCACACCAGCACAAATGCAATTTTACCTGCACAGTCTAGCACAGCTGCTCGCCAGATATCCCGCTGGACCTTCACACTGAAACACCAGTCTCTACAAATGCACGCACACACCTTACGCGCACACACACACACGTACACACACAAATGCACGCACACACGAACAAGCGCGCGTGCACATGCACGCAGAAGTGCATGCATATGCATTCACACAAACAAACACGCACGCACACACGCACATATGCATTTCAACACACATACACACAAGTGCATTCACACACACACATACACACAAGTGCATTCACACACACACATACACACAAGTGCATTCACACACACTGTGTGAGACACATGAACAATTATTTAACATTACATGCCTTTGTCACACGTACACCTCTGTGTTCAACAATATACTTGAAAACAAACACTTATAGATTCTCAATTTAGAAATATTAACATAAATTACATGTCCAAGGTTGAAGATGTCCAAGGTCCAAAATACAAAAACTGCATGTACACAAATGCTACCATATAGATGTTGCCTTCCCTTTAATTTTAAAAGGTTAAAAGGCAAATCCTTGTTTTGAACAACATTGAAAACTAGGACGCTCCTCCCTGCTTTTGTAAATGTCAGGAAAGTGTGAGTGGATCTGTGGCCAATCAGGAGCCAGGCAGACAGCTGTGAGCCTGTGACAGAAACAAGGCCGCGCCGCTCCCAGAGTGCGTACAGGAAAACATTTCCCAGACACCCCGGCAAACACGCTCCGCCGTCTCGCCGAGGCAGGAAAGTGGCCTGCAGGTCTGTTTTATAAACTGTCACGGCGCTGACAACTGGATCAGACAGCCGATACGCCATCTCAAGGAGGACTGGCTTTCTGAACTCTCAGTGTTTGCCATTCAACCAGCAGCGGCAGTGCAATGTTTGAGGTCTACATCCTCCAGGTCACAAAGGGGGCGTGGGGGTGGGGGGGGGACTCTTCACATTACTCCTAATGCATCCTGAACCCAGCTCCCGCACGTTTGAAAGTGTGGCTTAAGGGCAGTTTGGCTCCAAGCTCCATCTTCTCTCTTAATATTTTAGAAATTGATGCTGATGGTCTGTGAGTCTGGGCCTGTTTTTATTCCACCCCCCCCCCCCCCCCCCCTCCACCCCCCCCAGGATGATTCACATACACTCTCTTTTGAGTCTCATTCTTCTGTCATTGCCGCTCTCCATTTCTCACTCATTACCGCCATAAACGCACGGAGGCTGTCTGACTGCATCCTCATTGCTCCTCTTCATCCTCCTCGCTGCTGAATCACATGACACAACACAAAACACCGGAAAGCCACACCTCCTCACAGCTGGCCCCACCCCCCTTTCTCTCTCCACCAATGGGAACTCTGGGGAGAATTTACAAAAGGAATGTTGAGTGGAGTTTAAGCCGAGGCAGTTCCACACGGTAACCTGACCTAAAATAACAAAATCCCAGAGTACACAAACAAAAGAACGAGCGGATGTGAGGAATTACATGCGACATTACAGTCTACATATTTTCATAAGAAAGAGTTATAAACTCGCTCATAAGATGAGGAACTCGCTCATAAGACGAGGAACTCGCTCATAAAACTTTTTTTTTTTCCCCGGACGGTTCTTCGCCGCGTGAGATCTTCTCACACTCTCTCATGAGCTGCAATCCTGTTCCTGCCGAAAGATTGAAGCCTCGCTAAAAATAGGGCCGTGACAAACAAACGAAACACATGAATCCTGAGAAAATATACAAAAGACTCAATATGTTATTATTTATTTTTGTTGCAGTTACGTAATGGCTGTTTCACTCCCGGTCCGTGTGAAATGACTGTGAAATAAAACCCCGTCGTGACGATGCTATGGAAATGAAATGAAATGCTAACAAACCCCCTCCTTCGCTTCATTTTGCTCATCACCACAACAACAAATGAATAAACCCACTGGTCTGAGACGACCCGTCCTATTGGCTATATCAGCCAATTTCGCTCCTCTAATAGAGGCTAATATCTGTTTGCAATAGCATCATGTTCTACTGAGTCTTCCCAAGAGCCGCGGTCCTCTCTCACCTTTCAGCCGCCGCGTAAGCCGCGCGGCCCCAGGGTCAGATGAGCTGAAAGTGCCCACGGGAATGAAGACACTGTGACTACATATCAAACGCCCCTGAAGAACTCATTTCAGATCTCCATTTCCCCAATGTAGACACAATATCGCATTAACCTACCCCACTGGTATACACCTCCCCCCACCTCCCTCGTCCTCCTCCCCATTAACTAAGCACACAGCCTGTGTATCGATAAGGCCCGTGTTAGAGGTAGGCATTAGTGCGGCGCTGCTGTACTGGTGTGTCTCAACACTGTCACGCAACAAGGATCCCCCCGCTGCTTTGATTCGGTAAAGGGGTCACGGCTGATGTTCTAATTGCATGACTGTGCTCCTCTCTCATCCCGGCGCTGTGAGAGAGAGAGAGAGAGGGGGCCTGTCGAGGGTCCCATTGTTTCCCGGTTAATGTGATTGGGAGAAGCGGTTAGCGGAAAGACAGAGAGTGAGAGTGAGAGAGAGAGAGAGAGAGAGAGAGAGAGCCCAGCATCCTGGTGAGAGAGCAGGGGGGGCGGGTGGAGCAGCTGGGGTACGGCGGTGGGGGGTCTGGAGGGGTGTACCTGTTTCCTGTTCTCCTCACCAGATGGGGACCGCTTATTGAAAACAGAGCAGGAGACACCATCTCGCCAATCTAGTGCACCCCAGGGTCCAAATTAGAGCCCATTAGCAGAGTTAGATTTCAAATGAAGCGAAGGAAGAAAGCGGGCGCTCCGTTTGTGTTTAGCCCACCTTGCGTTTCTCTCGTCTTCCTCTTCCCCGTGCCAGAATTCATGAAGGTTTTGAAGATCGTTTTTTTAGAAAGGACCTTAACGTAAGACAAGGCACCTACATCAATGTTGCGATATATTTTTTTGACTTTCATTGCGTGTCGTTGGAGCATCCGACTCAACTGAGTGCACCGTACACGGTTTCAAGGCCGCCAGCCTTATTTCCATTGATATGTAATGAGTGGTTTATTATAAATATGGACATATTGTGGGCACCTACATATATTCCATCAATGCACTCTTGAGTTCTTCACTACCATCCATAAGAAGTATCTGCCGAACAGAAATGTTGCAATGAATCATGTTCTGTACCAAAAAAACACAATTCAATCATTAGGTTATTACTTGACTTTTTAGCTGACCCATCAATAGCTCGAGGCTTTCTATCTCTACACTTTTATTATTCTGTGTACTATATAGCTAACATTTGAACTGCATTTTAAATACGTATGCAGCCAGATTGCTAATCACTTTATTAAGCAATACAACCACCACACTATTATTCTTTGGGATGATTTTACCCAATTCAAATTAATGTATTCAGTAAAGCTTGAATAATATAGTCTTGAATTAATCTGTCTATTGGATTTGCTTATCTGGGATGCTGAATGCATATTCAGTACACTTAGATAACAATCAATTACAACAGCTAGAACATCAGTGTTTATCATGGAGAATATAAAGTGTAGCGCTTGCATATTTGCCAAATCATTTTTTTTCTTTGATGGAAGTCCCTATTAAAAGAAAGTAATTTAAACCTCTTTCCTGAAAACTTTTACGTAAACATGAGATCATTTATTAGTTGAAAACTGCTGGCAACATAATGGTTGTAAGTTAGAATATTATATTATATATATGAATATTATGTACTGCCAGAACATCCCAAGTGACTCCTGTAACAAACATATTACTCACAGGTTCTAATCTTTACCCTCTCAATAGCGCCCAGCAATCGCTCTGAAACACATTTTTCCTCAAAACATTTAATAATTCTTCATAGATAGTTATCTTGTGAGGACTCAGTGTTCCTTATATTAGGAGTTTCATTTAGCCCCAAAAAGGCATAACTTAATCACGTTCAACCAAACAGCTTGCACTTAAGAAGAATCCCCACAGTTTTTAGAAAGATACACATTTGAGAGCTACTCTCGATACTGAGACTTTACATGCAAATCAGTCCTGCATAATAATAATAATAATAATAATAATAGAAAAGAATTGAGAATATTTGAGTGATCTTTTTTTTTCCCATGTAAAATTTAAAAAGAGCTCCGTGTAAACATGAGAGCCATCGAAACTCCCAGTATATCAATAAAAAAAAATGCACAAGGACGCTCTGGGCGAGAATTGGAGGAGATGAAGACACTCGCACAAAAGTGCTCTTTTGGATTTGTAGTCTGATAGTTTACACACTTATAAACACAACAGTGCCTCTGGAGGAGGATCCAGGGAGAGGGAATTTGAGAAGAGGATGGAGCAGGAGCTTAATTAGACTTACATGAATTCATATACAGCACCAGGAACAGTTAGCTCAGTGACTCCATCACCTTGAAGGTCATCTCCCGGCGGGGTGGTGGGTGTTAAGAGGAAGGAGGAGGGGTCATACCGAGCAATATTAAATCAGACAAGCCTCCAGCACATCCCTCAGGATCTCGCTAGCAGTTACCGTTCACTGTGCTTGGATATATTTGTATTTCCTCCAGCGGGCAGAGGTACAAGTTCATATCAAGCAGAGGGTAAAAGTACAGCTCACTGCTCAAGAGATCCATCCATAGAATATCTACCCAACAACAATAGATATGTATATACCTATTAAAAAAATAATAAAGTCCACCCTACCCAGAAAAAATGGTGGTGTAGGCCTACATTCAACACCCTAGGGTGTTAAATGTACACCAGAAGTGTTAAATTCACACTGACATTTCTGATGTGTGGGTATTTATCTGGAAGGTAAACCCAATCCCACTCTATTGTTGTCATTCTACATATATGGGTAAGAAGAATCTCAAAGCTTTTCTGAAACAATTGAAAAAGAACTAGATTAATCCAAGTTAGAAGAATCCTTCAGGGACCCTATGAACACTCTGTGAGAGAGAATGGAAGTTCACTTAAATCGCATATCAAGATGGGCTTACAGTATAAAGCTGATTAATAAATGCACGGTATGTTCAGCCAAACATTTCTGTCTTTTTTCCGAGAACTCTAGTATCCTTGAATAAAAAAAGAGCTCATCTCCTCCTTGAGATAGGCGTGCTGGAAGCTGAAAAGCCCGTACTCAAAACTGGACTTGATTGCTCAGGAGAGAGCTGTAAGAGTGACTATGTGAGGACCTGAGCCAGTGTAGCTGTAAGAGTGACTATGTGAGGACCTGAGCCAGTGTAGCTGAGAGAGTGACTATGTGAGGACCTGAGCTAGTGTAGCTGAGAGTGACTATGTGAGGACCTGAGCTAGTGTAGCTGAGAGAGTGACTATGTGAGGACCTGAGCTAGTATCGCTGTGAGAGTGACTATGTGAGGACCTGAGCTAGTGTAGCTGAGAGAGTGACTATGTGAGGACCTGAGCTAGTGTAGCTGAGAGAGTGACTATGTGAGGACCTGAGCTAGTATCGCTGAGAGAGTGACTATGTGAGGACCTGAGCTAGTATAGCTGAGAGAGTGACTATGTGAGGACCTGAGCTAGTGTAGCTGAGAGAGTGACTATGTGAGGACCTGAGCTAGTGTAGCTGAGAGAGTGACTATGTGAGGACCTGAGCCAGTGTAGCTGAGAGTGACTATGTGAGGACCTGAGCCAGTGTAGCTGAGAGAGTGACTATGTGAGGACCTGAGCTAGTATAGCTGAGAGAGTGACTATGTGAGGACCTGAGCTAGTGTAGCTGAGAGATTGACTATGTGAGGACCTGAGCCAGTGTAGCTGAGAGAGTGACTATGTGAGGACCTGAGCCAGTGTAGCTGAGAGAGTGACTATGTGAGGACCTGAGCTAGTGTAGCTGAGAGAGTGACTATGTGAGGACCTGAGCCAGTGTAGCTGAGAGAGTGACTATGTGAGGACCTGAGCTAGTATAGCTGAGAGAGTGACTATGTGAGGACCTGAGCTAGTGTAGCTGAGAGAGTGACTATGTGAGGACCTGAGCCAGTGTAGCTGAGAGAGTGACTGTGTGAGGACCTGAGCCAGTGTAGCTGAGAGAGTGACTATGTGAGGACCTGAGCTAGTGTAGCTGAGAGAGTGACTATGTGAGGACCTGAGCTAGTATAGCTGAGAGAGTGACTATGTGAGGACCTGAGCTAGTGTAGCTGAGAGAGTGACTATGTGAGGACCTGAGCTAGTGTAGCTGAGAGAGTGACTATGTGAGGACCTGAGCCAGTGTAGCTGAGAGAGTGACTATGTGAGGACCTGAGCCAGTGTAGCTGAGAGAGTGACTATGTGAGGACCTGAGCTAGTGTAGCTGAGAGAGTGACTATGTGAGGACCTGAGCTAGTGTAGCTGAGAGAGTGACTATGTGAGGACCTGAGCCAGTGTAGCTGAGAGAGTGACTATGTGAGGACCTGAGCCAGTGTAGCTGAGAGAGTGACTATGTGAGGACCTGAGCTAGTATAGCTGAGAGAGTGACTATGTGAGGACCTGAGCTA
This sequence comes from Ilyophis sp. 1 JC-2022, assembly GCA_022702515.1. Taxonomy (NCBI): domain Eukaryota; kingdom Metazoa; phylum Chordata; class Actinopteri; order Anguilliformes; family Synaphobranchidae; genus Ilyophis; species Ilyophis sp. 1 JC-2022. Next base: position 100,878,343 of record CM040397.1, on the reverse strand, counting down.
GTGTAGCTGAGAGAGTGACTATGTGAGGACCTGAGCCAGTGTAGCTGAGAGAGTGACTATGTGAGGACCTGAGCCAGTGTAGCTGAGAGAGTGACTATGTGAGGACCTGAGCTAGTGTAGCTGAGAGAGTGACTATGTGAGGACCTGAGCTAGTATAGCTGAGAGAGTGACTATGTGAGGACCTGAGCTAGTGTAGCTGAGAGAGTGACTATGTGAGGACCTGAGCCAGTGTAGCTGAGAGAGTGACTATGTGAGGACCTGAGCCAGTGTAGCTGAGAGAGTGACTATGTGAGGACCTGAGCTAGTGTAGCTGAGAGAGTGACTATGTGAGGACCTGAGCTAGTGTAGCTGAGAGAGTGACTATGTGAGGACCTGAGCCAGTGTAGCTGAGAGAGTGACTATGTGAGGACCTGAGCCAGTGTAGCTGAGAGAGTGACTATGTGAGGATCTGAGCTAGTATAGCTGAGAGAGTGACTATGTGAGGACCTGAGCTAGTGTAGCTGAGAGAGTGACTATGTGAGGACCTGAGCCAGTGTAGCTGAGAGAGTGACTATGTGAGGACCTGAGCTAGTGTAGCTGAGAGAGTGACTATGTGAGGACCTGAGCTAGTGTAGCTGAGAGAGTGACTATGTGAGGACCTGAGCCAGTGTAGCTGAGAGAGTGACTATGTGAGGACCTGAGCCAGTGTAGCTCAGAGAGTGACTATGTGAGGACCTGAGCTAGTATAGCTGAGAGAGTGACTATGTGAGGACCTGAGCTAGTGTAGCTGAGAGAGTGACTATGTGAGGACCTGAGCCAGTGTAGCTGAGAGAGTGACTATGTGAGGACCTGAGCCAGTGTAGCTGAGAGTGACTATGTGAGGACCTGAGCTAGTATAGCTGAGAGAGTGACTATGTGAGGACCTGAGCTAGTGTAGCTGAGAGAGTGACTATGTGAGGACCTGAGCCAGTGTAGCTGAGAGAGTGACTATGTGAGGACCTGAGCCAGTGTAGCTGAGAGAGTGACTATGTGAGGACCTGAGCTAGTATAGCTGAGAGAGTGACTATGTGAGGACCTGAGCTAGTGTAGCTGAGAGAGTGACTATGTGAGGACCTGAGCTAGTATAGCTGAGAGAGTGACTATGTGAGGACCTGAGCTAGTGTAGCTGAGAGAGTGACTATGTGAGGACCTGAGCTAGTATAGCTGTAAGAGTGACTATGTGAGGACCTGAGCTAGTGTAGCTGAGAGAGTGACTATGTGAGGACCTGAGCCAGTGTAGCTGAGAGAGTGACTATGTGAGGACCTGAGCTAGTGTAGCTGAGAGAGTGACTATGTGAGGACCTGAGCTAGTGTAGCTGAGAGAGTGACTATGTGAGGACCTGAGCTAGTGTAGCTGAGAGAGTGACTATGTGAGGACCTGAGCTAGTATCGCTGTGAGAGTGACTATGTGACCTGAGCTAGTGTAGCTGAGAGAGTGACTATGTGAGGACCTGAGCCAGTGTAGCTGAGAGAGTGACTATGTGAGGACCTGAGCTAGTGTAGCTGAGAGAGTGACTATGTGAGGACCTGAGCCAGTGTAGCTGAGAGAGTGTCTATGTGAGGACCTGAGCTAGTGTAGTACTGAGAGAGTGACTATGTGAGGACCTGAGCCAGTGTAGCTGAGAGAGTGACTATGTGAGGACCTGAGCTAGTATAGCTGAGAGAGTGACTATGTGAGGACCTGAGCCAGTGTAGCTGTAAGAGTGACTATGTGAGGACCTGAGCCAGTGTAGCTGTGAGAGTGAAGGGGGGGTGTATTTTGACAGACAGTGTTTGTCAGGTCTGACGTCCGTGTGCTGGTATGATCCTGATTAGAGAGGCTCTCGCTGTCTTCAGCAGCGAAGCCCCTGGAGAGTTTATTTAGCCACTGTAGATGCCACCCCCCATGGGGACCACGCAATCTCAAACACAATCCATGGATTACCTTCAGTAAAAGAAAAGGAAACTTGTCAAAGCTCAACTGCCAACGCCCTGTTTTCTGTGAGAGGGGCCACCAGGGAATGGGTTATCGCCCCCCCCCCCCCATCAGACACACACACACACACACACACAAATGCAAGCACACGCAAGCACAACCCCACCACGGGGAGATGAAGATGTCTCCATGCATATCGGATGTTCCGCCATTCCCATGCAAGACATGTCCGTGAGTGACAACTGCCGCACCGTCAGGGGATCGCTCGGCTGCTTTAAAAATCGAAACGGGTCATTACACCAACCGACCTCCCAACGGAAAAAAAAAAACGAAAAAGTAAGAAGAAGACGGGAAAGCAAACTGGTTAATAACATTGAAATGATAGTGGCTGTTGAGCTGTTCCATGTGGCCAGGCCTCAGACGAGCAGGGAAAGCGGGGAAGCGATTTTATCGTGTTTTAATGCGTTTAGTCCTGAGAGTCGTGCGAAATGCTGCGCTAACTCATTCCCCCCGCCCGGGCTGGATATTACACGCAGGGCGGCGGGGAAGCGAAAGAGCAGGGGCTCGAGCAAAGGGGGATAAATCTCCTCCCAGCTCCAGAGCAGGAGGCAACATCCGCAGCGCTAATGCGCTATACTGACCCTAACGCAATCTCGCGCCCGCACGCATACGCCTCACTCACCCTCCCTCGCCCACCATCTCTCACACCAGCACAAAAGCAATTTTACCTGCACAGTCTAGCACAGCTGCTCGCCAGATATCCCGCTGGACCTTCACACTGAAACACCAGTCTTTACAAATGCACGCACACACCTTACGCACACACACACACACACACGTACACACACAAATGCACACACACACGAACAAGCGCGCGTGCACATGCACGCAGAAGTGCATGCATATGCATTCACACAAACAAACACGCACGCACACACGCACATATGCATTTCAACACACGTACACAAACGTGCATTCACACACACATACACACAAGTGCATTCACACACACACATACACACAAGTGCATTCACACACAGTGTGTGAGACACATGAACAATTATTAAACATTACATGCCTTTGTCACACGTACACCTCTGTGTTCAACAATATACTTGAAAACAAACACTTATAGATTCTCAATTTAGAAATATTAACATAAATTACATGTCCAAGGTTGAAGATGTCCAAGGTCCAAAATACAAAAACTGCATGTACACAAATGCTACCATATAGATGTTGCCTTCCCTTTAATTTTAAAAGGTTAAAAGGCAAATCCTTGTTTTGAACAACATTGAAAACTAGGACGCTCCTCCCTGCATTTGTAAATGTCAGGAAAGTGTGAGTGGATCTGTGGCCAATCAGGAGCCAGGCAGACAGCTGTGAGCCTGTGACAGAAACAAGGCCGCGCCGCTCCCAGAGTGCGTACAGGAAAACATTTCCCAGACACCCCGGCAAACACGCTCCGCCGTCTCGCCGAGGCAGGAAAGTGGCCTGCAGGTCTGTTTTATAAACTGTCACGGCGCTGACAACTGGATCAGACAGCCGATACGCCATCTCAAGGAGGACTGGCTTTCTGAACTCTCAGTGTTTGCCATTCAACCAGCAGCGGCAATGCAATGTTTGAGGTCTACATCCTCCAGGTCACAAAGAGGGGGTGGGGGTGGGGGGGGGACTCTTCACATTACTCCTAATGCATCCTGAACCCAGCTCCCGCACGTTTGAAAGTGTGGCTTAAGGGCAGTTTGGCTCCAAGGTGACATTGAGTGACTGTTTTTCAGGTGTCGTTGTTTGAAGCGGTTCAGCGGCTCAACTTTTTTTAAAGAGTAATTGAGTTCTGATGATGTCTAGGGAAGGTCAGAAGGAGTGTGTGTTGGCCACAGTATGATCCCTCTCTCAGACACACACACACACACACACACACACACACAACACACAAAACTTTGATCCAGCCTCTCAAAGATTTGACTCCATAAGTAGCCCTTAGTCTGCTGTAATGAATCAATCATTGAAATTCCAGTGGAGTATCCCACCCCAACCCCATTCCTCAGGACCGACGCAGATACAACAATCGTTTGTGTGGCCAGGCCAGGGCAGCAATTAGTTTTGACTGCTGGCTTTATATCACGGCCACTCAAAATGTTGGAATGCACCCAGGTGTGCCCTTTACCTGTATGTGAGCAGGTCAGCTGACTCCTGTAATGACAGGCCTTCAGCCAGAAAACCTGCTCAAAATCACCCACACTCAGTGCTCCATCTGAACATTTTAAAACAGCATCAGAGCTATAAAACTTAAATAAACTTCCCCCCAGAGCCACGGCTTTGTGTTTAATAACCGCCCAATTTAGAAGCATGAATGTGGGACCTCAGGCTCAAATGAAGGTCTGTCGCCATAAGCCTCGGGGGTACTGTAATATTTCTGGACGCGCCGGCCCCACATGTAAGAGAAGAATTAGGCATTCTTCAGTATGTGCGGCATTGATCGCTCAGTCGTAACGAAAACTAGAAGGGAAAAAAAAGGAGAATTAATGGGCCATCTGCAAGCTTGAACAGATCGTTCTCTGCTGAATTAGGCACAAAGGATGACTTAGGTCAGAAAAACTTCCAAAAACACAAATCCAGACTGAGAAGGAGCGCTCAATTTTTAGTCTGGCTCTCTCTCTCTCCATCATTGGTAAAGACACACACACACACACACACACACACACACACGTACGCATGCACTCACAAGCGGTGCGCATACACACGTCAGTCCTTAGACAGCTAGGGTTTTTCGACAGACAGTAAAAGTTTCACTATAGATCGAGATCACCTTTGCCCCCGAAACAGATTTTTTTAAAGCTGGACCCAGAATATCTCAGAGGGAGAGGCTGTGGGTGATGTTTTTAGGGTAAGCTGTCAAAGTGTCTCAGCAGCCAGACACTCAGCGCTGACAGGAGAAGAGGGGTACGGGGTCAAAGATGGAGTCCCAGTGGGTTTAGTGCTGTCAGACCTGATCGCGCAGGCTTGATTATACAGTTAACACTGCTAAATCTCTTTTGGAACGGGACGTCATCGCCACGGAGACCGGGTTGAAGGTACCGGTCGGTCCAGAGACATCGGATCGGAGACGGAACCCAGACGCGACCGCCAGGACGTACTCGACATGCTGGCATGCCAAAATACTACTGCACGCGAAGCCTCACCTGCCAATGGCAGTTAAAGAAGCTGCTCGTTCAGTCAGAGCGATGTTGTCAGTGTCACAAGGGGAAAAGTACTGAGCGCTACACAAACACAGACACATGCACTTACTCACGACCCTGAAATCTCTAAAACGGCGCCGCCTAATAAATTCCACACTCTAAAATGAAATACTTATTACCCATTTACTGCCTACTCACTGTCTGTTCACACTCCTTTATAAAACAACTCATAATTAATTAACAGGTAGCAAATGCATTTTTCAGTGGTTTTATAACCATACAAATAGGCTGTTAAAACAAAGTGTGGCCCACATTTATTTTCTCGCTGCTCTCATGAGATATCTGTTCTCACATATCGTCCCAAATAACCGTAATCCCTTAGTTTACCAGAATGCAATAGAGCAAGCCATTTATTTAACATCTTGTAGATCCTGGTTAGGTGGCCATAATGATGGCTTCACGCCTTTTTTCAGGAACATGTGGATACGCTCCTAAGGCAACGCGTCCCTTCTCACAGCGCGTACAGAATCTCCCAGGGTTCAGCTTGAGTTACTGCATTATAATGCATTATATCAGCCATATTCATCATTATAACGGCCATGTCAACTCACAACCTCAGATCAATCCTGCTTCTCAAGCCATGCCTTCACACTACCAGTACAGTAGAACATTTTTACATTCTACTATGCTTCAAAAAATGGGTTAATGAATTCATGTTTATATTAACAATTTTTTAAAAATAAAAACATTAAAAAAATAAAAATAAAAAAACAAACAAGAAAATGCAGAGACAAACATTAGTGTCTTCACGAGTTTTGTAATGGACGGCAAATGTGTTAATGGGGTAGATCATATTTTTTTCATTGCTTTGCGGAGGTAGTATACCTTGTACTTCGGCCATTTTTTATTTAAATGCTTTCAGATAATACCACTTTCCCTGGGTTTGTTGCCTCCCTCTCACAAACTATACTTTCCACAATTAAAAAAAACAGTGTAGTCATGTGATTCAGTGATTCATGGAGCGCACAATTTAAGGTTGATTGCAGCGTTTAGTCGTCAATTGATCAACTAATTGGTAGCAGCCCTGCAGCACGGTGAGTGCTGGTGTTATCCTGTTGGATTATGTCTTAAGAAATTCTCTGTCTACACTAATGTCAGGAAAAGCTTCCGATCAATCCTTTAGTTCTTCTGAGAAAAATAACAAACAAAGAAAAAAACATTTCACAGTATAGATTGGCAGTTTTGCATGTGGTGAGCAATTCATTCTGAATGTCAGTATGGATCTCCCTGCCAATCTCTCAGACAAAGGAATCATGTCTTCACATTGTTCCACGTTTTCTGCTAATGGCAGAACTCGCTGCATGCAACTCATCTTCTCTTTATGTGAAGATGGAAATTCAACAGTAAACAGGAAGAGAGGAGAATGGGGGGGTTGGGTAGTGGGGGTGGGGGAGGGGGGGCAGGTAGCCCCCTGAAGAGTGAATATCTCTATTCGGTTGCGGCTGTGGCGCTCGAACCCCCATCCGCCTGCCTTCATGCCTGCAGCTCTTTCAGGGTCAGGTCAGCTGGCAGAAAACCGCCATTGTTGAGTCTCTCACCCCCCCCCCTCTTTGTGTCGAACACCCGCCCCAGCGGGGGCCTCCTGTACTTCGATGCAGACAGACATGAAACAGACATCGGCAGAAGTTCCCCTTCATGTCAGGATGAAACATCATTCAAGCTCACATCTCCGTTTCTGAATGCCAGTGAGAGAGTCTGTCAGAAAAAAAGGGGGGAAAAAAGGCTCCTCTGATAACTTCCAGGCCGAATGATTTTGTGCCGTGAACTGCCATTTCTGATGGAACCACGAATTACCGAATGATTTGTCCGCGTAAAGTCGGTCGTGCCTGTAAATACGTTAGAAAAGGGATGTTTACCCATTTTCAAGGGGCCAAGCATTGCCTGTGTCTTCTGTGTATCTTTTTCCATCCGCTTTGTTTTGAAAGAAATCATGAATATTATTTCCTCTACATGTCTGAAGTTTGTGTTATGACTGTTGGGAAATGTATGTTGTGCTAACGTTACGACTGCAGTGGAAAATCAACATTTGAAATACAGATGTCAACAGGTTTTTACCATTCTAAGTACAATGTTCACTATATCCGCTGTTGTGTAATTACACAGGTTCTAGGGTCATATAATGTTAAATATAAACCCGTTTCTTAAAGTAATGTAATGCTGTTTAGCTGACATAAGCATGGCAATTGAGATATATGAAAACTATATCAAATTTGAAGACTGTTTTTATAGTAGATTGTTTAATATATTTATGTGTGCAATGTTGGACTGGGAGAAACGGCATTTCGTTCTAATCTACGAGAGTCCTGAGGAATGACAAATAAAGAAATCTCAATATGATATAGTGCAAATATACACAAAAGCATAAAAAACCCACATTATTTATATTGTTGAAAATTGCCTTACTTTGAAGAAGTAATTTTAATGTCATGCCAATGATACTGAGCAGTATTTGACACAGTATCCACTCACCATACCCCACTCACCATACCCCGCAACACGATAGTTATTAGTTATTTAATACCCAGAAATCTCAATTCCACAAATAGGCCACAATTTTGGACATTTTAGGACTAAAATTTAGTACCTTGCTTTTGGACATTTTAGGACTAAAATTTAGTACCTTGCTATTGGAAATGTTAGGACTAATATTTAGGACCTTGCTATTGGACATTTTAGGACTAAAATGTAGTACCTTGCTATTGGACATTTTAGGACTAAAATTTTGTACCTTGCTATTGGAAATTTTAGGACTAAAATTTTGTACCTTGCTATTGGACATTTTAGGACTAAAATGTAGTACCTTGCTATTGGACATTTTAGGACTAAAATTTTGTACCTTGCTATTGAACATTTTAGGACTCAAATTTAGTACCTTGCTATTGTTATTCTTATGGTTAACTATACTGCAGCTATTTTGCTTTTTGTTGCATGTATTGTAACATGATCCAGGACATTTTGGACTGAATTATTTATAGAAGCTACCCATACTGTACAATTTAACAAAGCCATACTTTCTCAAAAAAACATAAATTAAGTAATCAAACTGAAACTAAGCATAATTTAAATAACGGTCGTAAATTTTATGTTTTACTTCTAAATCTTCACAATAACTTTTTTTGTAGCCTCAAGCAAACCAATTAAAAAGCATTTAGTTGGAACTTGGCTTGACTTTCTCTCCGACCACAGACATCTCCAGAGTTTGTAGACTGATTTTACGGCGGCCACAATCATCAATCAATCCTCAGAATAAATATCCATGCACCATGTACTGTAAATGCGTCTGCCATCTGACTGGCCAGGAGTACTAACCAAAATATAGTAAACCAAGACAACGAAACCTTCAAAAATGTTTCCATGGTAATTACAGTAAGCTACAATCCATGAGTTTATGCAAGTGCATGGAGAGGGTTTACTTCAGTTCAGACTGACGACTTCAAAACTTTAATAGCAAATTAAACACAGGTGAATCCTGATTCAGATTTTAATTCAGGCAGCTGCAAGGCTGATTAAATTTTTATATGGCGTAGCTGCCTTTAAACTATAATTAAGTACGAAATAGATGTCAAGGAATTGGAGATACAGTAATGTACCTTAATTACTTTCTGCCTACTGTTGGTGATGTGTTGCAGGAGCAACGTGCCAGGAGTTCCAAAGAGCTTTAGGCAAAGAGTGTGCTACTTTGCAAATTCAATACTTAACAAGTTTGCCCAATTGTAAAGGGTCTAGCATTGATATTGGCCTTGTGTCTGGTAGAAGACCACTTATTGGTTCGGTCTATAATTCCTTGGTTATAACTGAAAACAAAATTATTGTCTGCAAGGAAAATGTTTATATCTATATGTTTTGGATACTCTTCCCATTGCCTTGCTCTGTAAAATATCAGTTTCCAGGTTTTGTTTCCCGTTAGTGCTGATATTTTCAGGTACTCTATAATGCGCTGAAATTAAGCGGGAAATACATAACCGTCGACACTTGTGACACTCACCGGACAAAGGACAAACTCTCTCTGACCAATCCTTGATAAATACATTTTGATTGATTGATGGACTGAAGGGAGGACATTATATCTCTGTATTATAGTGAAGGGATGTGTACATATACGGTACATACTGTATGTTCTGTTCAATCTCTGTATTATAGTGAAGGGGTGTGTACATATACGGTACATACTATATGTTCTGTTCACACCTGGCACAGCAGTGTCGGTTGCTAAACTTGAGGACATCTTTTTCTACTTTCTACTTAAGGGTTATCTCGACTATAATCACCATAATCAGGTGTGCCAGACTCTCACTGTGTGGAAAACCTAACCGTCCTGTTTGGTTTAATTAGATGTGTCTTTGTTCCCCATCTCAGACTTTAATTAACGAAGGGAGCTAAATTAAAGTTGCGTAATGAGATGTTATCCAAACTCCAGATATTTCCGCGTTTCTCAGAGACGGAGGCATAGGCGGGTCGGCAGGGGCGGGCGTAAAAAAAATAAAATAAATAAAAAAACAGCCGTAATAGTGATTTGTCCCTTAGAGCTGTGATTGATCGTGTCAAGAGGAGCACAGTCAACAACCATAATGATCATTAGAGGGATCTCAGCAAGACAAAGTGCATTTGAATTAGCAGAAGGGAGTCATTAACGCAAAGCTATTGCTGTATAGCTATCATTTGTTTAGCTCGGTATATTCCCATGCATGCAGAAAGCCTATTTGTTTAGATTATACACATCTTTATAAATGTCAGATGTCTCGTCTATGAAGCATACTTACTTTCTTTTTTTTTCATTTTCAGGGGGATGGAGTTCGGGAAGTGAGGAGGGGGTGGGGGGGTTATGAGATTAATGGATGATAAGGAACAGATCTGAAAACAAAATGGATCCCATGGGCTGTGACTCTGGCCGTGCCTGGAATTGAACAGAAATGCATCAAACCTGCGGCAAGTCTCGCTGAAAGGGAGGTCTTCGCAACGATAAAACATCATCACGTTTAGGTGGGAGGTTTGTTTATGCTGCATTTGTTGATTTCGTATTCGCAAGGAACAAAGCTCAATCTTTCAACGTCTTCTCCAGCAGCTCTCAGTAACGATGACTGAGGAGATCTTTTTACATGTAATATGCTAAACCAAAACTGTGGGGCGCTTTACAAAAAGTTGGGGGAGCTTTTTGGAAACGTGAATATAATAGCCTATGCGTAGCACAGTTATATGTCCTCATTCTTGTTTGGCTCTTTAGGGTTATAACCATTATTATTTAATAGATACCTTTGAATAGATTGGTAAACGCACAAACCACATAAGAATATACAACAGTGTGTATAAGTATCTTATGTAGGAATATGTAGTAATAACCTATATCAATATGAAGAGCAACATATAATTATAAAGCATAAGCACTTGCAAGAGAGCTCCCTCAAATGTCCTTTATATTTTCATGGTCGTATACTGTACATACGAAGGTAAAATTATGACAGGTTTTAGATTATTCAGCCCTTCAACACAATGATGGAGGGACTGGTCTATTTCAAACTGGAGAGTGTGTGTGTGTGTGTGTGTGTGTGTGTGCGTGTGGAAGGAGGAGGAGCTCATATTGTTTCCGTATCAGCCAATGGGCGAGTGATTTCATTTGGATAATGAAACTGCTAATAATAATATTCACAAGAAATGACTCAATTGTTTTTGTGGCATTGGGAGAATGGAAATCTTTAATTAAAAAGTTTCTTGCCATTTTTCTTACACTCAAATGTTATGAATGCAATTAAAAACTAATTAAAAAGAACAAGGAAAAAACAGCAGCCTCCACAGACAACCTACACTGGCTTTTGCCCGTTACTTGTGTCGTGCCAGAGGAGGCCTGGGCATTAGAGATAGACTGTGACAGCCACCGATGCCAGCAGGCAGTTCTTGGTTATGAGGCTTGTGTTCTGAAGGTCGTAGATTTGGATCCGGTCTGACACGGAATGGTGTCGTTTCATCTTGTGGAAGAGCTAGTTTCCGTGTACTTATTTCAATTGAAGGAATCCTATCAGGCAAATGAGCTGTATAATTGGGCGGCGGTCAGTGGGCAAGGTGACACGGGGGGATCGGTGTGGGAGATAAAGATCTGGAAAATCGTCAGCCAGTTCCACCTCTGAACCCCCACGTGTCCAAGAAATGTTGGAATTCCAGAATCACACCGCCTAGTGAAATAATGGAATGCAGAATTATAGCAATGGGGTGGGCCCCTGTTATGTTTAAGCACAGACATCGTTTTTTACGAGTCTACCCCGGTTAGAAGCGTGCATCAAAAAACCCAGACAGTTATATGGAAGTCTGGACCGCTCAGTTCATTTGGGAAGGGAAGCTACGACTTGTTCAAACTTTGCTTCCTCGTGAAAACTTTAATTTTGGTGCATGTGCTAATATGACCGCACATCATGTTAGTAGTTCAGGGGGGTGGTTGGGGAAAGAAATGTCTCGGGGAGAAAGGACATGAATATGTTAATGTTCCAATCTGTGTGGCAATCTGTGTCGAGGAGAGATGTCAAGAGAGCCCAGCTGACACTTTTCAATCTGCATCTTCAGCTGTTGGCCATAATGCTGCCGGGAAGACAATCATTTAGTCACATTCGGAAACTGACATAAAAGCCATCTACGAGGAGAGCGAAACAGACAAACACATATCCACAAAAAAGAAAGAAAAGAGTTTGTCTGTGGGATAAATTTACATATTTCTCATATCAGGTGATGATTGAAGATGGAAAAAAAATAATAAAAACATTATTTTTGCCCTTGAAAATAAACACAAGTAAAATTCATGTGAGGTCACGGTATAATGACCTCATCATTTGAGAGTGACATCGTCGACTTGTTCTTTGACCTCAAGTGAGATGAGGTCTGCTCTCATCATAAACCCAATAAAAACCTGCGCATCTGGATCTCAGGTCCGTTGATGACACGCCACTGTGTGCGATTCCTATTCGCCGGCCCTCAAACCCGCTATCATAGCTCGGCTTCGCACATCCAATCTTCAATTCGCTAATGAATTAGCAATCCGATGCGCTGATTACACTGCTACCATCATGACCATTATGATTTTCAATAACCACCTAACGACTTCTAACCTGCAGGCAGTTTGGCGTTCAGTCAATGCGACACAGCCAAAGGAATGTTTTATAAAAGGGATGCAATGATAGTAAAAAAAATAAATAAAAATAAAGCAATGAAACAAAAGCAATGCTTTACAATGGCTAGCTGTAGGCCCTCTCAAGCAGGGGCTTTCTTTGTGATATAGAGCATATCATAAACCTTTACTCACAGCCTCGCAAAGATGGATAGATGTAATTAAAAAGACAATAAAAAGGATATGGCGTGTTTCATTATTTTAACATGCGACACCGTGCCTTTATATGGGGGGTTTGTTCTGAGGGATCCTGCCTCCTTGCCATTTCACACACAGAGCAGAAATTACCCTGCTGATGCGGGCTGCAGAAGCAATAAAGTACACGTTATGGCGCACCAGCGGGGCGGCGAGATAACGGCGCTTCTCTGAACGGCGGATCTGAGGGCTCCGCGGACGTGGCGCCAGAGCCGAGCTCTCGCACACGCGTTCCAGGTGTGAGGGCGTGTCACGTGCCGGAGTTTCTGGGTTGAAGAGGCAGCGGAGAAACGGAAGCGGAGGCGAGGAGATCGTATCGCGTCACGTTAATTAGAGTTTGCTTTCCCAAACTTTCCAGGCGCGTGACAAACAGGCACTCGTTATCAAATTATAGTTTTGGAACACATTTTCAAATAGAGTAGTTTTCAACAGATGTCACCATAGCTGTTTGTACACGGTAACTAGTGCAGCGTTTCATTTGACTGGTGAGAACATCTACAGAACATCTACAGAACATGCATAATATACAGCAGCGGGGGCAAGAAGGGCCCGGTCTGTTTATCAAGCCAACTTCTGCTCTTCATTTTATAATTAACCCAATTATTTACTTAGTAATTCACAATTTAGCTACATTTCTTGATAAGTTCACAAAGAAAGCGCTGAAGACTGTTCGATGTGTGGCAACATAAAATATCTCATTGTTGTCTAATGTACAGTTACACCAGCATAAGTGTACTCTGCTGATTGGCTCATTTGGCCAGAGTACTTGGTGACAACGAAAACCTGCATATACACCAGCCCTCTAGGAATGGAATCGGCCGCCCCGATATACAATGCGTTTACTTTTTCCCATTTTCGAATAATCTATTTGAGCCCCCCTCATAATTCACCAGTAGGTCTCGGCCCACAGTTGAGGAACCACATTGGGACGCACTCAGTATGTCCATTACTGAATTAACTGCACCCAGGAAAGGTTAAGCAACACAGGCCTTTTTAACACGATTGTTGTTGTAAATGAGGGATGGAAAACTCCAGGCCTCACTTTCTCTCTGAGAAAGAGAAAAGAACAAAAACGGAACTGAACCACCCTAGAAACCAATATAGACAGTGCAACCCCATAGAGTTGAAACCGCCTACTTTTTCCGTGTGGAGCATTGCATTGTGGGATTCCCTTTTTTCTGGAAGCTTGCATTTTATACCCTTGGTGGCAGGGAGGATAAACGAGGGAGCAAGGGAATATAATTACTACCTCCCCTTTCTTAAATTGGTACCGAATCCCACTTGGTGTGGCTGCCATATTTCATCCTGGCATTTTGGGGATTCCCCCTTGAAGCAAAGAAAGGGATGGACAGGAAGAAAGCATACATTTCAGATCCGAATGCAGCCCTGGGGTGCGTCCCAATACTCGAAAACTGCATATTTCTTTCCTCCACCACCACCTCCTCTCCTCCATGCCCCAGAAACCGATCTTTGTGTCCTAATCTAATGTTGCTGATTAGGCTGCATATTAATTACAAATGGTTACAAATTGATTAATGTCTCGATGCAAACCGCAATGTCAGGTGCATTGAATACTGTACATGCAACTACTTGTACTCAAAACGTTCGGGCAGTTTTGCATACTTCCGGGGTAGGAGACGAGTGGTAGTGGGGGAGTGGAGGAAAGGAGGAGAGGAGTGGTAGTGGGAGAGTGCAGGAAAGGAGGTGGGGAGTGAAGACTACTGGGATGCAGTGTGTTGTTGTGTATAAAGTAGCAGTGCACTGCCCAGTAAATGGGCAATGACATGAATGTGCATGGCCTCCAATGACACTTCTTACTCAGAGGAGAATCAGAACTCCAGGTTCATTCAATCATGTCCTTAAGCAAAGGCTAGTTAGTTCATTTTAAGGTTTTATTGCCTTGCGTCCTCCATTTTCTACATTCACACAAAACATTCAGTGTTAATTTAACTCTCACAAAGTCCAAGAGGGATCAAATGCTCTATCAGATCTAAAACTACCCTTTTCAGCTGAATTGAAACCGAACAGTAAACTGTGCATCCTCTTACTGAACCGTCCTATGACAGCAACTCTAAACGGTCATTTTCTTGCTCAGTAAAATGTATTTTATTGATCAGTCACAGGGCAGTTTCACATAGCTTCAAACTTTTGTTTTTCTAGTAATTTGATGCAATTTATTTCCTTGTTTGAAGAAATCTAATCAAGTAGGTTAACATTTTTACCTTACCTTACCTCACCTGTAGATAATTTAGCTTATTATATATTTTTTTACAGTGTTGGCTACTCAGAAACCAGAGCCACTCACTTCGACAAACACTTTTAATTTGGGAATTGTTGCGAGATTGAGCACCTTGTCTGTCTTTTGTTGTCTGACCACAACATCAGGTCAATAGAAAAATACTTTTGACTGTGTTAATACTATTCATTCATTAATTGATTGCATCTCAGAATCACAAAATGCTTTAAAGTGAAGGAGAGAAAAATTCCCCACAATTACAACCAAAGTGTGACACACTTGAGTAATTCTCGGCAGCCATTTTGCGCCAGAACACTCATCTCGAATCAGCTGAGAGGAATGACAAGTTCGCAAGCGGAACGTGTACATGTAAATGTGTACGATGCACAGCTGAAGAGTGAGAAATGGCACCGGACAGACAGACATACAGACAGATAGATAGAGATTTATAGCCTATATAGCCTATGTGTAAGTCTGTATGAATCATTTCTATTTATATGTGTATGTCTGTGAATAATTTCTGCGTTCATATACTCTGCATGTATAATATGCATACATATATTCATACCGTGGACTGAATATGCAGATTTTCTGTTTTATGACGTGTGAAATTTGTTTTCCAGCAGCCTCGGTCTACGACAGCATTTCATTACATGTTGAACACTTTAAATTGATTTTTCTATACCGCAGGAAAGTTTCTGTATGTTTACAGAGGTGGTAAAAACCTCAGAGGAATAATATTAAATCAGGATCAGATCGCACTTCAGACAGTCTGGAGCCGATTCAGGTGGAAGAGTTCAAACGGTACCTGATTGATCGTGATATGGGGTGGAATGACATCAGCGTTCTCGTTCATTTATACAGCCGGAGAGGTGGCTCTGCATCTCCGCTTCAGTTTTATGCTGGGCTGAAAGAGCCGACCCACAAATTGCCCTTACAAGCAGCCATTAAGCAGCCCGGTGAGCCAGGGCACAACCGTGGCAGCCAGGTGTATAATCCAGGTGCTTCCCTTCATTGTTACAGATGATTATACGACTGCTTTGATGTCAGGCACGCAGACCTGTGCCAGCTATCGGCAGGTGAGATTAGCGGCTGTTTGTGTTTGAACCAAAGGTCCGGCTGTTTTAAACGAAACCAATCGCCCAGTGTGACGTGTGTGTATTGTCCTGATGGCGTTGGATTAGTATAATTCGCATGCACTATAATTTGTATAATTTTTTTTTTAAAGCATCAATTCAGCTATATAAGCTTGTTGATATGTGTGGGGCTGGTGAGAAGGCTAAGCCCCTGCGCACTGTTCTGAAGAAAGACATTTACGACACCCTTTGCAACAGAAGCGAGAACGGTACTATGTAGGCCTACTACATTTCTGTCCTCATTTTGCATACTCTTATAAACAGCTTAATGTATGTTATTTCTGCGATGGTACAGTAGAATAAAAATAAAAAGTAAAAGAAATTGTAACGAAAGGAATGTTTCCTTAGGTCAATGTCAAACACTGGATTTTCACCATTTTTGTTTAAGCAACATTGCCATCTAGTGGTGGATTTTTTCATATATGGATTCTGAAGGGAAGCATAAAGAAAAATAGAATTGTCTAGAAAATAATTACAGTGCTATAAAAAAAAGCCAATAGCTGACAAATGCTGCGTTTTTTCAATTATTTCCTGAACAGTTTGCATTCATTTTACAAATGATTTTTAAATCATGTTGAAATCAAGTTACAAGGGGATTGACTCTTAAGCACCAAACAAATTGAAACGTTTTAAATATGAATAATTTCTGCTGTTTTCCTCTTGTTGAGAGCGACATCACTGGATATCTGGCTTTTTTTCCTGTTATTTTCATTCGGCCAACCCTTGCCAGCCCTTACTGCTTCCCTTTTCCTGACAATTTCTCACCACCTTTTCAAACAAAGGAAACATCAGACTGATGAAACATTCAAGTAGAAATGAGCACTATATTTTATGTGGTGACTAGGGCAGACATAGGCACCCTTTGACAGCCATTTTTCTTGGCGCAGTCAGAATGGCAGTCTTGTTTAGCTTGGTTTCTTCTTCACAGGAACCAAAGGACGGCGTGAAATTTGCACTGTGTGTTTTGCTCGATGGCCAGCGCTAAGCAGAGACGTTAGACATCGCCATCATAGGGTGAGACACACAGTCGTTGTTGTTCTGGAGTTGCAAATTCTACGTGGCAACGAGAGATGTTTCTCTCCAGCAAATTCAGTGACCTTCTGAGCATGATTAGGCTTACAGATCCAGCATGGCTCCTTCCTGCCTTCAGATGGGCTCTATTGTACAGCAAACCTTTGAGCCTTTCAGAAAGTATTTCTTGGAAAGTATTTTCAATGAAAATCATAATTATTTTTTTGGCTCTCAATCCGCTCTTTTGCCAATGGCAATATTTGGACCGGGATATTTCACTGGGCCACTGACAGCTAGCGGCGTTCAGGGCCACAGTAGGAGTGGGCGCCAAGCCCGTGGAAGTGCTTCAGATTGATTTATGGAAACTCGGGCCGTAAATCACAGGGCAGCAGAGCAGGCAGTGTAGGCTCAGGTTGCAGAGGGATCTGAGGTGGTTCAAACCTGTTGCAGAGGGAAGCCAGACCACATGGGGATTGTTCGTTATGTTGTCCTCAGGTTCAAGTGTACCACGCTGCTGCTTTTGGCACGTGGAGAAGGAGCTTTGATCTGCCTGACACAGTCTGAGAAGTGGTTGAGAGGTCTGAAGTGAAGTGAAGGCCGTTTGGGGGGGGTGTGGGGGTTTGGTAGAGACGGTATGGGCCTCCTGCAGTCTGAAGTAGAAGGCAAACTTAGAGGATCTTCTGGTTTAAGAAGAGGACCGTTGAGTCACAACACCCATTCATTCAAGGATCTGAATGTTTGAAATCCTCTTGAACAAAGAGCATAGCACACTCTCCATAGCTCTACCTCCTGCAATGAACCCCACAACAGTGCTGAAATGAACACGAACACCCCACCCCCACCACACTGACCAAACACCATCTCCAGCATGCCAGGTAGCTGCCAAGATCGCAAGGGCCCCAAGATTTGTGTACGAGGGTGTAAAAACCTCAGTAATAAGATACGGTTTTGGGGGTTCAGGACTGGTCGGGCGATTAAACAGGATCAAGCGTATTTATCGACTCCATACAGGCCGAACGGTCCCCCTCTTCATCAACAATAAGGCCCAATCCAACCCCTTTATCTGTGACCATTCATCTACCTCTCAGCTTTTTTATGTGTGTGTGTGTGCAACTGCATCTGGGTCACATTAATGCTTCTGAGCTGCTGCCGTCTCAGCCCCCAGCTAGGGTTCCCCGTGTTGACTGAACCGGGTTGTCCTGACTGACCAATCCCAGGCAAGGTCAAGGGTCACCCAGAGCATCCCCCCCCCCCCCTCCCAAAAAAGAAAATGTAATTTTCAAGGAAATTATAACTTTTTTTTTTGCCTGGAACCTATTATATGTAGTATTTATTTTTTCATTGTGGTTGAAACGTGATGTTGAATACTTGTTCTATGACCGCTTTGTAGGAGACACACATTAAGCCACATATACATCAAACCGGAGTCATAGTGATAATGATAATATACACTGCTGAAGGCCATTTCAAAGCATTCATCTATGACAGTGTTTTATACTTTTTCCATGGGTAGTGGCTTTAGTCCTCCAGTAATTGTGAGTATACATAATGTATAAGTTAATGTACTTTCTCTCCATTGATATTCATAGGGTATAGTTTGTGTTTCCAGTGCCACGTCAGTGTTGTGATTCATGGACACAGTGTAATAAGACTGGGTGAGATTTATGAAACGGTTTAGCAGTGTAAACACTGCTGACCTGGTGGTGTGCCTCTCTCTGAAATTTAGCTCGAACCCGGGGCACCAGCTGCTCCGAGTCCCCAACTGAGCCACAACTCTGTTTCGGGGACCGTTGAACAATAACACATTCCCTGCGTAATCGCGCTAATTTCCCTGGTAATGTAAGCTTCTCCAAACAGCAGAAACGGGTCCTTGGCTACGTGTTTATTGCAGTAGACTACAAAGCAAGTCCCTGGCAAGGCGAGGTCCGCTCTGCGACAGAAGGTTGCAATTTTGCCAACCGTTTCCTGGGCAGTTGGGACTTGAATTATTTGTTTTAAAGCTCTGGATGATTCTGTTCTTGCAGCCCATGTTGATATTTGAATAAAACATCAATACTTACATCCGTAAGCTCTCCACTCAAACCGAGAAATGATTAATGTGTGTGCATAGTTTGAATGTAACATCGGTATTACATAATTCAACTGTCACATTTTTCACCTTCAACATACATATGTATCTGGACTACCTCATTTGGTAGAAATGCTGTGAATACATACAATTCATATTTTTTGTATGAATTTTATCATGGAATTTGTATGAACTACATTTTCACTATAAAATGTCTTAATTTGAACATCAACATAGCAAAACATATTCTAATACATTTTAGTATGAGAGGCTATTTGAAATGATAAACTTAATCCCGCTAGGGAAAGTGGGCTGGGCTGGTGTGTATCGGGCCCAGCGTTGGCTCTAGGACACAACATTATAGAACATTGACAAAGATAATGAGCAGTTAGTTTAATTGGTAGTTATCTGGCGTATTCCTCGTGATTAAACAGGCTGCTACGCACATACAAGAAACAAAGTGCATTAAGTTACCGACTGTGTCTGTCTCACAAGCTGGTTAATAAAAATGAGCCCTTCACTTCAGTCCCACGGGGAACTCAGAAAGGTAATGTACCTGTTCAATTGAGCACATGAATCATTCCCCCGTATCAGTTAACATTCAACTTAAACACTAACCCCGTTAGAAATACATTCTTTCAAAGATTACAGAAAAGATGATACACATATCGTACTAGACTGATTCAATTATCTCCCCTCGTAGCTCACTAAATCTCAGTGGGTTTCGATATCCTCGGTATGGACAGATACTCGATAGTTCACCAGTTTGGTATGGGCAAGGGGGAGCTTTGCAGTATTCAGGTTTCAGCAGGGTGTGAGGCTGCCAGCATTGCGCTAACAACAGGCATTCTCATCCTTCTTTGGTCTTAGTATCTTATTTTCTCTCTTCCAGCGTGGAACGAATCAAATATGAACCCACATACAGAGGAAAGAGTTAGTGGCCATTGCGCTTCGTATGAGACGTCCACTCGAGGTTTTGAGTCACTGTGGTCGTGGTTACAGAATGCAGGTGTGCATGGTGCACTCACAGAAGACGGGACCACACAAAGTGCCTCTGTGTCTCCATATGAGAACCTTATTCTAGTTCAAGGGTTCTTTGTCATGGAAAAATTATTCAATCTGGGAGCTTTCATACTTTTCCCACCTCCCCATATACAGGGTTCCATAAAGAACTGAAAAGGGTTCTTCTATGGAGACAAGCCAAAGAACCCTGTCTGAGAGTGTAGACTTTTTACAAATGATTGTGATGCTAACCCCAATGCCTCCCAGCCTCTCAGCGCGAGCCTCTATACCCTTTGTGACT
Organism: Ilyophis sp. 1 JC-2022; assembly: GCA_022702515.1. Classification (NCBI taxonomy): domain Eukaryota; kingdom Metazoa; phylum Chordata; class Actinopteri; order Anguilliformes; family Synaphobranchidae; genus Ilyophis; species Ilyophis sp. 1 JC-2022. The sequence continues at coordinate 100,858,072 of CM040397.1, read as the reverse complement.
TAGCTTTGTTGTGCTTGTCTGATGGGGCGTCGACCTGGGCGACAGACTGACGAGGGTCAGAAAGAGCATAGATTCTGCTGAGAGGGGATCCAGCTCTGATTCTTGTTAGAACTGACATTTATCCCACTTAATTAAGATCCTGGTAAACATGAATCATGTTAATGGAAGGAGCAATTTAATCACTCCATCTGACTGTTTGGAGTTCCAGACACTGAGGAAACAAGCTGTTCCTTCTTATCCGGCGTAATGACTTCACCGAGCCTGAGTCAGCTATCGCTGCTCACTGAACAACTGAACAGACTTTGGATGCATTAAAAATGTAACGTTTGGGAAAGCATCCTTCTTGTAAAGCTATGGGGGGAAAACAAACATTTAACTTTTAATTTTCACAAGATGAGAATGAAACTATAATCGTGTTGTGGTTTATATAATAAAATAATGGTAGACGCTGGAGCAGCACATACGTTTTATATTTTCAATCATTTGTGGCTGGGGGGGTGGGGGATTAGCTGTGGTATGTTATGCAAGGAAGCTATAACGTGCACGTGTCTGAATGCCATGGCAACACCCTTTTTACCCACACAGGAAACCCTGCGACTGAAGCATAAACACACCTCTGACATGCCTACCTGTGAGCCAGCCACAATCTCCCACACTAAACGCTACATGTAATACTCTACTAATCTCCCACTGCAGGACCCATGATAGGAGCTAGAGGGTCCTTATCCAGTGATAACTAGAGTAGGCCTGGACAAGTTACCACACCCCTCTCAGGTGGGATGGAGCCGACTGTATCGCACATCTGTAGACTTGCTGGTATAGCCTGATAAAGAGCTAATCTTCTGACCCACACCAGCAACGGCTAGGCCAGGGGCAGGCAACCCTGGTTCTGAAGTTCTGGTGACGTCTCTGGTTTTTGCTCCATCTGAGCTTGATCACAAGCGTTTGATGGATGATTAAAAGCCTGAATATACTGTGCCTCCAGCACATGGTCACCTGCATTCATTACACCTGATTAATTAAAATGCATCCAGTTCTGTAGTTATAGTTTGGATGGAGCAAAAACCAGGACCGTCTCCGCCACTCCAGGACCAGGGTTGCCTACCCCTGGTCTAGGCTGTTGGGCTTAGCCTGCAGCCTGTAGCCTGAATTGAGAAAGTCTTGAAGTCTTTTCTGATTGGGTAATGTGAAAGCCCCTTCACAATCTGTTATGTGATTTATTACATAAAAATTACTTTTCAACAAAATTCAAACATTACTGTAAATGTATGCGCTGTTCTGTAAACACAAGATGAAAAGTAATTTATTCTCACAAAAATTAGATTGACACAGAACATAAACAGGCAAGGTTGTAGCTGCTATTAAGAAGAGATGTGTTGTTCTTACCTGTTCAGCTCAGACGTATACCATTGTCATGGCTAATGGAATTTGACAGTGTACAGCTGTAGCACAGGTTTGAGCTGGTACTGTGTGAGCAGCCGATTCCTGCGATGAGTACTCTACACTCAAGCATACTGAGGGCATTTTAAATCTAACTAAGAACTAAGGACAAAGTGGCTTGACTACTCAGATAAGTCTATGCACTAAACTTCATTGATCGGTGGCATACACGTACATAACCATTTTAGTGTCGGTAAGAATCAATGGAAATTGAGACTGCATGAGAAAGAATTTGGAACCCAACAGAAAATTAGGTTAACATTCGTCGTTCCAACAAAGGCTTGAATTCCTTTGGCTGCTGTGTTGGTGTTTTTGAGAGAAAAAATGCACTTCCTGTTTGACTTTTGACTTCCTGCTTTGCACCGCAGCTCGGCTGGGGTCAGCGTACGCCTTTATCTCCTCTTTGAGTGACAGGAAAAGAGGAAAGCTGCAACCCGACCTTCACTCCTCCTCTTCTGATAACGCCCCCCCCCCGCCCCCCCCCCCCTCCCTTTGGGGGTGTACCTGCCACCCCCTCCCCCACCCCACTGCCAACGATGGTGTGATTACTCAGCCCTTTTCCCCACACTGGGCTAGCACAAGGTCATCTTGTGTTTATCCGCTCTTTTGTTTTTCAAGCCCAGACGTGCCGCCTGTAATGTGACCCCAATCCGAAGTGAATGTATGATGCTGTGACACTTTTAGATTTTGCCGTGTGATTAAGTGTAAATGGAAAACAGTGAGGTCACAGTAATAGTTCTGATGAATTCCCAGCCTGCCACCTGAGGTCAGATTACATTTTTGGAGAACTACAAATCCCAGACTACCATCACTCGGAGCTGGGGAGAAATGTTAAACTGATCTGATCAATTGGAGATGAGGACTGCTACAATGACGATGATATGGATGACTATGGCAACTTTGTGATGATGTTGTTGATTATGACAATGATTATTACAATTTTGACATTATGATGATGATGATGACGAGGAGGATGAAGATGTGATTATGTAAAACGTTGATGAAGATATGTTCAGCAATAATGATGGTATGTTGCATCAGAAGATTGCGACACATAGGTCACAAAATATACTGACACTGCGGCTTTGGTTAGTGGCTAAGCAAACAGTGCTGTTACCAACATTAAAAAAACTGTCATTTGAAGTAAAAAAACTGTTTGGCATCTTTTAGCATTCAGAGCTGCTGACAAAAATACATGTCAGCATGTCAAGATTAATAACATGACTGACCTGAGTTATTTGTGCATTATAATGCACTGCAAGTCCAGTCTTACTGCATTTTGTGTTTCACACCCTATTGAGAGTAATGTTTTAATTTGGTGGATTTTATATGTACATATTGTACATAATGTAATTTCAAGCTCTATAATGTACCGTTCAATATCGTTAATAACAGCACTGAGCAGTCTTTATAGAAACTCCACAAGCACCACCACTTACCACCACTAATATCAAAGGTTATACATCACTCAATTAAAGCTAGTTTATGTCAGTTGTCGCAAAGTAATGTAAGTGTTTATAAAAGATTATTACAGCCATTAGCACATAAGCCACCCTAAAGAAAAGCATTTCTGAGCTTTGAGGTAATTGTAATATGGATGTATTATGACAAAATTTTCTACCTTTCCAGGTCAGACACATCCTTTTATCTTTTGTTGGAGCTACTGCCTCAATTCCTGAGCAGCTGTGCTAATAGACCTCTGACAGATCGGCCACCAAAACATAAACAATACAAATTAAGTAAACAAATGATCAAGGGAACCATTAACATCAAAGCATTTCATACAGGATGTATTTATTACAGGCACGGTCGTCTTTGCTGGAAAAATAGATATTGAGACCAAAGCAAACGGAAAGCTCTCTCTCCGGCCTCCAGCAGAGAGGGTAGAGTATCAATGTCAGATTTACCTCACCGTTTTGTGATTACATGGTAAATCCGCTTTCAAAAGGCTCTCATATCAGAGTGTAAACATGCAGTTGAAGTCTGAACATATAGAAGTGGGGACTTTGCCGTTTCATTCCAAAAAGGTCGAATCGTTTAAAAAGCAAACATAATGTTTTTGAGAGGACCCGCGGCTCTCACGAGAGTAACGGAGCTGCTTCCAAAGATATTGGCCACGGTTCTGAGCATCATCTTAATCCCCATCATCTTAAAGCTCAGCTGAGTTTCACATCAAACAAGTCTGATCTGCGAGACCGATAAACAAATAACGGAAAAAACTAGGGAGGAAACGGCAGAATACACGCTACACTGAACACTAAACATCGCTCCAGCCGCCTTTCTGATTCATTCAGATCTGCGCTTGACCTCTGCATCAACTTTCACTTCAAGTGCTCAAACAATGATGATTTTTACATCTATAAACCATTCACTAAAGTTAATCTACTACTGTCAATTAATCTACTTGATTACTTGTGTTTTCAGTCAACAAGGGGCTGAAGATGGTGATTGTATCCTTCAGTCTATTCACACATCATTATGGTTTTTCATTAACACTGCTAAACATTTCTTAAACAAAGTAATGACTTTGGCAGTTGCTGAAATGAGCTGGAAAAAAAAACAAATATATTATTCAGCAGACAAAGCAGACTGCAGATTAAATAGAGGCTTGAAACGCTTTTGTGGATGCCTTCATCTGTAGTTTTATGTGTGTGGGCTGATAAGACTGTCCTGTGGATTGAATGGGCTGGGATGAGAGAGCTGTTTAAGATATAGGCCGTGCTTAACGGCCTCTTAGAAAGGAGAAGATGATTGCTGGTCATCTCATCAGTCCCTCGCAGGGTCTAGGTGTCAATGGACATGATGTGACTGTGACAGGCGAGCAGTCAGTGTCTCCTTGTTTCTACCGTCAGAGTCAAAAACCCATTTGCAGACCAGGCGCAAATGCATGAAGATTTAAGCATAGAAACACTTCAATATTCGGTAACACTTTATTTTAAGGTTTCGTTATAAAGAATTTGTAAACCTTTAGTAAATGATCTATTAGCCATTTATAAAGTGTTTTCAAATAATTAATTGTTATAAGAATTCATATTAGTAAAGCATTAGTTAATAGTTTATATTTGTGAAATCATGTATATACGACGCATTCATAAACTCACTGCACCACCTAAAGTGGCCACAGTTTATTATGTATTCATATGAATTAAGTATAAATAAGGTAGCAGGACATAATAACTCATATTTGTAAAGCATTAGTTTGGTTATTATTATTTTTTATTTTTTTATAACGGAACCATAAGATGAATCGTTACCCAATATTATTATTTCTGTAAGTTTTGGTGGAAGGGGAGGTTTGGATTGGTTTAAATACACAGCACAGGGCCCTATGCTGGCTATGGCCCACTTCCCCAGGGCTTCTTTCAGAGGCCACAATCCAAGCTCATTCTAAAGGTGAGTTCACATGCACTGCCGGACAGGACATGTTCATTTTACCTGTGAGATCAATAGCCTGTCAGTACTGGGTGAGGTATTCTTTGCTTGAAATTAAGTATTGTGTCTGCTGTACATGTCCATTCGTCTTTACGTTTGCTAGCTATTTTATATTATTATACATACGTTAGACTAATCGTTGCTCAGTATTGTCAGAAAATATACTCGAAGTAGAGATTTTGAAAGTGAACATACTACTGTGGGAGAAAGTCTTTGGGTTTACTCTTGTACAACAATGATATGTCAGGAACTTGCATGGCATATCACCATGAATCACATTCAAACCTAATGTCAATTCTGCTTCATGCTCAAGAACACTGTGAGCTGGTACTACTACACACTGAGGCAGAAACTCAGTTTGTCAGGACCAGGCTTGATACAGTGCTCGAAACCATCTCGTGTGTAGGTAAACGGTGAGCACTAGCTACCATTTAGCGGTAGAAAAATGGCAAGCATTGTGGGGATGAATGGCCTGTTCTCGTTATTAAGTTATGTTGTGTTGCATTGTGTTGTGTTGGGTTGGGTTGTGTTGTGTTGGGTTGGGTTGGGTTGTGTTATGTTGGGTTGTGTTGTGTTGTGTTGGGTTGTGTTATGTTGTGTTGTGTTGTGTTGTGTTGTGTTGTGTTGGGTTGTGTTGTGTTGTGTTGGGTTGTGTTATGTTGGGTTGTGTTGTGTTGTGTTGTGTTATGTTGAGTTGGGTTGTGTTGTGTTGGGTTGTGTTATGTTGGGTTGTGTTGTGTTTGGTTGTGTTGGGTTGTGTTATGTTGGGTTGTGTTGTGTTATGTTGGGTTGTGTTGGGTTTGGTTGGGTTGTGTTATGTTGGGTTGTGTTGTGTTGTGTTGGGTTGGGTTGGGTTGTGTTGTGTTATGGTAATTTATTTCAGAATCAGACACAGATTGTCATGCGGATATCAGTGGCATTCCCGTGCTTGCCGTGGAGGGCCTACGGTGGGGGAAGGTTGTGCGACAGGATTCCCGAGCTCCCAGTTTGCGTTCCTCTTTTAAAGCCTTCATTGTTCCAGTCCTGCTGAGCAGGTCCATGAATCCTGATTGGCAGGTCGATGGCAGATCATCACGGAATAATGGCATTCCATTTGGCCTAATGGGGCTTATCTTCCAACCTGGAAAAAAATAATAAAGACAATTTCACCCCGTTAACTGAAATAAAGTAAATTTCCCCTCTAAATGAAGCTGTCAGCACATCCCTATTTTTTTTATTTTCCTTTTATTGAAATCTGGTGTTCCATTTATCACTTCTCATTCCAATTTCATTTCCAGCAGCGAGTCGAACAGCGACAAAAATCCTTGATTTGTGCACTTAGCAGTTAAGTATATCAGGTTGATGATAGCCGGCGCAAAAACACGACCTCCGCTTTTTCCTGTTCCGCCCGGCATTCCGACCGCTGTCGGCCGGAACGTTACAGATGAAAATGGGATTTTTCCCCTTTTGTCCACCCTTGCACCCGCCACCCCGCTGACACTCCCGAATCCCAACGCTCCTTCGCCTCTCTGATTTATTTCGCCTCATTGTTTTGTGCTCTGGCTGATTTCTGTAAACACGCGAGCCCCCGAGGTTGGGCTGATGATATCTCTACCAGACCGGCCTATAAATTGTAATCAGGCTGAATAACACTCCATGTACATGGCAGGGGTGAGAGAGAAAGAGAGAGAGAGAGAGAGAGACTCCCTGTCTTGGGTGGACGTCGTCTGAAATCTTTGTTGGGTGAACTAACCTGCTGTTATGCACTAACCTGTGCATCATGTAAATATTCTTAACCTCTAAGGTCACAAATATATGATTATAATGTTCTTCGGTGAACATTCTCATGCTGATGTAACCATCACTATGGTAATTGAAAGCAATGAAGTTCTAGAACACTGACTTAGAATTTTGAAAAAGCATTCCAAGAAACCTGCGTTTTTAAAAGGTTTTAAACGGGAATATTAATATTTTTTAAAGGCAGCTGGCAGGAACACAGAGAAACTGTCTGCCTTTTGGATCACTGAATCACTGTAACTAAGCCCACTCCTGAGCGGTGTATAAGAGCCTGTCCATGTCAGCGTGTCTGCTGTCACTGGTACCAGACTATCTGCTCTGTGCTATGACACAGGCAGTTAGTGTGCCTGGAGGGTATTCACTCACTTTCGTAGTCTACCTTTCCGTTGGGTTTACGGTGCATCTCAAATCTTTTCTGCTGTATCATTTGAGCTTATTTTACAACTCGAACACGTGTAATTTCTCGCCCCTGTTTCAATGAGATTCGGGAGTCGCGTTCATTTTCTTCCCCCTGCGTAGCGTTCATATTCTTCCCCCTGCGTAGCGTTCATTTTCTTCCCCCTGCGTAGCGTTCATATTCTTCCCCCTGCGTAGCGTTCATATACTTCCCCCTGCGTAGCGTTCATATTCTTCCCCCTGCGTAGCGTTCATATTCTTCCCCCTGCGTAGCGTTCATATTCTTCCCCCTGCGTAGCGTTCATATTCTCTCTCAACGATGTAATGGCTTCCATTATCACAGTGTCTTAGAGCAATTAACCCAACTGCTGAGGACAATGCTGGGTATTTAAACCCATTTTTCTCTCTGAGTATCAGGCCCGGCTCTCTGCCAGAAGAAGGGCAGGGCAGCCGGAGGGAGCAGGGTGGCGGGTTCTCCACCCGCGACTCAAAGCCGCGCTCCGCGCTCTCGTCTTTCCGAGGTGACGTTAACGGCTCTTTCTCCACGCGCGGCGATGAATAACGGAGCCCTCAGCCGAGGTCCTCCTCCTGGTCCTTCACAACTGTGACTGAGAGAGAGAGAGAGAGAGGGAGAAAGAGAGAGAGAGAGAGAGAGAGAGAGAGAGAGAGAGAGAGAGAGAGAGAGAGAGAGAGAGAGAGAGAGTGAGAGAGAGCAGGAATCCTTTAACCCCTTTCAGATCTACCGTTTGGAGGTCAGAGAGTTCACCGCATACACACTGGCGTGATGACCTCATTCAGAGTTCTGCTAGCGTCGCCGTGGAGACACGGTTAATCCACTCCAAGAAAAGGGCTGATTCAAAATCAACAAAGCAGAGGCTTGAGAATTACTTATTTTTGTTTCAGGCAAAAGTATCACACCGTACACAGTTACAAAACAGCCGTGCAGTTTTGAGTGTTTAGAGAAGGAAGTGTTCTTCTCAATCATGCCCTTAGAGATCGTCTGCGAACGCTCGTGTTTATTCTGACTGGGCTCAATTAATTAAATGTGACTGAGCTGCTAAATGAGCTCTCATCCTGTGTGCAATGTTTTTGGAGGTGTATGTGTGTATTTTCCACTGCTAGAAAGATGACAGCAATAATAAAATTAACTTTTTCGTTTTGGTCTATCACTGAAGGTCTCAATGATGCTCGTACTTCTCTTTTGGTTTTAGGTCCAAATGGAAAACCAAACATTATATAGCAAACATGACATGTTTACTGATTTAATGGGCACAAATACAATTTAATAACCATCTTTACATTTCTTATGTTAGTATGTTGTGGTGTACGTGAACAATGCATGATGGTATTATTACCCACAATCCTCCTGCCCACCCTTTGGGAAAATAATAAAAATAAGGAAAAGTAAAAATGGGAAATAAAATGAAATAAAAAAACTACATGAATAGATAAAATTACTCTAAGTGGAATCAAATTGCTAGATTTCACCCCATGGTTTGTTAATAATTTTATTAACAATACGCAGACGTTTCTTCCCCGAAGGTCGAATAACAGATACATATCAAAGAATATCAAATGAAGGTGAGTATTGAATTGGCAGCTCAGTCTAACCTGGTTAACTGAGACCAGCTGGAAATAAAAAAACAGTTTCTCCAGATTTAGTGGGGGTGGGACGGAAGAAACGCATTGAGTTGGGTAAATTGGCAAACCGCCGATATGCTGAGATGCTGAGTTTGCACAATAGGGTCCAGGTCAGTTCCAAGTCAAACTGCTATAGTCACTCTCCTGAGCTAGAGGTGATGCAAGAGGAGGCAACCCAGCTCCATTGAAAAAAACATTATCCTTGAGCAAATGCACGTCTGATAATAATCTTATGCTTCTTAGGCAAGAAGAATGTGCTGCCTTAAATAAATAATTTAAAACAAGGGGAATGACTTCAGTTAATCACTCCTGGAAATATTTATTCTCCAACAGAATACTTCACCCTGCCAAGAGGGGCTAAGCCCAGGATCTGTGATTATCGATTTCAAATCTCAACGAGGGCTAATCAAATCATGTATTTAAGTTAAAGGGCTACAGCTGTGGCTGAGGTTGCTGCAGATTATATTTAATGTGAGCCCGTGACCCAAAGCCAAGAGCAGAGATGGTAAGACCCTGATCGCACTCAGAACTGCAGCCAGACTCATTGTTCCAAGGCTGAGTCTAATCTCATTCCAACTGTATCGGAAATATGCTTCTCCTCACAAGCGGTTTATTGTTGAATGGAATTATCTGAAATGGACAAATCACAGATTTAAAAAGCAATATTATATTTTTTGAACATTGCGTTCGTTGGTAGAATGAAGTAATCATGGAAAATTAAACCCTAAAATACACTACAAGCAAGTCTATGGGATTGTACTTCCAAGCTGTCCCCAACACAAACAGACAAAACAACCAGAGATCTGCCACACATCTTAATTTTGTGGATCAATGGCGCCCCCTGCAGTACACTTTTGAAAACACATTTCTTCACATGTACAATACAATTTTATTTCATACACACACACACATTTCATAATATTTCATAATATTTTCATTTTCTTTTTATTTATTTTTATATATATCAATCCGCTTACATATGACAATAGTTACAAAGGTTTAAACCTTTAAGACCACAAAACTGCATTACCACTGGAACAGCAATTCCTTTTTTGTTCCAGTTGTAATGTAGTTCTGTGTTCTAGAGAAATGTATGCAGAAACATTTGACCATAGTTACAGAAACACTAAAAGCTCACAGGATGTAGTCCAGTCGAAAATGTTGGTGTGCATCTGGAAGACTGAAACACTAGAAACTCATTTCGTTCACTGTGATTCAAGCCCCATGTCACTGATTATTTTCAACCTAATATAGGTTTTAACAATGGCATTTTATCAGGGGATGTGCAGTATTAGGGCTTGATTAAGACCTTCAGCATGTGCAAAACGCTACCCAAGAAGGTTTTGCACACACTCAAGGTCTTAATAAATCACAGGTTGGCGTTATATTTATTGAAATGTCTTCTGAGGGCAGCATTGCATGTGATTGGCTTTCTCAGCCATCCAATCAGTGAGAGGGTTAGAGTTAGGGTTAGGTTTAGGGCTAGGGTTGCAAAGCTGCCCTCAGAAGACATTCCAATAAATATAACACCAACCTGCTAATAAATCAGGCCATCAGTTTCCTGTTTCCCCCAAAAGATGCAGTTGCACGGTCTATCCACAGGGTGGCAGCAAAACATGTGTTTTCAAAATGGCAGGATTCTCTTCACGTAATAATAATATATTATGAAGCACTCTGGCATTTCACTGGCTTGGGCACTGTGTGTCATTGCTGGAGCAAAAGCGTAGCCATTATTCTCAAGCCTTTGTTGGGTTCGGTTCTTTGTATGTTGGCTGTGTAATCCGCCGTGGGTTTGGGATCATTGGCTGTGTAACGCCGTGGGTTCGGTTCTTTGTCCATTGGCTGTGTAACGCCGTGGGTTCATCTTTGTCCGCATAGCTCAACGCCGTGGGTTCGGTTCTTTTTTGCGGTGGCTGAGGAGCAGTGGGTGTTCTTTACACTGTGTAATTCGGTTCTTTATCACTTGGCTGTGTAACGCCGTGGGCTCGGTTCTTTTTCACGTTGGCTGTGAAACAGTAGAAAAATTAAGCTGAAAGGCAAATTAATGTTCTACTTTTGCGTTTAAATAGTAAAGTGGATTTGTTAATTATCACGTTGGCTGTGTAACGCCGTGTGTTCGGTTCTTTATCACTTTGGCTGTGTAACGCTGTGGGTTCGGTTCTTTGTCACGTTGGCTGTGTAACGCCGTTTCGGTTCTTTATCAATCAATTAAAAGCTGTGGGTTCGGTTTTTTTTGGCTGTGTAGTGCCACGGGTTCGGTTCTTTGTCACGTTGGCTGTGTAACGCCGTGGGTTCGGTTCTTTGTCACAGTGGCTGTGTAACGCCGTGGGTTCGGTTCTTTGTCACGTTGGCTGTGTAACGCCGTGGGTTTGGTTCTTTATCACGTTGGCTGTGTAACGCCGTGGGTTCGGTTCTTTGTCCCATTGGCTGTGTAACGCCGTGGGTTCAGTTCTTTGTCCCGTTGGCTGTGTAACGCCGTGGGTTCGGTTCTTTTTTACGTTGGCTGTGTAACGCCGTGGGTTCAGTTCTTTATCACGTTGGCTGTGTAACGCCGTGGGTTCGGTTCTTTATCACGTTGGCTGTGTAACGCCGTGGGTTCGGTTCTTTATCACGTTGGCTGTGTAACGCTGTGGGTTCGGTTCTTTATCACGTTGGCTGTGTAACGCCGTGGGTTCGTTTCTTTGTCCCGTTGCCTGTGTAACGCCGTGGGTTCGGTTCTTTATCACGTTGGCTGTGTAACGCCGTGGGTTCGGTTCTTTATCACGTTGGCTGTGTAACGCTGTGGGTTCGGTTCTTTGTCCCGTTGGCTGTGTAACGCCGTGGGTTCGGTTCTTTATCACGTTGGCTGTGTAACGCTGGGTTCGGTTCTTTGTCCCGTTGGCTGTGTAACGCCGTGGGTTTGGGTTAAGTTCTTTATCACGTTGGCTGTGTAACGCCGTGGGTTCGGTTCTTTATCACGTTGGCTGTGTAACGCTGTGGGTTCGGTTCTTTGTCCCGTTGGCTGTGTAACGCCGTGGGTTCGGTTCTTTATCACGTTGGCTGTGTAACGCCGTGGGTTCGGTTCTTTGTCCCATTGGCTGTGTAACGCCGTGGGTTCAGTTCTTTGTCCCGTTGGCTGTGTAACGCCGTGGGTTTGGTTCTTTTTCACGTTGGCTGTGTAACGCCGTGGGTTCTGTTCTTTATCACGTTGGCTGTGTAACGCCGTGGGTTCGGTTCTTTATCACGTTGGCTGTGTAACGCTGTGGGTTCGGTTCTTTGTCCCGTTGGCTGTGTAACGCCGTGGGTTCGGTTCTTTGTCCCGTTGGCTGTGTAACGCCGAGGGTTCGGTTCTTTATCACGTTGGCTGTGTAACGCCGTGGGTTCGGTTCTTTATCACGTTGGCTGTGTAACGCCGAGGGTTCGGTTCTTTATCACGTTGGCTGTGTAACGCTGTGGGTTCGGTTCTTTGTTCCGTTGGCTGTGTAACGCCGTGGGTTCGGTTCTTTATCACGTAGGCTGTGTAACGCCATGGGTTCAGTTCTTTGTCCCGTTGGCTGTGTAACGCCGTGGGTTAAGTTATTTAACACGTTGGCTGTGTAACGCCTTGGTTAAGTTCTTTAACACGTTGGCTGTGTAACGCCATGGGTTAAGTTCTTTAACACGTTGGCTGTGTAACGCCGTGGGTTCAGTTCTTTAACACGTTGGCTGTGTAACGCCGTGGGTTCGGTTCTTTATCACGTTGGCTGTGTAACGCCGTGGGTTCGGTTCTTTATCACATTGGCTGTGTAGCGCCGTGGGTTCAGTTCTTTGTCCCGTTGGCTGTGTAACGCCGTGGGTTTGGTTCTTTTTCACGTTGGCTGTGTAACGCCGTGGGTTCTGTTCTTTATCACGTTGGCTGTGTAACGCCGTGGGTTCGGTTCTTTATCACGTTGGCTGTGTAACGCCGTGGGTTCGGTTCTTTATCACGTTGGCTGTGTAACGCCGTGGGTTCGGTTCTTTATCACGTTGGCTGTGTAACGCTGTGGGTTCGGTTCTTTATCACGTTGGCTGTGTAACGCCGTGGGTTCGTTTCTTTGTCCCGTTGCCTGTGTAACGCCGTGGGTTCGGTTCTTTATCACGTTGGCTGTGTAACGCCGTGGGTTCGGTTCTTTATCACGTTGGCTGTGTAACGCTGTGGGTTCGGTTCTTTGTCCCGTTGGCTGTGTAACGCCGTGGGTTCGGTTCTTTATCACGTTGGCTGTGTAACGCTGTGGGTTCGGTTCTTTGTCCCGTTGGCTGTGTAACGCCGTGGGTTCGGTTCTTTATCACGTTGGCTGTGTAACGCCGTGGGTTCGGTTCTTTATCACGTTGGCTGTGTAACGCTGTGGGTTCGGTTCTTTGTCCCGTTGGCTGTGTAACGCCGTGGGTTCGGTTCTTTATCACGTTGGCTGTGTAACGCCGTGGGTTCGGTTCTTTGTCCCATTGGCTGTGTAACGCCGTGGGTTCAGTTCTTTGTCCCGTTGGCTGTGTAACGCCGTGGGTTTGGTTCTTTTTCACGTTGGCTGTGTAACGCCGTGGGTTCTGTTCTTTATCACGTTGGCTGTGTAACGCCGTGGGTTCGGTTCTTTATCACGTTGGCTGTGTAACGCTGTGGGTTCGGTTCTTTGTCCCGTTGGCTGTGTAACGCCGTGGGTTCGGTTCTTTGTCCCGTTGGCTGTGTAACGCCGAGGGTTCGGTTCTTTATCACGTTGGCTGTGTAACGCCGTGGGTTCGGTTCTTTATCACGTTGGCTGTGTAACGCCGAGGGTTCGGTTCTTTATCACGTTGGCTGTGTAACGCTGTGGGTTCGGTTCTTTGTTCCGTTGGCTGTGTAACGCCGTGGGTTCGGTTCTTTATCACGTAGGCTGTGTAACGCCATGGGTTCAGTTCTTTGTCCCGTTGGCTGTGTAACGCCGTGGGTTAAGTTATTTAACACGTTGGCTGTGTAACGCCATGGGTTAAGTTCTTTAACACGTTGGCTGTGTAACGCCGTGGGTTCAGTTCTTTAACACGTTGGCTGTGTAACGCCGTGGGTTCAGTTCTTTAACACGTTGGCTGTGTAACACCGTGGGTTCGGTTCTTTATCACGTTGGCTGTGTAACGCCGTGGGTTCGGTTCTTTATCACATTGGCTGTGTAGCGCCGTGGGTTCGGTTCTTTATCACGTTGGCTGTGTAACGCCGTGGGTTCGGTTCTTTATCACGTTGGCTGTGTAACGCCGTGGGTTCAGTTCTTTATCACGTTGGCTGTGTAACGCCGTGGGTTCGGTTCTTTGTCCCATTGGCTGTGTCATTGTATGATGCTCGTCAGCTATGTAAGAACGAAAGTGGTGCCATGACGAGCGCATTCGGTGGAAATACTGGGTGTCCCAGACAGAAAAACAAAGCGAGAGACGCAGCAGACGACTGTCTAAATACCGAACATCGGACTTATGATTTTTATAAAATTGGGCCTATTTACACTCAGTTTCAATAAGCTGTATGCCCAGGTGAACTCTAATGCTAACATTGTGGGATTTCACTGTTGATGACAAGAAACTGACTAGAATTAAAAGCGTGGAAAGAAAAACTAATCAATAGCAATAGACACACAGAGGCTGGCAAATGGGCAAAATGATTTTGAGGAACGGTGGCGTATTATTTTCCATCCTGTCAGTTTACACAGTGTGTTCTGAAAGTTTTCAAGCCAGCGTCTACACAAACAAAGACATGGGCGCGCAAAATTATAAAACAGCAAGTGCTTCACCTTGTACTGTACAGGCTAGCATTCCGAGGTGAACTAACCTTTGACCTCTGACGCTGTACTGTTTGTACTTTCTTCGCCAGAAGAGTGTAGCACAGTTTGCATTTTTAAAGATACTGCAGACACAAACAAAAAAAGTTACAGAAAATAATAGTAGCCAGGGATCATATCCTCCTGATACACAGCGGAAAAAAAGCTTTCAGAATCTTCTCTTTTTTTGACATAATACCATGCATCTTGGATGACAAAAACATGTTGCAGTAAAAATATTTTCAAAATTATTATTATTTTATTTGGTTCTTTAGATGAAGACCAGAAACTCACATCCCCTACAGGGGGACACAAATTAATTCCCGGGTCTTTGGAGTACGTGTACCCCAAGAATCTCTTCAAGAAGACTGAATAAGCAGAGGAGATCATAACCATAACGTGGCTTTGTAGGTGAAAGATTGTTGCTGCTGATGATGAAAATAACTGCGCTCTGGCTCGCTCCAGGCTCAATGACTGGTGATATATGAGTCTGTTTTTCGTGGTCTCTGTGTCGGGGCTCAGAGTTGCTGAGGGTGACCTACATATTGTTTTCTCTCAGGCCCACTTTGAGTTGTTGGAAACAGATGTGGAATAAAAAAAAGTGGGGCACTTGGGGGAGTTTCATTAGAAGGCACCGGGCCCTCCGCGCTTGGCTCGCTCGCTCCCAGCGCAGGGAGCGACTGGCTGCATCTTGTTCTCATTACTGCGCTTGTGTGACAGATTTTGAGTTCAGTGTAGAGTTCCTCCACAAAAAGACGGGAAACTCTACGCGTACGATAATCGAAAAAGGGGGGTAAAAGAAGAAAGTGTGACGATGACGATGTCACAGTTGAACTTGAAAAAGCAAAGCGGGATTCCGACGTAGCACGTAGTGAAGAGAGACCAGCGATTCGCTCCTTCAACTGAAATTCGATATGATTGTTAGGGTATCGTGACCTAATCTTTCGCTGTGTGTGGACCAGTGGAGGGCAATGCTAGACCTGCAGAGTACAGAGCGGTTTTCCGTTGGTTTATTTCAGGGCACCTGCTCGTCAGCGGCTTGTTAATGTAGCCTCCTCTGATTCACCGATAGGCTTTCACACAACGGCTGCGACCTTTGACCCTGACATCCGTGGGCATCAGCTCAGGCAGAAATGCAGGGGTGCGTCCCATTACTCGAAAAATGCACCCTCTTTTCCTCCACTATCACTTCCTCTCCTCTGTGCCCCAGAAACGGATCTTTGTATCCTAATCTAATGTTGCTGATTTCATATTATTTACATATTAATTGTTAAATATTAGTTAAAGTCTCAACGCGAACCACATGTCAGGTATACTGGGCAACTACTTGTACTTGAAACATTCAGACAGTTTTGCATATTAGCGGATAGAAGAAGTGTGAAGAATATCTGCAAGCTTCGGCAGCTGCTGCAGTGTGATGTCATAGCGTTGCTGTGGAAACGATGATAATGTTCAGATTCATTCTGAGGTCACTAGGGAGACGGAACCCTTAACACTGACAAATGCGATTGCAAAATATGTTTGTTTGTCTTTGAAAATATGAAAAGGGAAATGAAAGGGAGAAGTACAGTGTTTTCCATTCAAATACAAGTCTGTCTGTCTGTCTGTCCCATCATCCTCTGGTCAACCCAGGATGGTGACCAAACTGCCTTGTCCTTGCATGTACACAGCAAAAATGCCGGTGTAAATTTAACACGACTGGTGTACTTTTAACATCCTAGGGTGTTTGCATGAGCCCATATAAACGCCCTAGGGTGTTAAATGTACACCACCGTTTTTGCTGTAGACAGAGGTTTGTGACGAGATTGTTCCCACACGATTCTTCTCGCAGTCTTCATCCATTCGCTGCAGTCCGCAGCTGACCAATCACACGCCGGAGGGCGGCGATTGTGCTTCTCCTCCGGTTGTTTGTGGAACGAGTCTGGGGCCGACAAAGGTAGGGCCGTCTGGAGCAGCGCTGCTTTAGCGGGTAAACACACACACAGCGGTCATTCCTTCTCTCCGTCTCCCCGTTGCTCAAATATTTTCCCGGTTGGCTGCGGTAAACTTGGTGCACAACGCAGACAGCACCCAGCCCCCCCCCCGGCCTCCCCCAGGATCACTGCACGACCCAGACTGACCCACCTTAACATGGGGGAGGCACTGAGGTGACCGCCACCCCACCCAGCCCTGCCAAACCATCCTGTTCTGTCTGCACCAGAGGCAGAGGGTCAACTGCGGTCAGCCCCCGTATGCGTGCGTTACAAAAAAAAAACGCTCATTATTTACCGAGCTACTGCGCTTACCAGAACGTTCTTTATAGCGTCTGAAGCGAGCGGATTGGTCGCTTCTCTGCTGCGTCTGCACAAATAGGCTGAGATGCATGAAAGATGTCGTGGAGATGGTTTTCTCATCAGAAAGTGGTTTGGCAGGGCGCCGTAGCAACGGGCCAGTTGCACTGCTCGTCTGGCTACTTCCCCGCTCTCTTTCACATATACAGTACAAGTCCAGTTTGGAACCGACAGCCGGTGTCACTTTGTTTGTAACGTGTGTCCGCGAGAAAAAATCACCTGAAAACAGCAGCGATGAAGCAACGAACCTTTACTAACGGCATCGCTGTAAATCTCTGATTGAAATCGATCAATTTTAATCAAAACCATTCGCACATAATTCCGCATCTACACAACAAGGCATCTTTACAATCCGCATTTGCATTTAAAAATAATAACAGCAATATGATTCTCTTGTGTAACTGCTCCAGCACTACCAAGGTGAGCAGCTCAGTTATGTCTGTTCATCATCGAACAGCCCTTCTACCACTCCGTGGCCCGGTTTATCATACAAGCTGATTTAATCACACTCAGATCATGGAAAGCAGTTCAGATTGGTTGTGAACAGAGCCCTGCCTTTGGGAAGATGTGCCATTAATGCAAAAACATAAAATAAAAATCTCTTTAAAACGCTGACAGCTGGGTGTCTCGGTGCCGTAGCCTCTAAAGCGCTACCCGCATGCTTATTGCAAACCGCGATGACGATGCTTCGAATCCAGCCGTGCAACCTTTGTCGCATGCCTTTGTCGCATTAATACCGCACCTCACTCGTCCAATCAGATTTTTCGGGAGTTAGAAGAAGAAGCGTCCTGTGTCCTCCTGCGTCCCTCTGATGTCAGTCAGATAGTTATCTTCCCAGACCTACGTATATTATTGGACATTTAACTGAGCCATATTTTACCCATAGTTTATGGGTATCCCAATGGATTCTGATCTGATGTTATTTTCATCTGCTGAATTTTCCATTTTCCTTTCTTTTCCTCTCTCACCTTTCATTCCCAGTAAGATTTCCTGGGTATTTATTTATTCAAGCATCAGTGCCACACACACAGAACTTGGTGCAATGCTATGTGTGGTCTGCAATGTCCGCCCCCCAGTTAGTTTAGAGATATCAATGCTTGCACTGAGCATCTAAAACGTTCACAAAAGAAAGAAGAAACGTTGCGTTTTTACTGCGATCCTTCTGTGAGGTGGAGTCTTCAGGCCGATGATGAGCGCTAAAGTAAATCCCGCTCGTAGATGTGGAATCCTCGCGCTCCGCTACATAAACAGATAGATCACAGTGTTTGAGTCTTCAGGCCGATGATGAGCGCTAAAGTAAATCCCGCTCGTAGATGTGGAATCCTCGCGCTCCGCTGCGCTCCGTTACATAAACAGATAGATCACAGTGTTTGAGTCTTCAGGCCGATGATGAGCGCTAAAGTAAATCCCGCTCGTAGATGTGGAATCCTCGCGCTCCGCTGCGCCCGTTACATAAACAGATAGATCACAGTGTTTGAGTCTTCAGGCCGATGATGAGCGCTAAAGTAAATCCCGCTCGTAGATGTGGAATCCTCGCGCTCCGCTGCGCTCCGTTACATAAACAGATAGATCACAGTGTTTGTCACCTCCCCACTGTGGCAAAAGGTTTGCAGAAATCCTCTGGAACAATTTTGTCCACGCAAACACATATTCAGATAGCACAAAGGTCACATGACCGGAGCCGGTGTCATGAGGTCACGATTTGTTTGTGCAGCTGTGTTTTATCAGAGAGAGAGAGAGAGTGGGCCCAACCTCTCTGTTTAGTTCCCTTTGAAATTTGGACTTGTGGGGACTTCCTGTAGGAGAAGAGCAGTGCTGGAGATGAGATGGTGATCCTCTGTAAGATCACTAAAGGGCAGGTACTAAAGGGCAGGTGTTGCAATGAAATGCACTGCAGTTTCAGTGTAGCATTTAGCGTGATTTAGAGTGAGCAGCAGTGTTGCAACCTACAACTGTAGTAATGTTAGTGAACTGCACACTCAGGAAAAAAGGGTTATTTGGCTTGTCTCCAAAGGGGAGCCCTTTTTGTTTATGGAACCCTATAACCCTATCTATAGTAGGTGTGAAATGCTTGAACCATTCTGCCCAACAAAGAACCCTTGAACCAGATAGGGCTCCTCTATGGAGACACAAAGGAGCCTTTTGGAACCCTTTCTTCTGAGAGTGTGGTACCACTCTCAAAACCAAATAATGTTCAGGAGGACTGATAGTGTTCTCACTTTAAAAATTGTGCTCTAGAGAGCTCTCATAATGGTTCCTCACCTGTGAGCATAATAATGACACCATTGCTATGAAAGTGCCATGCCAAATAAGCACAATGTTTCACCTTTGTGTTGAAGAGCAAAACAACTCTGTGACTATTGCCAAAATTCCAACTCAATTTGCTGAGATATTTGTAAATTATAAGATTATAATGGGTGAGCTAAATCCCAGCTCATTAATATATTTTCAGTAGCAAAATAATGAACCAGTCTACAATGAACCACTCAGAAGATAACTTGTTTTTTTGTTGTAAATATTACAGTCATTTATTGATTAACTTGTTTTTTAATTGCCTTGATGCATTTGGGCAATTGCCTAGTTAGATTAATGCGTCCATTAAGTCAACATATTAAACATCCTCTTGCATTTAAAAAAAGTTTAAAACTTTCCATAGTTTTTTGCAGCATTCTGCACTTAAAGCTTTTATGTGCTTTGGCCTTCATCCTTTGTGCTTCTAAGCAGGATATGAGAGTTTAGGGGATGTCTGTTTGTGGCCCTCTCAAGCTCGAGTGGACTCCTACTTGTTGGACAGGTCCAGTTTTGCGGTTATTCCAGCATGTGATGAATTGCTGTGCTGTAAAGTTGGGGATCATTCCAAATCTGAGGACACACATTGAGGTCCTGGGACAGGCCGAGTGAGTGTTGTCCTTATAAGAGGACTTGTCCATCTAACAGCGTCCTATTTTTGAATTGTCACGAGAAGGTACTTGAGTTGATTGACTGTTGCTTCACATTTTGAAGCTGATGCTGCCTGGGATACTACTGTTCTAACATTGAGCAAGGTAACTAACCTGAATGCTCCAGCTTTCTACGAGAGCAGTGTGTAAAATGTAAACGTTGTCAATTTTCCCAGGTACAATGTTTGAGGCAATGGATGCCTGTACTGTGTGGTCACTTATGGTTTCTTCATGGTGACATCTTATTGGCTGACGTGAGATCGCAGAGGCTGGACCTGCCTTGTTATGATTAGATTTCCCAGGAACACTTGCAGCTGTAGGTAGGGCGTGGTGCTTATGGTTAATTTCTTTGCTAACTCAGACTGGCAGATGCAGAATTAGAACCACGCAACGCAGCTCCAGCACTAACCCGTGTCTTCTAAAGGGTCATTAGGTTGTTGGAAAGTACAGCTGGCTTCAAGTTCGTTATTACCTCAGTTCTTTTGTGAAGTTCTGTGAAACGGCAACGAGTGCAGGATTTACGGCCAGCGGGGCAGTTTTCACAAGCGGTCAATGACGAGCTGGGTGGGAACAAGACAAGCCATTTCAGTAAATCCCACGTGAGTCTGTTCACAGAGTGGAGCGGAAAGAGCACATCAAAGCCTGGAGCAGTGACAGCAAAAACTAACTAGATCTGATCCTCAGTGTCCCAATAGTACTGGGCAATTACGCAGCCTGATCAGTGTAATGCTGGTCTTTCTTTTTCCTCTCTTTTGTGGGGGAGGACAACTGGGAACGTTGTCCCAGACACTGGAGGGTAGGGGCAATGGTCTGTGATGGTAAATATTATTGTTACAGAATCGGAAATGTCTGTTACGGGCTTGGGAATGTCTGTTACGGGCTCGGGAATGTCACCTGGCAGTCACCTCTACCCGCCATGGACTCTCATTCAGGAACTATAGTAGTTTGTGTGTATTTACTTTCCCCATGTATAGGCATGTCGGACTCTCTTCTGGACTGCGTTTGTGCCCTTTCAATGCATAACTCGACACGCTTTGTGACATCATGCCTGACGATATCTTTCACCAGTTCTTCTGAAGCACATTTCCATAATGAATAAATCACGGAAAGCACATTCAATGTTTCTTTTCACCAGTAAATGCAGCATATCTGTTTCCTGCCATCTAATCTCTCAGCCTCTTAAAAAATTGCAACACAATACCATAGTTTACAGAGAACCAAAGCAGTCTTGTAGGGCTTACGTCATTAAATACTTTGACCAATGCAATACTTTATGGAAGAAATATCTTTTGTCTCTATCGCTGTCTCCATTAGTTTGTAACACGTGTACCGGAGTGGTTTCACGTGAGATAAATGTGTCTGCACATGTGATTACACGTATGTTATGAATGGGTACATGTGATTACACGTATGTTATGAATGGGTATGTGTGCACAGATTTATAACAAAGAATAATGTAATTCCATGAGCTGACAGATGTATAGCTTCCGAGAGGGAGGAGGAGACATTAAAGCCGTGGAAAAATCTGATTGGTCAGAGATGACATAATCTGTTCCTGTTTTGGAATACTCATTCTTCTGTCATGTCTCAGCCTTGCCTCTGATTCAATATTTTGTATGACCGTCTGTTTAATAACAGTCTACTGTACCTCACATGTGCAAACCTCAACCACTGGCACATGCACACACACACACACGCGCGCGCACGCACACACACACGTTGCATTCCAAATGCATGGTCAGGGTGAACGCCCTAGGCACATGGGGGATATGTGTGGATGCTGCTATTACTGGGGAACTCTGGGAGTAATTGAGGTCTAGCCATTCTTTTTATATTCTGATTTATTTCCTGCAAATAGAGCTGGAGAGCTTCACTGTCAAAAAGGGCAGATGTGAGGTGTTCACTGAATTCTCTGTTCAGGGTTTCTCTCTCTCTCGCTCTCGCTCTCGCTCTCGCTCTCTCTCTCTCTCTCTCTTTCTCTCTCTCAAATGCAAAATGCTTTATTGGTATGAAATACACTTGTAAATATTGCCAAAGCATATGTAAAGAAATGCAGAAATACACAAATGTAAATAAATCTATTGCGATATCTAACAACTGCAGATATCGTTTAGGGGCCCCAGCTGGGGAGCTGTTGTGAGGGGTCCAGAGCCTTTCCTGGGAGCCTGTACACCCAGGTGTGCTTGCTGGCCGAGCCCAAGAACTCAGCGTGTGTGACACACAGACAGGGAAGCAGGTAAAAAGGAATGGGGGGGGGGGGGTGTAGTTTAGCATGGATCTCAGCTTATTAAGAGGTGCGGCTTCACTGTTCAACAACAGTTACTTAAACAATCCGGCTACAGCCACAGAAGCAATGGGAAACATAAAACAGGGTGGAAATATGATTGTTGCATTATGAGTGTTTGTATAAGAGCCGGGGAGAGCCCCTCTGATAATATCTCACCATGTTTATCCAGATGACCAGTTAACAGAGCAGAGTCCTTTGTTTTTATAGCCCTCCCGAAACAGTATATCTGCAGGATCTCAGATCCCCCTCAAACAGGCTGGGTGGGGGAAGAACGCATCTCTTCATCTCAGAGAAGAGGATGTGTACAGGGAGTCCAAGAAAAGCCACTGGGCATAAACTGAAAACTATTTTTTAAATTACACTGCTCTATCTTTTTACATTAAAAAAACAAGAGCAGTTCTAACATTAATGAGGTCATAATCACCTCTGCTCTTTCCGGCTCTTTCTGCTTGATTAAACTCACGGCCTGCGTTGATCAGCAAACTGATAGCACTCATGACACTATGGGCTTGATTTACTTAGACTTTTAACACACGCAAACCTTTTAGAATGTGGAAAACCAATAACATGACCAATGATTGGTCATTGTATTTGTTGTGCACTAATCATTGGTTGTGTTATTGGTTTAGCGTGTTCTAAAGGGCCTAGTAAATCTAGGCACGATATGCATGAACGTTTGGGCACCAGCCTTCTTTCCATTGATTCTCTGCACCTCACATCTCCCGGCCTCCATGGACCTGCATGATACTCAAAAAATCCAGACACCAAATTTCGTTGCCGTAGCGATGTTTTGTGCCTCGGGACCAGAGGGCTTTGAGGGCTGAGCTCAGAAGCCACATTTAAGCAGAATCTGGTCTATAAATACATATAAGTAATAGCAGGGAGACGGAGCGAGGAAACGGGGCAGCCCGTCGGCAGCTGGAGGTGATGCTGATCCCGGTTTGGCCCGCGCGGACACGCCCATGTTGTTCTGGCGGCATGGGGTCCGGGATGAGGGCAGGGGTGAGGTAGGAGGCATGCAGGATGAGAGAGTGAGACCCCGGGCGGGAAAGGCGGGGGCAGGAAGCATCGACGTGGGGCTAGGAGTGTCATCCCACAGACCTTCTGGATGGAATCCCAGGTCCCTAAGATTCCAGATGTCATGTGCTCAGCACAACCGCTTGCTTTTAATACCGTCCCCACGGCTTCCTGGGAGATTATGCTTGTGTAGCTGAAGACAAAAAAAACGGATTGAAAAGCCACACATTTATTCTCTCTCTCTATCCCTCTTGATTTTCCATCTATCTATCTTTCTTTCTCATTCTCTCACATACATTGAGAGATCCTGTAAGCTCCTCTTTAAATAGACGCAATGTTTTGATGGCAGGGGGTGTTTTATTCATAAGGTATATTCATATTTCATGGACATAACAGAAGATAAGCTCTAATGAAGATGACAACCTATTGTTGTTAGATGCTGGGCTGTGGCATGTGGCACACAGAAAAAATGTTTAGCTGCAAGGTCAAAGGTCAGTCATATCTGTTCATTATTTTGAATGCAGACGGTTCAGGGGTTTTTTTTTGTTGCAATTTGGGTTTGGGTTCCCAGGGTTACGTGACAGCCACAAAATCCACATAATCCATGAACAAATCACATTACAATCACAAGACTTACAGAGAGATTTACGTAAGTGGTGAATGTCACCGTTAGTCTCACAAATCCGAAAAAGTAAAAGAAAAAGAGTGGTTTGTAGGGTCTGATAATCTCTTGAAGGTATATCTATGTGGTGCCTTGGGTTGCCATATATGCAAGCAACAAGGGTGTGAATTTGATGCAAGGCTATATCAGTAGACAGTGGAGGGAGATGGGAAGTGGAGAAACGTGACTATATCTGGTGTAGGCAGTATATCAGGTGAGCAGCAGTGGCCTGGTTGAGCCGCCATTTTGGTTCTCAAAGCCCACGGATTCCATGACCATCAAAGGACTACCACTCTCCAACTACATGCTGATATCATAAGGTAATGAACCTGCTGTGGGCAGAAATATTTGAAAGCAAAGGAAAGCACCAGACTGTTCTCAGACGGAAATGAAGCGTGTTGTCTGACGACGACTGAAATTCTTAAGGAACGTTCTGGACTTTTCTTAAGAGGCTGAAGAGGCTTGCCTTAAGAAGCAATGACGAAAGAGAAGCAAGAACGGCTGATGTCTGTTTAAGGTGTTTCGTGAAGTTCTTTTTTTTCCCTTGACTGTGCAAAATGGGATTGGTGAGGAATTACTCAGAAATGAGTCTGCTCTGTTCCAGCCGGTTCCTATAGAACAGGGGGGGGGGGGGGGGAGATTTCTGTGGGGGAGTGCCGGTTGACATGTCTGGGGGACCACTTTTTACGGTGACCTGCATACCCAGAAGCACAGCTCATGTTAAGTTCATGACCTCCTTTTAAACAGAATAAATTATAAATGACAGTTAATTCTTTTCCTTGTTCTATAATCAAGCCTCAAAATCTAATATTTTGAATTCTCAGTTAGATAAAAGAGCTTTTCTTTTCTTTTTTTCCTTCATTGCAGCTGCCGTAAAAAAATTTTTTTTTAAATAATACAATTACGCAAATGACATGAGCTCAGACTGTGGATCTTAAAGCGCACACACTCTCCTTTTTTGTGTGGGTGTGTGGTGGTCCTATCAAACCACACACTGGTACATACACAGATCCGGCACATTCTCACCCAGTCCCCAATGGTGGTGGTGGTGGTGGTGGATGTACAAACTTAGGTCGTTCACAGGGGGGTGTGAGATCAGTGATTCCACGAAAAAACAGATGTGGAACCACGTGTGCAGAGCGTGAGAGGAAGGGTTCACCACCACACCCATGATGTGGTTTTTGGGGGCCGTACTGGTCATAGAGCTCTGGAGGCTATGTTCCTCTTTTTCAAGGGTGGGGCTATAAGGGTGGGGCTATGAACAAAGAGATGATTGCTTCATTTTACTGGATGTCAGTTTTCGGTAAATACATCACATGCAAAAAAAAACGCCCAAAAAAACATATAATTTCAGCTGTAAGATTGAAGTTGCCTAACCACTGTCCTGTGTCCTTCTGTCCACTCTCTGATATTTCCCTCCAGCAGAGAGAGTGAATAACAGGAAGGAATGTGTGGGTCTTATGTCCCTCCTCCAGCACCACTCTGGAGGGGGGATGCTCAGTTTATTCACGGTTCGAAATACGGGGGAGCCACCCCAGGGGCAGTGATCACACACTGAAAGTGCTCTTGAAAGGGGTTTAGACAGAAAGTTTATTCCCACGGATCAGATTCTCTACACTTCCTGTCAGAGAGCCATTCAAATTGTGTCAAACTGATTTCGGTGCAGTTCAAACTATGGGAATGGAATTAGGACGTATTCTGAGACCGGCTTTTTTACGCTGCGATACGGATTGAGTTTGCGCGCTAAAGCGAACACTTTCCCGCCTCGGAGCGATCGGACCGTGAACACATCAGAGACTTAAGTGTTGGGTCGTCCAGACACAGGGCCTGAAGGAGAGGTGCGGGACTTTGTGAGGGCGAATTTACATTCAAATGAGTCCCGAGAACCACACAAAACGGTGATCACAGTTACATTGTTTTCAGTTTGGAGGGAAAATTTTGTAGACTTTATGTCCTAAAACATTTTACCTACATTTAGTTGCACATTTAGGTGTCTTCCATTAATTGGTTGTAGGTGTATTTTTTTGTGAGTAGAGGCTGTGCATCAGATTAAACAGGGAAACAGCACGCAATGATGTAGCGCACACGTGGATTTTATACTTTGTTCTTCAACTCTTCTCAACCAAAAATAAAACCTCAGAAACATCCTGTCCTAATATTAATATTTAGTTTACCTTTTTCTTTTTTTTTTTTGCGGTAAAGTGGGCCCAAACATGTCATGCTTTTACTTTGCTTGACCGTTCCATGGTGCGCTTTGAGTTTTGTAAATAGACAGATTGTATAGCACCAGGGCTCAGTGCAGAGTCTGTCCAGTGTAAATAAAATAAACACTCTGGAAGCCGGTGAAGCGGCTCAGTAGCTCTCATCTTCACACACCGAGGATAAATAAACAGGTTTAAGTCCAACCTCTTCCGTACTCGACACTCTGAAAACAGGGCAGGGCAGGTGCATGCCACGAGGTACTAGAGGTCTTCCAAAGGTCCAGTGGGAAAGACTAACTGTACGTTCACAGGTATCATTTAAAATACGTCTCTAACCATGCGCACATGATTGTGTTGGTGTGTGTATTCATCCTGCACATTGATGAGTTCATCTTTGCTTCATCTTAGTTTTTTTGGGGCGGTCATGCTGCAAGCACTTCTCTGCTGCCTTCACACAGAGACATAAACGATCCACAGCTTACACCAAGCAGGTCAAAGGCTGGTTGTCTGCACCTGAAAAGAAATGTAGAATTAGGGGTGGTTCTTCCAGTCTCTTCAGCACCACCTGGCAGAACAGGTGAATTTTCTGAAGTGTCTGGATTCCTATTTTCAGCTCAAGCTGTTGTGGCTTTTTGAAAAGCACCCCTCTCAGTTAAACTTGTGAAAACTACATTGTAAAACAAAGTTCAGTTTACACAAACTGGAAAACTGATTGCTGTGAACCACTTGAGTTGGACGATATAATCTGTTTGTCGTGTCCACTGGGCTTTAGCAGTTAAGTTCACCTATTTTAACTGTTTTTAATTTAGTTGTAACAACTTATCTTATTTTTTGTTGAGACTACTCAATGAATTAAAAAAATAGCATTTCTGTCCAGATAACTCATGTATTTAATATATGGTTTGGCGCTGAATGGATCTGCTCTATGTACTTCTTGTGCACGCACTAGCGTGCACTACCTATCAAACAGGGAGCATGACAAATCCCCCCTACAGGAGATATACACCAAAACCCCCCAAGTACATAGAATCAGATCCAAACAGGTGGAGGCTAGGGTGGTGGAGGATGAACAGCAAAATATATTTTAGAACAAGAAGCAGCGAAACAAGAGCAGCGCATCAAAGCAGTATGGGAGAAATCTGAGTCTCGCTTTTAAAAGGGGTGCTCCATTAGTGATGTGTGCACGTGATTGGTTGAGTATGAGAATATGCATTTGCTGAGGCCGACCATTGGTCAGGCACAGCAAGAGTTATTTGACAAAACTTGCTCTGCGCACTTGTTCGCGAAGCTCATTTAGGTTGCTATATGCTTGTCAGCCACAGCTAGCTCTCAGGAACTGAATACTACAGCTTTTGTCAACTCTGGGGCAGAGATACGCGCACACAGTAAACTCTTCAGTGTTAATTACACTACTACCAGCATTTACATGTACTTACATGAGCCCAGACAGAATAAAAACAGATTATATTGTCACGTCTCGTGCCTCCACGTCTTTGTCTACGTCTGGTTTTTCCGTTTATATGTATTTTCTGTCTGGCAGTCCGTTCCGTTTTCCCTTTCTCCCTCCATTTTGTTTTCTCTGCTTTCCCACACCTGAATTGTGTTCTCATCCGTTTCGTCTCACCTGTTCCTCGTTGTTTTTTTGTTAGCTTTGTATTTAGTCTCCTCTGTTTCTGTGTTCTCTGCCAGATGGTCTTGTGCCCTGCATTCGTGCTTGTCTCACTACTTTCCAGCGTTTTTGATCCCTGCCTGTTCCCTGCCTGCTCCTCGTTCCTGTTCCCAGTCCTGTGCATCCGTCCTGTTCCTTGTTCTCCAGCCTGCCCAGCCTGCTCCTGTCCTGCCTGTTCTTGCCCAGCCCTGCCTGTCCAACCCTCCTGCCTGCACCTCCTCGTCCTCGCCCTGCTCCTGCCCTACGCCCTCCTGCCCTATGCCCTCCTGGTCCCCTGCTCTGATGGATTCCCCGGTTCTGAACCCTGCCTGTTCACTGGACTTTGACCCCTGCCTGGATTTGACTATGTTTCTGCTTGCCCTGTATTGCACTGATTGCTGGATATTGACCCATTTCTGTCTGACATTGAATAAAGCCTATTCCTATTACTCTGGTGTCTGAGATAGGTGTGCAGTACATGAGCATGGTGTTACAGTCATTTTAAGATAAGTAGTTGTGTACATTTGAAGGAATAATGGCATTTGAAATCATAACTCTGCAGTAAGTCGCTGTAATAAAGTTGAAAGTGTGGAAGACGTTCACAAGCAGTGGGACTGTAACCATGCCGACAGACTGATGCAGGGGAATTCCGTAAAAAAACGGCCTGGGAGTTTGGTGTGTGGGCACTGGCTAGTGAAACAACATGGCCCGCTTATTCTTTTGCTGCCTCCTCAAACACATTTGTAATGGGTCAAAAAAAAAAATCCCACAATGACCAGCTGGGCTAAGATGGTGACAGTGTGAGTCTGTGCTAGCGATGTCTGGAAGACTTCCTGTTGAGTTTTGAGTTTCCCTGGGGAGTGTCCCGCTTCTCTCCCACTCCATCCACAGTTCTCTCCTCGTCTTACAACAGGGGGGTTCGGCTGTGCACGGCTGGCCCTGCTGTGTCTTTCGAACGGATGAAAAAAGGGGTACGGTTCTCTCTTACATGCATTTTGCACACAATTAGATTTCTGTGGGATCCTGGGGTGTCCCCGCGCAGGTTGAAGTCCTGTTGATTATGTGCAATGTATTTTAGTTGTGATTGGCTTTGGCGGCCTAATCCAGTCTTCTCCTGGAATCACGTCATGGAAGAGGCTTTGACCAAGTCAGAATGGCAGAGAAGTCGAAGGCGCTGCGTTCAGGTCACAGTCTTTTCTGGAGGTGTGGGTTCGAATCCCACTTCTGACTGTGCCTTTTACTTCAGACAGAGACTACGGCTTTCTTTCTGCGCCGTGATCAGAAACAGAGCAGTGATCTTGTGCTGATTGATACTACGGCTCAAAAACTTGTTTTGTTTTATATATTAATATACCGTTGGAAACTGGGTAGACCCACACAAGGTCCAGTGAGTCTGGTGGAAACAGCCTACAGAAATATCCTGCACTCAACTTGTGCCCTGAGGGGATTGGTTAAACAGTACCCAACAGCCAATCAGAGAGCAGGGCCCCAAAACAAGTACAACCTTCTGTGTTTCGGGAAAAGTCCTGTCTTGTTACCACGGAAAGTTTTATATATATGGAATATAACTTTTTATATTGGTAACCGATTGCTGAAAATGTGAACTGGTACCAGGGATAAAGATTTCCTGTAAAATAATTAGCAACTGCAGAATACATTTTAAATCAGATCGTAATGATTACAAACGTCTGCAAATGGGAGGTCATCTACATATCACTTACTGTGTATTTGCATTTCATTTATTTTAATGAGTTGTTAAACAGGGTTAAAATGGTATGTATTGTTACTGTTGGAGAATGTCAGACACATACACACAAAGGCTTGTCTATCATTGAAAAACAGTCTGCAGTTCAGTAAAATGGCATTCTTTTGTGGTCTGCCTTCTGTGATTTGCTGTAATGACATTTGGGTGTGTTTGTGTTTTACCATGGCAATCCTGGGGGCAATATAAATGCTTCTTCAAAACCACTAACTGTGATTAAAAAACTAAAAGTAAATACAATTGTGTGAGTCAAATGTTTTGTCTAATAGATAAATATTTTGACGTTTGAGACATTAGCTAAATTGAATTCTTGTTCACGGAAAGATAATCATTAATCATTCGCTCTAAAAAGTAGAGTTGGACCAGCTAGAGTAAGGTTTTGTGGTCATATCTGTTTCTGAACTTCTTCTCATAGTCATTTAATTAGCTTAATCATTTATGTGAGCTAACATTTTAGGTACAATTATTTATTAGCACAGAAATAGCAGCTGAAGACTATTCCCATGTCCCTGTGAGTAAGCTGCATACATTCCGTACAGAAACAGAAATCCCCACTCCTTGCCTTCCCATGATGCAATGCTGATGTCGCCTGGATGTGAGATCTGAACAGGAAAGGCCTGAGGGCCAAGTCTGATCTTACACAGACAGAACATGGCCTTTAAAATGTGTTTTCTTCTCAGGAAAATAAAGAATTTTCTCTGTCTGTCAGAGGTTCAGAAACGTTTGGTCTCATTTCACCGTTAGTCATAAACATCTGGTCAAGATTGCTGTGTTAATCAGGCCTTTTTGGACACCCGTTATCTCTTTTTAAATTATTGAACTTAATTACAGCTGGGACCAGAGTGAGCTAGTACATGTGGACAGGGCTGGGATGGCTATTTAATGTGGTTATGAAGCAAAGCGTTCAGAATTAATCCTTTTCTGAAATATCAACTAACACTGCGCTGAGCGGGAAGCTGGAGGTGCCTGTGAATGTGAGAGACGTACAGAGGTCTAAAGATGATAATGTACGCGCTTGCATAAACTCACACGTACTTATGCATATGTGCACACACACAGACTCTTATGCACAGAAACACACACGCCCAAACAAACTCCGGACCCCTCGCTCGTACCCGTGAAAAACGGCAGAGCGGTCCCGGTAGTTCAGAAATGGCGAAAGCTCCTGAGGGCACCATCCTGAGGTTCTGTTTAATATCTCAATAATAACAATAAACATCAAGGCTGAGTTTTAACAATGCGGCCATTCACTGCTCTCTATGTTCACACCAGAGTCCCGTCACTGCCGTTCCAACAAATTTACTTTGAGAAATCACTCCTACTGATTTGTCAGATTAAATGTGTTGACCTCCCGCGCTCTATTCATCACAGTAATGAGCGATGGAAACAGACGGACCATATCTCTTCTCCTGACCTGACTCACTTTGTAGGGAAACAAAAACATTGATAGCCAAACAAAAACCACACATGCACTCTTGTTTGTGTGTTCTCTGCCTTATCGTACACTGCATCGTATCCCAGCTGTGAGTTGTGTCTAAACTAATCGTGCGGCTGGTAGTCCATCATGTGGACGGTGGTTCTGCAGCTCAAGAGCCTATTGGGCGTACGGACCTGTCATTCTGGATCGGTGTCTCTGAGAGGATCAGGCTGCTGCTCCAGCTGTCTGTGTGGGACCCTTACCTCATTGTTTTCCTTACAGAGAGGAATTAACCCCTCTCTCTCTCTTTCTTTCTTTCTCTCACACTCTTGCTCTTTCTCTCCCTCTCACACTCTCCGCTTACCTCTCAACTTTCACACTCACGGGTAGCTGCTGTTCTGTTTGTACATCTAGTCCTATGGTACGCACTCAAGAGGCTGGTCAACTTACATGACCCTGAACTGGGGAAGTATTTATAAAAACTGCAGCTGAGGGCGATGTGTGTTGTCAGGATTTTTTTGGCTCGCTGTGGCTGATATGGAATGACTGAGGTGTAAATTGAACGCTGATGTGTATACCACCTGGCACGTAATATGCTCTAATTATCTGTTGAAAAAATGTTTGAAAATGTGTGCATCGTGAATGTTGATGAACGTTCTCGCCTTTAGAGGATGGATTAACTTCACGGAGGACAGTTGATAATACCCGCGCAGATAAATGATAGCTTGAGCTGTATTCTCTAATAGTCTCTTTCAGTGATTTAGAATAATGTTCTGAATATTTAGAATAACTCTGATGTGCTAAAATAAAGTCGTGTGAAGCCAGTTGTCAGAAACTCTTTCTCCATGCTATAGGAATCCCTGCAGCAGCCTCAATCCAGTTTATGAATTCGCCCCCAGATCATATGAGCTGTGTGATTTTCAATGTTCTGTGTATCATAGCATTAATAAATGAAATGTCCAAAGTAAACTTGAAATATATGAAGATATATTAATAAGATATATTAAGATATGTTAAGTAGTCTGGCAAACACACACACACACATGCACACATATATCACACATACAGTGAGCAACATAATTCATTGGACAGCGACACATTTTTAGTTATTTTGGTTCTGTACTCTAGCACTTTGAGTTTGAAAGGATACAATGACAATGAGGTTGAAGTGCAGACTGTCAGCTTTAAAGGGATAGTTCACCCATTTTGAAAAATTTTATATTGTTTTACTTACCCCCGAAATTGTATGTAAGGCTATTGATTCTGGTCTCACAGCTGTAGCTGCTCAATTTTGTTTAAATAACCACCTGAGTCCACTGAAATTGTTAAATAAACAAACGTTTATTTTGATGGTATGTTGTAAACATTTTACATGCTGAAATAGCGTATGGAAAAGTTGTCAGTTGTCCGAAATTAACCCCTCTCTATTTTTACTGTCATTGTCCAGTAGATATGGATGGATAACTTGAAGGGTTTCTTTTCCTGACTTCTCCATAGAGTTCAATAGAAACATTCGTCAGGAGAAACAACCCTTAAAGTGATCCCTCCATATCTACTGCATATCTGGCAGCAGAGCTGTTTTGAGGCTCGTTTGATACGTCAGACCCTTGACTTACAGCCATTTCGTCAACCATGTATTCCATACTGTTCCAGCATAATTTACAGATAAATCTAGTCCCACCGCCCAATTCCCATAGAGATCCATTCAAATGCAGAGAGGTTATAGTATCACTTGTAGGAGTACCAGAAAATAAGATATCAAGAGTCTTTTGATATTGTTGGGTCACAGACATCAGGAAGTCATGGCATGCAAAGGATATGCGACCAAATATTAAAAATGATTACTTTATTCTACATTATGTTAAACTGTTTTTGATGCCCAAAAATGGGGGGACTATGTACAAAAGGTTCTATAATTTCTAAACGGTTCATCTGATATGGATGAAAATAGTGCTGACAGTCTGCACTTTAATCTCATTGTCATTGTATCCTTTCAAACTCAAAGTGCTAGCTGCAAAGTACAGAACCAAAATAACAAAAAATGTGTCACTGTCCAATGAATTATGGTGCTCACTGTATACACACACACACACACACACACACAGAAACACATTGGCTGGGGAATCTCCACTGTTTAATTGACGATTCCAAAACCCTGACAGATATAAATGGTCCTTTTGGCTGCAGCCTGTTTATTCCAGGTTATTCATAGTACAACGTATGCATATGAATCTTCTGGATTATATGCAACCTGGAAACTCACCCCCCCACCTCCCCACCCCACAATCCCCCTGACACACAGAGCCAAGGTCTAACGGCCTGATTAGACGTGAAGACTCAGGAATAAAGCCCCAATTCTGCCTTCGTCCCAAGTGAATCATTCAGAATGGATATTTGTTTGAGTGCAACCGGGTCTTTGGGTTCATTCCAACTGGGCTTTAGTTTAACTTTGTGTCGTATTATATGTATTCTATTTGTCAGACATGCACCTCTTTGCCAAGTTCTAAGGGGACCTGACTTGACTGACTTCAAAGTCTACAGAGACCCTCGCTGAACTAGAATTCCGCAAAATTAAATATGGGTGTCATGTGAACAGTCTTGTGAGAAAGATGGCTTCTTCCATTTTGTAGTAAAGAGCCAGTCAGACACAGTATCTTGACCCAGGCACTGCCCTGTTAGCTATATCGCTGGTTTACACATTTTATTTGCAGTTAAATTAATGCTGATGTTTTACAGTATGGCTTCATTCATTTATTTGAACAGCTGCATCTAAATATTGTTTTAAGTGACTGCTGATATAACTAGATCGAGCAGTTCTTCTCATCTGACTTATTCAACTGGACCAGTTTCAGAATGCAAATAGTTTCAAATCTCAGTTTACAATCAGTTAATGTGCATTTCATTCTGAGTACAATGTCATTATTGTCAAATAAAGTCCAGTCCTTGGCAGTATAATTTCTGCTTGAAGAGTCACGGTTTCCTCTCTGTCCAGTCCAGGGGCTGTTTTTTGAGAAGTGTCCAGCAAAGTTTTTCCAAGGATCCCATTCAGAGCTCGAATGTACTTACCAAATTAAAAAACATTGCTGACTATTGTCATTTTTAAGAAGCACAGCATTTCCCTTTTTGTAAAAAGAAGTAACGGTTAGATGAGTTAAGACTCATTCTTTCCCACAATCCTTTGAGAATTGGTAATAAAGATGCACAAGCCCATGTTGTGGTTGAGGGGGGTTTGTGGTTCATTACCTCTCCTGTTCCATGGGAAAGTCACTGGGTAAACAAACAATTCTAAACAAAGCGATTCCCATATGCCCAAAGCATAACTGTATATTAACAATTAAAAACAAGTATTATCTGGAATTTCCTTATCTGGATTTCGTTCACGAAATATTGAGCACAACAGACAAAGAACAACTGTCAGCTTTTACAAGAAGTATAAATAACTTTAAGGTCAAAGGGACGCTGACCAGCAGATTCATACGCGATGCCAGCAATATTTTCATCTGGATTTTTAAATTATCCGTGCTTATTTATGGAGATGAGGATGTACTTCAAGACTGCAATGAGATCAGCCAGGTCCAGCTAACGATAGCAGACCAACTGTCAGTGCAGTCCCTGTAGGATGATCCCAGAGGAGCCTACAAGATTTCAATCTCTTAAAATTAACTTGTGTTTTCAAAAGGTGTTTAAAATGTATATCCATCTTGTGAAGTACCACTCAACAGAGGAATGCTGGAATTATTTATAACACGCATCATTCTCCTGAGGTCGTGGCCCATGCTATAGTTTCTCACTATTGAAGCTGACGCTCTGAGCGGGCCAGAACTCCACCAGTTCCCTGATGGCTATTTTTAAGTATAAAAAGTGATTCACTTGCATCCACAGCGTATCAGGTCTGTGCCTCAGAAACCGTGATAGCTCCTTCTAGCTGTTTTCATTATGATTGTAAGTTCTTTACCAGGAAGTTTTGCTTTATAAATGGTGCAAATGACACACAGAGTTCACACTAAGTCACTCAGGGAGAGGCCCACACGCATATGTTTCGTGTTTTTCAGCTTTTCATATCATGCCGGAGCTTTTAAATTGTGTTCCATACTGCAATTTTGCTCAAAGTATGCATATTCTAGCCTTTAAATGCGATTTATCTGAGTTCTTAGTAAAATGATCTCCCACGTGATATAACGCATGTTATTGCTTAATTTGTCCGAATGTGTACAGACAGGGGGCGGGGTTTGGGACTTTTCAAAAAGAGCTACATCACTGCTCTTTGCTAACGTTTTGTGGGCATTTCAGATACTAAACCCAGGAAGAGAATGTCGATGCGTGTGGGCCTTTAACCATTCTGTGATAGTAATGTTTGTATCGCCTTCACACCCCAGGTCTGTTTCAGCAGACAGAAAGTCTACACTGTATGTGTGTACACCTGTCGGTCTGCTTGCCTGTGTACACTGAATACTTGTCATTTCACAGTATGTTTGCACTATAATGTAATTGACCTTTGAACTCGCTACCTTTAGCACATATATGGGGCCTAGATCATGATGTCACTCTGGTTGAGGCAGTACTCCAAAACCAAATACACGTTTGCAGTGGGAAAGTGTTTCCATCATTAGAAAGCGGACGGATTTTTCCACGTGACAGACGGATGTACGGTCTGTTTACCCTGGTCTCAAATCTGTCGCTCAGTCCAGATTCTGTTATACTACTCTGCCACCAGGCCATAATACGTATACCCTTACATAAGCAGGGGAAAGTCGTAATATGGAAAGACGTTTTAGTCCTTTGTTTTGAAAACAACCCAGATGGTTTCTAATTTTACATTTCAGAGGCGACTAAAGGTTTACTTCAGATCCACCAGATTCATCTGGTTACGTAAGAAATGTTTTGTCTCTAGAAAACAAGGGTGAAACAATAATACACATCAGAATTAAAGCATATGGTCGAATAACAGAGGAGGCCTAATCTACAGAAATGGCGGATCAGGTTGTCTTGTGAGTCACGGCCAGTCATCGCTGTAGCGCTGGCTCTGTCTGTTTTACGGTCGTTCCCGCGCATTTCTCTCTTCTCAGGGTCATGTCAGTTTCTCTCAAAATGTCTGTGGAAACGTCAGAGGAATGGGAGCTTGTTGGCATAGAATGGAAGGTCAAGATAAGGTACAATACCGTTTCTTCTTACACAACGTTACCTCCCACACAATCTTCCTTTCACCAGAATTCCTTTTGGTGAGACACTTTTATTAAAATGATAAAAAATTTAAAAAATGTGGATAGTTATTTACTTATTTACTGCTTTGATTGTTTTTATTTTCAGGGTGAATATTTGAATATTAATTCTCCCGTAGCCTCTGGGAGAAGAACGGATCATTAGCATAATGCTGCATTAATAATGATGTATTTTTTACCGTAGAAATGTCAGAGATGTGCATGTTATTCAACAGGTGTTAAAAGTGGTTGAAAACCGTGTGACCTCACAAACAAGCATCTCCATCATGATTGATCAGGGATTCAACCTTTCTATTATGTTACAATTTTATTGCCATTTCTGTTAAGGTGTTGTTATGGGTCAATATAAAAAATAAGAGTTCTTTTTTTTTTTGCTGGTATTTCCTAATTCTCTAGTATGCCTCAAAGGCGTTTGGGTTGTATAGACCTGAACATAAGTCTGTTTTATGTTATATAGCACTGAGCATAATATTGAATGGGTTGTGTTTAGAAGAGATGAACGAATGAACAACATCTTTGGCTCCCCACCTGAAATCTGTACGGTAACATTTATCAAACGGGTCTTCAGCAGACAGCAATTAGTCAGTGATTATCTGCTTATAAAAGCATTGAGAGAAAATATGAATTAAGCAATAATCAACAATGTGTCAAAACAACTGTCTGGAGTATTTTTATGAAACATTGATAGAAGGTGAATATCAGAAACAATAAGAAAGAAGGCTGATGATGTGGCACATCAATCAAACATTAGGCAATGATTCCATTTGGCTTCCATCTGAGAAATTTCTATTGTTCCAATCACGAAACTGTCTACGGGGGTGTGTGTGTGTGGGGGGGGGGGGGGGAGAGTGGGCAGGGGACATGCTGAAAATATGTAGCATTTACCCAGAAAAAATTGAGCCGTGATCATCGTAGTCTCGCTGCTCTCTGAGTCATTCCGTCTGTGCGTGATAAGGTGTCAGTGTCGTCTGTCTGGTAACCTGGGCAACCTCTGCTACGGCGCATGAGCCGACAAGTGACTGTAGAAACAAGCCCCTTAGCTCTTTAAACAGGGACACAAGCCCTGCGGTGTCAAAACAAGAGCTGCCCCCTCTACCCCACTTCAAAGAGCCTCCTGATTTATTACCCCCCGGTTCATTATGGGGATTACATCGCACATAACGACCTTGTCTTATGACATCAGAGGGGCTTTAACCACTGAGTCTACCGCGGGTCTGTACCGGAGCGGGTTGGGTTCGGGCGGGAGGGTCCGGGGTGGCGGACACCGGGCCGTACTCAGGTCGGGGGTCAGAGGGGGTCGCGGGTGCTGAATAAGATTCACTCCTCCTCTAACCACAGGGCGATAGCGAATCTCATCTCCTCAACTGCGGGTGGATTGAAATGATTACCACTGAGGTTCCACGAGTATGTACCGTTTGTATGAAATTACGCTCTCGAGAGTACATGGCCATTGGCTCTAAATCACTTTTGAATGGGGGATTGGCGAAGATCTGATTGCACCACAGGCCTATATTTAACTTTATTTCATGAACTGAAGTGGGATTTAAATTATTATCATTGAGGTTGTACGGTTATGCATTGCTTGTTTGTATTTGTTAATATATACTCTCAAGAGGAAATGGTTTTGCAGTTGAGGTTGTTGGCTCTACATCACTTTAGAAAGAAAGATATTTGAGGAACACCACTGATGTAATTTTTATTAATTTATTTATTATTTTTTTAATGGGTGGGGAGGAGTGGTAGGGAGCTCATGAAGTATCTTCTGAGCACTGAAGGTTACAGTTTCTTAAAAAGTGCTGTATGTTTTAAGATTTTCCATCAGCCAAAGGCGGCGTTGACGGTAAAGCATGTCTGGTGTGTCTTGAAGTGTGGTTAAAAATGTTTTTCAACGGTTTGGTTAACTTCTTATTTAAAAAAAACAAACATTTATATTTCAAGCAGATGTATATGATATTACAAAACCTTAAACAAGAGGGCAAAAACATTGTAAAAGACAAAAAAAAACGATGTAAAATGTTTATTTAAATGTTGTCGGTAAGTGCAGTGGTATAGGGCGATTGATGTGGCTTTGGCGGTCATGGATACGCGGTGTTGGGAAGAGTTCCATTATGGAAACTCACAGCTCATGTGCTGTATACACGGCGATTTCCAGACTTAAAAGCAACAAAGAAAGACCCTTGTGTCGCACTTACAAAACAACAGCCTCATAGACGTGTCCACCACTTGCTTCTTGACAGTCATTAAACTCTGTGGTATTTCCCAGAACAAACACTGTTGGCCCTTCAAGTAGCAAGAGAAACACTCTCATGTCACCGTTTAAGAGCGGCACATTTGAAGTGTGCTTACCTTATTACGAGTGTTAGGGGAAGTCCAGGAGCAAGGAAAGAATGGAAAAAAAGATGGAGAAATGTCTTGATTATTTCTTCTTCTTGAGGCTCAGACAAGGCACGGTTTTTCCTCCAGCACTTGTTTCCACATGGGTGAGGCTGAGTATGTGGTCCTCCTACCTCTCTAACCGTTAACTAAAGCACTGCTGTCATTGTTTTACAAAGGAACCTGAGGCATTATGTCCAAGACTCAAACAACAGCTGAAGAGCTGGATGAAGACATGGAGCTGCAGGCAATGAGTAGCTTTGTAAATTCAAGGCACTGTCTCCCCTGCTGTTCCAGCATCTAATCCCCCAATGGGACTTTACAGGCAGACACATTCGACTCGTAAGGCCCGTCCACACCAAGATCGATATCGATAACGATAACGACGTGAGCATCCACACTGATGAATGATAACGTTCTGTAAACCGTGGCACCGAGCACGCGCTACGCTGCGCGCTCCAGCTGTGTCGGCAGCTTGTAAATTCTGATGTATTTTGATTGGCTGTCGTTCTATCGTTCATCAAATCGCTCTGAAAGTGATCCCAACGATATTGTTCGTCACTGTCGTTGTCGTTATGGTTGTGGTGTGGACTCCGCCATCCACTTGAGTTAGAACAATTTTTAAAACTATATATTTATAGTTATCGTTATAGTTATCGTTCTTGGTGTGGACGGGCCTTTAGTGCAGAGACCAAGCTGACTGCATGTAACCTGCCTAATTAAATACTACAGTTGTGTAATTTGCAGTGAATAAATAAAAGTAAGTAGATTGATATTGAGACCTATGGAGCATGAAGCTTATTGAAGAGTGTTTTCCAAAACTCACTCAGCCCACTTTTACCAATTTTGAGAAAATGTATATTTTTTGTTTATTTTAAATTGGTGGAGATCACATTTTTATAAAACTCAGAAAAAGACTACCCACTTTGAAAAATATGGTTTATGAAAACTGGAATTAGTGAGGTTTGCAAAATTAGAACAGCTACCGATTTCAAGCAAGTAAAATACATTTTAAAAAATTAAAATGTTTCCACATTTGAGCTGTACACTAACCTGAACCTCAAGACCCTTGAACCTCATTGCATAAGCAAACAGCTGTTTCAAAATCATCACTTCTAGGAATATGCAGAAATGCACTGACAGAAATGTGCGGTTTCTAAATGGTTAAAGACCAACCCACATTACTCTACTGTTCCCCCTGCCTGTTTGAGTGAATCTCATCAACCCGTCAGGCCCGCCCTAAAGAGATAAAAGGCTTCAACTCTCTGCAAAAACATGCCAAAAATGAACCTAGGGAAATCTTTGGCATGTTCAGGGTGTCAGTTTGAACACCTTGTAATATGTTGTGGCTAAAGACAGCTGTTTAGTTGTGAAGTTGACATTGAAAAAATGAAATCCTCACTGGCCAGATGTCCAAAGTCAAAGTAGGCGGAATTGTCAGACACAAATTTGAGGTGGAAAGTCCAAGGGTCAAAAAGTAAAAGTCCTGTCATGTGTTCTCCGACCCATGAACTCAGCCAGCTGATTTCAATAATTAGTTCTAACTTCTGGCAGAAGAATTGTGCTAATTAGTAAATCCAGGTGATTAGAACAGAATGCTGGAGAGGACTTTTACTTTCTGAACCTGGATCTTCCAACTCTGCCCTCTACTGTATGAAAGAGGCTCATGTCACCTGACCTGTAAAGCATATGGATATTCCAATCTTGAATCCAAATATACCCAATATAAAAACCACAGGCCACGTTTTGAGAGAGGAATATTAGCTGTCCCGTGTGGTGAGGAAAGGGTAAAATTTTAAGAAAACGCATACCGCAGTTATCACCACACCTCCGGAACCACATGCTAATCTCAGAGAAATAATTTGGTCCCCTTTCACTGATAGAAAGCTTCCTCTCTGGTCAAAGATGAGGCCGTTTCCTAAGCCACTGAGTAAACTCTCCCAGGGCCTGAAGGACCGACTGAAGCAGTCTGTGCTTCAAAAAAAGTCTTAACAAGAGTTTTAGTCTTGTAATGAGACTTAAAATCTTTTTTGTTTTCTCTAAAGTAGAAAATATTGGTTTGTTTTAAGTTACTGTTTGCTTAACTGAAATTGTCTTGCCCCACTGGCAAATCTTCAAATGAGTCAGACTCACAGACTCACCTCATTGGCAATAGTTTTGTATTTTTTATCAAAAAAGTACTATAATTAAGATTTTTTGTCTAAATATAAGTACTTGTTGAGATTGACTTATTTTTGGTTTTTGCAGTGTGGAGCATGGTACAGTCCAACAAAACTAAAACAGGTACTAGAACCCACACAGAAACTAAAACAGAGGAACTAGTCAAGACCCCCACCATAATGGCTATGGTGGAGGTCTCGACTAGTACCTGTTTCAGTTTATGTGTGGGTTCTAGTACCTGTTTTAGTTTATGTGTGGGTTCTAGTACCTGTTTTAGCTTCTGTGTGGGTTCTAGTACCTCTGTTTTAGTTTTTGTGTGGGTTCCAATACGGGACAGGGTAATCACTGGGAGACTTTGTGCTTACAGTCCAGGTTTATTTTGAGACCACCAGGATGTACTGCACAAAGGTATCTGCTGGAGTAGAGTTGTCACATATTCACATTTATTACTTCTGATTTTGTATATTTATTTTGACAGTGTACAATATATGCCAGGACTGTTTGATGCCAGGTTACTCTCTGCACAATTCCTCGGTATGAGTCAAACTGTGGAGGGAACAGAGATCATAACAATAACTTTAATGTCTTATTCACCCACTTAATTTGATTATAAATGTTCCCATTTACAGACATCACCTCTATATACATAACATACTCTACAGGACAACTATATATGGAAACGTAAACAGCTGTTTTTTTTTTCTTTTTCTGTGAGATAGTCGACTCATCTGTGTTGCCAAATGTAAACTTTTATTTCTACTTCTATTTATCTATTTATCATCTGTTCAAAACCTCTTAATTTTAGTTTGGCTAAATGCCAGTGGAAACTCTATCCGTTTGTAGTCTTTATGTGGGCCATTTTCTGACTCTGACCTTTTGAGTTTTGATTTGTTATTTTTGCACCCCAAATCCCAAAGTCATTTTTTATTTGCAAGGTTGTGCAAACAAGTATTAAATGGCCCAGCGTGGGAGAATGTGTGCCGGGGAGATTGGAGAAAATCTTTAATAGATGTTATTTCTGCACATTCATAGTGTTGGTCGACACTTTCATCACTATAGTTTCTGCTTGCCATTAGTTGGAATGATTTCTTTATATTATTCATGTATAATGATTATCATGTAGTGCAGGAGAATTAACCAGGGGGGTTATTTCACAAAGCAGGATTACTGAGTTAACTGGATAACTGCACCGAGTAAAACCCGGCCAGGACCCTCTCAAATCTAGAACATGGACTGAAGTAAAAAGAGATATCCCGGGTTTTAGTCAGTGCAGTTATCCAGCTAAATCAGTACTCCTGGTGGGTATTCCACAAAGCAGGATTACTGAGTTAACTGGATAACTGCACCGAGTAAAACCCAGGACCCTCTCAAATCTAGAACATGGACTGAAGTAAAAAGAGATATCCCGGGTTTTAGTCAGTGCAGTTATCCAGCTAAATCAGTAATCCTGGTGGGTATTCCACAAAGCAGGATTACTGAGTTAACTGGATAACAGCACTGAGTAAAACCCAGAACCCTCCCAAATGTACTAAAGTAAAAAGAGCTTTTCCGGGTTTTACTCAGTGCAGTTATCTAGGTAACACAGTATTTCTGCTTTGTGGAATACCGTCCAGATTTACATATATTGTTGACCATTGCATTTGTATTGGAACTATAGTGGAAGTCTCATAGTGGAAGAACATTTTTAAATGAATAATGTCAGTTACATCAGCCTGTTGTCAGGTGGGGGGGGGTGCTCAAAAGGACATTGTTGGCGTGCCTTTGGTGGCGTAGTATTCACGTTGCATGTCTCTCCCTCTTTCTCTCTCCCCAGTCTTTCTGCGCTATACTGTCCAATAAAGCTGAAAGCTGACATAGCTCTAAAAATATCTTTCTAAAGAAGGACATTGTGACCTGCAGGTATCCGGGCAGCCACCCGGACCCGTCGGCAACACACCCGCCCAGACACCTCAACAAACAGTGACAGTAAGGCGGGGACGCCTGCTCCACGCCACCTGACAGGAAGAGTCTGGAGCCCACTTTCTGATCCCCGGTGTTTGGGGATGCAGACGCTACTCACACTTGCCAGTTCTGGGTCGAGCGGCCTGCAAACCGTTTATGAATGAAACCCAGGCATTCAGTCCTGGGGGGTATTTCACAAAGCAGGATTACTGATTTAGCTGGATAACTGCGCTGAGTAAAAACCCAGAACAGCTCTTTTTACTTCAGTCCATGTTCCAGATTTGGGAGGGTTCTGGGTTTTACTCAGTGCAGTTATCCAGCTTACAGAAGTAATCCTGATTCGTAGTGTACCCACCTGTTCGTGTGCCTTTACTGACATGAGATCGGTCTTTGTTCTTGTAAAATGTAAAATGTATTTATAAAGCACCTTTCAAGAACAGAATCACTTCACAAAGTACTTCACAAAAATAACAATTAAAAAAACAGGCAGTAAAAACACTATAAAC
Source organism: Ilyophis sp. 1 JC-2022 (assembly GCA_022702515.1). NCBI lineage: Eukaryota > Metazoa > Chordata > Actinopteri > Anguilliformes > Synaphobranchidae > Ilyophis > Ilyophis sp. 1 JC-2022. Next base: position 100,815,158 of record CM040397.1, on the reverse strand, counting down.
AACAGGACAAGAAACACACATAGAGAGCTAGACAAAGGCCAGTCTGACCAGGTGAATCTTGAGCTGCTTTTTAAAGGTGTCGACAGTGCTCACAGATCTTAGGTCCAAAGGAAGAGAGTTCCAAAGCTTTGGAGTCACTACTACAAATGCTCTATCACCTTTAGTTTTTAGCCTTGACCTAGAGACAGGAAAGCTTAGGTCGGAAGACCTAAGAGATCTAGTGGTGTAGTAAGGATGGAGTAGGTCACTAATGTATGTGGGAGCTTGGCCATGCAGGGCTTTGTATGTGATTACAAGAATCTCGTATTGAATCCTGAATTTAATGGGAAGCCAGTGTAAAGAGGCCAAGATGGATGTGATGTGGGACCTACTGCTAGTCTTGGTGAGACGCCTAGCAGCAGCATTCTGGACCACTTGTAGACGCTTCCAGGGATGACAAGTAAAAATAGAATTGCAGTAGTCAAGGCGTGAAAAAATAAAACATTTCCATCTCAGCTTGAGACACAACAGACCTGAGTTTAGCAATATTTCGCAATTGAAAAAAACAGGAACGGGTCGACGAGCTGATATGTTGATCAAAGTTCATAGCTTGGTGAAAAAAAGACACCTAAATTCCTAAAATTAGACAATACTGATGAGGAAAGGGACCCAATCCAGTGACTAACCCTTGGTACCACACTGTCAGGAGCAATAATAAGAACCTTGGTTTTGTCTGCATTAAACTGCAAAAAAATTGTTGGCCATCCATTCCTTAATGGAAGTTTAACAATTATGTAATGCCATCAATTTGTCAGATTTATCTGGCTTAAAAGAGACATATAGTTGTATATCATCTGCATAGCAGTGATAAGAGACACCACTAAAACCACTAATAATCTGTCCAAGGGGAATCATATATAAGGCAAACAGAATAGGACCCAGAACAGAACCATGTGGCACACCACAGGACAGAGCAACAGGACAGAGCAGCAGATGCAGACATAAAGTTGCAAAACTCCTGTCAGAGAGATAGGAGAAGAACCATGTCATGGCCGTCCCAGTGATACTTTCTAAACCTATCAATCAAAATGCAATGATCTACAGTATCGAAAGCTGCGCTACGATCTAGCAGTACTAAAAAGGAGTATTCACCTGCATCTGCAGACATCATGATGTCAGTTGAGACTCTAAGAAAAGCCATTTCAGTGGAATGCATCAGACGGAAACCAGACTGGAATTTATCAAAAATATTGTGAGCATCCAAAACAGCTGTGAGCCGTTTGGCAACAACCTTTTCCAAAATTTTGGGGAAAAAAAGAAGTTTAGATATGGGCCTGTAGTTTTTGGAGAGTGATGGATCAAAGTTTGTTTTTTAAAAAATAGGCTGAACAATAGCAAGCTTAAAAAAGGCAGGGACATGACCTGATTGGAGGGAGCTGTTGATAATGGCAAGCAGACAAGACCCAATCGACTCAAGTACATTTTTAAACAGTGGAGTTGGTAGAATATCTAGGGGGCTAGTAGAGGGTTACATGCTGCCCACCAGGTCAGTGAGGTCAGGGAGGGGGGTGGGAGAGAAGCAGTCCAGGGCTGCTTGTCGAGTTTGGCAGATGGTAAGAAAGGGTGAGTGAGATTTGCCCTAATGTCACTAATCCTTTCCACAAAGAAAGAGAGAAAGATGTTACAATCGTCCTTTGACCAGGTGGGCACCTCAGGAGGTGCAAGAGTGACAATATTATTGATAGTTTCAAACTAAATTTTAGGGTTGCGTTTACTCGAGGAAATAAGCTTTGCAAAGTAAGTAGCCCTCGCATCCTTAACCATATTATTAAAAGTTCTTTAAGATAGAGATGGTAAACCAGAAGTTTAGTGGATTTCCACTAAAAAAAACCCTCCTACAATCGCGCCTGAAGGAATGAATACTGTCATTCATCCATGGGGAAGAATTAGCGGGGGGAGCTAACCTGGTTTTAATAGGAGCTACTTCATCCAGAATGGAAGAGCAGTGCGCACTAAAAGATCGCACTAAAGGATCGACATCAGTATGCGAGATCAAGACTGAGTTTGGATCAAAAACTGCTGAAAATTTAAAATTATTGTCTTGTTATTGTGACTGTTTTTTATTTTTTTAAATGTATCCTCTGTCACTGTATACCCATGGATTAACTAATTGTACAGCATTTTGGTTGTCATTAAAACATTTCTGAGCTTTAGAAATAAACTTGACTTGACTATTCCAACACCCCAAGGCCTCGTGAAAGAAAGAGCCCCAGTACTGGCCCAGAAAAACTGTCGCTCATTACTGAATTAATTTGCGATATGTGCTATCCTGGCAGGTTCCCTCTTCCTGCGAGACTCCAGTTGTTTGCATTTCAGGTTGAGCGGCGTGACCGAGGGACTCCTCTCATCCTCTGGGAGCAGGGCAGCACTTCCCATCTCCTCAAAGCCCAAACACGGATCCTGCAGGCCAGACCCACTGTCTAGACAGGAATGTATGACTAATTCAGGAACACGGTGCACTGTACCAGCACAGCTCTAAAAGGCTTTCTCGTCAAGCGGTTTTTTAAATTAATTTATTTTCTTAAATGTTTTTTTTTTGCTTGTCAAACTCCTCGGTTTGGAGCTGTTTATTCCCAGTTCACGAGCGAGAACATTTAAGAAGTCAATGATTAACTCACATGCAGCTCCACTTACATGACAAAGCTAAACACACATATTTAATCTACTCACATGGATCGAAAGTAGAATAATTCATCCCAAAGCATGTAGAAAGTGATTATCTTATTCAGAATAAGTTATCCTGTATAATAAGAAAATATTAAAGACTGTAGTAGTAATATTGTGCATCAACTAAAAAAGGAGGTGGAATTTAAAACATGTAAACAGTAAGTTTTTAATCTTTGGGAATCAAGCCAAATGAGATGTATGAATGTGCAGATTTAGTTCTAAGAATATAATGCCGGGAATGAGCCTTCCGCCGTTTCCATTTATGGTGGCATTGACAGATACACGCAAGACTTCCTGCCCAGTTAAAAAGTATATCTGAGTACGCTGCATTTGGTTGCTAAGCAACATCTCCTCCCACGTTCCATGGTGCTCATGTCACTCCGCACGCTTATGGGTTTACAAGCCCCGCCTGTTAACGGATCCTGGGGTGGTGAGTTTTTGAACCATCTGGAAAAGTATGCCCACTGTCTCCACTGTGGTTGCTTCCACACAATAAAACTCAAACTTTACTGTGCAATTACAGAGACCAAACAGTGGCGTGTCTTGTGGCAGGCTTGCGTCTGATTATTTTAACGTGCCCCATACATTATTATGCCAGCAGCTCATTTAATTGTAGTTTTCAATGGAACGATGACTTGACCAATGTCTTTATTTACCATAAATCATACTTTATTAAACCCCCATTTCCCTCTCTCTTGTTCTCTGTGTATGTATGTGTGTGTTTGTGTGTATATATCAGTGTGTCGCACTACCAGCCAAACACACTTAGTATTTTTAAGGGTCCAAAACAAAAAGTAAAACTAACAAAACTCTTGCAAATTCCTTGAAGAGAAAGCGTCATTACATTTCAGTAAAAACCTCAGCAGTTCTCAAAGTAGATTTCCACCCAAAAGAAAGTTTGAACAAGTATGTTTTTAATGATTTCTAAAAAGAATATTGCACCACTAGTAATGGCTAATCTATGGATCAAGGCATGTTTAACCTCCTTACATTAATTTAAAATAAATCCTTTTCTTTTTTGAGCCTAAGTCTACATCACCTTTGGTTTTTGGCCCCTGTGCAAATGACCTATTGTTAGCTTCATTTGCATATTCAGTGTGTAAATATTTCTTTGCACTGCATGGGGTTTGTAGGCTAACAGATACATACTCATGCATGGGCAGTTACTAAAAACTACTAAAGTACGCATCTTCTTTATTTGATTAGATAACGGACTTAATTTCTTAGCTAATATCCTCAGTCAGGGAGAATATTTTTACAACCGAGCGACACACATAACTTCGCTGGTGCACAGTAGGAGAAGTACTTTTCTCAACGTCTCGCTGAGCATGAACTCAGTGACCAATTCCCAATGCTCCTGGCGCTATAACTTAGCCACTATGCTGAGCAATCTGGGATGTGGGTTTGCCGGGTAGAAGTGAACTGCGCTGTGTGAGACTGACCTCACCCAGTCAACTCCCCACCAACGACGCCGGATCCATAACTCTCTGGCTCCGGTCCGCTGCGAGAAAACCGCCTCCGGCAGGTTCTGGAACACTGCGTTTGGTGTGAACCGCCATTTCTGTCACTGAATTAGCTAGTGCTCACAGGTCCAGGTTAAAAAATAAAACAATCTTGTATCTCTCAGTCAGCAAAGAGGTTCACTCCAGTTGTTATTTTAATATGTATGAGTGAGGTGGGCAGGTGCGCTCCACCTGAGGTGGGCAACAGCTGGGGTCCCCTTTCATTACTGTCCTATGGGTCTGACTCAGATATGAAACTCTGTCACATCCCCACCCCACCTTCCAACGCCCACCGCCCCACCACACCTTCCAACCCAAACATCCAACCCCCCTCCCCCCCCCCAGACTCAGTGTAATGACGAAGTTGGATCTGAGTGTGTGGTGCTCAGAAAAGAAAAAGTGTAATGTCACAGAGAGGAGTTTTCTTTTTTTGGGGGGGGGGGGGTTTAAACACAGGCGAAGCAGATGAATCACAATGATTAAGAGGAACATCATCGTCTTCCTCATCTCCCGCCGCGCCCTGCCGCCACCGAAAGCTCTCGACCGCACGCCCCGGTCCGTCAGAGCGCTGGAAGCGGTTGCAGCGCTCCTCCATCACAGTTCCCTTTGTCTGAGTGTGCTGCTGAGACAGTCCCACCAGTGGACCCGCTGGGGTTTTCACACGTTCTTCACAGAAAGCACCGATGCCATTTTTCATTTTAACGTGAAGAATGTAATGGCCTTGTTACAAACGCTGTGCAAAAACACCTGAAATCTGTCGAATGGTCGATAAAAAATACTCTTCTTAAAATACACGTCCTTGAAGCGGTATGCATTTTGGAATAATCCACAGTCGGTTTTCTGTTCGGCAGGAATTCTGTAATCTTCCATGCAGCATTCCAGGCTCATTAAAGAGGCACCATTTTGCCCGGGAGTTAACGGCGTGCCGCTCATTGCTCTCGCTAACTCGGGTCCCATTACACTGGGAGGAGAGCAAACATTAGCCTTTTTTTTCAGCTTTATTGGACAGCAGTGTAGAGAGACATCAAAAATGAGGAGCGAGAGAGAGGGAGAGACATGCGACAAAGGCCGCGCGGGCAGATTCAAACTGTCAAAGTCGCGACTCGCAATGAGCATGTGGACAGTGCTCTTACGGGTTATGCTAACAAGGCACCCTGCATATATGAGCTTTTGTTGTGTATAAGCTCCTGATGTTTTCCGTGGCAGTTCCATTCCCATGACCCTTTGCGCCAACATCTGTCGCAGAGCGAGGCGGCTCCTCACCTCCAGACTGCCTTCACTTCACACCTACATGGACAAATGTGTGGGGAAGCCTGAGATCAAAGACCCTGCAGCTTCCCTGCAAAAACACACCTGTGCCTCCATGAATTTCCCAATGAAGACACCTCACACTTAATGTGCTTGAATCAACGGAAGTCCTTTTTTTTTTCTTTTTTTTCACACCTCTAATTTTGAAAATTACAGACTATGTGGAGATATAGTGATCGCTGACAATTTTATGACTAATGTGAAAGTCTAATAAGAAAGCAGGTATGACTGTAAATTATATACAAGTACAGGTTAGGGGCCTGGCCGCAGGGGGAGGAGGGAGGGGGTAGAGAGGGAAGGGGAGGGGTGGGTGGAGGCACGCAGGCTGGCCAGGGACTGTTGGTCAGCAGTATAACACCCAGACAGTTTAGCACAGCCCTGTAAAAATACAGCGTGGCAGGTTTCCACGTGAATGCTTTCATGCCCTTGTACACGAGCACATATTAGTCATGTAGTCACAATACATATGGTGATACTCCAAATCTAAACAAACTCACCAATAAACCCTCAACACACCAACATTATTCAGCCAGAGCTGAATGACTGGAAGTATGCCTTACATAATTGACCATAATGAACTGGAACAGCTCATTAATTCAGTCTCCTTAAAGACTGAGTTAAAGAGGTGTTCAACGTAATTATTACTTGCACAAACACCCAGATTTTTAATGATGTCATCAATTCCGTTCATTTCTTTGAGAAAAATTTGCTCTCTATGGGACACGAGTAAGAATGACACTTTTTTTAGGCGGGAGGGGAGGAGGTGGGGTGTTTGTGTTGCTTATGTTACAGTAATATTTGAAATGTAAGGATCGAATGAAAAGCCTAAATGTTTTGTTTTTTTAAAGCGCATCCCTTGATATTTGTCTATGTGCTATCAGCGCTTATCAACCATGTTTTAAATTGCCCCGGTGACTGTTTACCATTCCAGTCTTCCGTCATCATTCTCGAGGGGGGGGTTTAGGGGGGGGGCGCTGCTTAAACTCCAGGCAAATGACAGGAGGAATAACAAAAGGGGCCCCGGGGACCTTCTTATCAGCTCCGCTGGGTTCCTGCGGGACACACTTTTGGCCTCACTTGATCCGTCTGCACCCCCAACCCCCAACCCCCAACCCCCAACCCCCACCCTCTCCCTCCAGCTGTGAAAGAGCACCTCTGGTGTTAGAGAACGTCTTTGTGCCGTCCACCTCCCCCACAGAGAGGGGGAGACGGCCTCGTGCCGCCTCTCGCAGACAGTGACCTCACTGTCAAAAGACGAGTGTTTTTTGTCGTTGGTGTTTAGCCTGAAGATCATCGTAGAGAAACCCATCAAAGACACTTATAATCATTAAAGGTGATTCTGGTTGAAAGATGGGAGACGTTTGATAGGTTTTACACCTCCTAAGGCTGACATCCACCAGCAGAGTCACAACGGCAGTGAAGCAAAGGTTTACTGTATATTGTACAGTATGCTTCAGGGCCGTCCCATAAAACCCTCCCTCTCTGTTTGAGCGAGCGAGTGCGATTATAAACGAGACTGTGGGGTGCAGTTCGCGTTCTGTTTGATGTAGTGTGTTAGAGAACAATCCATGTAGGAAGAGAGCCCCGGAATGTTTTTGTTTTGATGGTGTCCCAGGGGAGCGTGGGGTGAGGTTGCCTCATCGCAGGGGTATGGAGCGAGTCAGCATGTGGGACGTGTCCCTGCGGCCGTCTCGCAGTTCCTTCACTAAAGATGGACTTCCACGGCTAATGGAAACCTGGTCTCAGTGACTCAACACTTTCAGAGTGCTTCGGGCACTCATTCGCCTGGAATTCTCTCCATCTGTTTTGGGGTAACCATGGACACAGCGCACGCCCCCCCCCCCCTCTTTGCATTACGTACTGCGCTTATGGAATCTTGCAGAAGTGGCCAGGTCCCGGAAAAGCTAACTGCAGCTTCGAGCTCCTCCTGTCGAAATGATTCTTGGCCCGCTTACTGGAAACCGTACCCCACGTTTCCCCATCCTGCTCAAAACCACATTGGACATGCTGTGATTCAGAACCTGTTTTGCAGTGGTCAAAGTTACTGAGTGATGGCGCAGGCTTGTAGAAATATGCTAAATCAGCATTAAAAATATTTTCGTGCGCAAGCTTGAGTTTTGTATTGAAGCCCAGGTTTCGTGGAACACATTTGTTTTGCCACCCTTTTCTCCTTTAGTTCGTATCCTTTAAGGTTTTGCTGTACTGTCCGAGTTAAATTCATAAATCTCTAAATTATTTAATCTGTAGAACTGCCCAGTTTCCTAAAAATTGCATTACAATAAAACTGTTTGATATTTGCTGTCACAAATACAGCACCTTTTGGAATTTTGTGTCTGAAGTAAAGGTTCCAAATCTAAACAAACTGTGACATCACTTTGTCCGCTCCACATACACACACAGCGCGCAAGAAAGAAGGTAATAGGGTTTCATAATTACCCCACCCCCACCCCCACCCACACCCACACACACACACACACACAGCCCTGCACTTCACACTGGTTTCACTGTGTTGCTTTGAGATGAGAACACAGAATTTTCTTGATGGTCCACTCCACTGCCCTGTCCACGGAGAGAAATATTCCAGCCCAGTCATTCGGCTGGCTCCACCGTCTAACCCGCATGTCACCTGGCCCCAGGTAATAACCCAGACATTACCTTTGGGGCACCTGTGAGAACAGTGCAGTGCATTGTGGGGACAGACGCCAATGACTGCACCTGAGAAGCACTTTATTCAATTAAAATTCAGAAGAACAGGGTATTTGTGAGTCTTTGCCATAAAGCTAAATGGGGCACTGTGTTTAGAGAAACAACTGCACCAAACAACTTTGAGAAAAGACATCCCGTTAATGGAGTCTTACGGTTACAATCAGCGGTTTAGTCTAGATGGGGCTTCATTCTTTGAGTCAGACCCACATTCGTATAGGATAGGAGTCATGGGCTTCTACTTATGAAAGATTAAAATACTGATACAAAAAAACTAAATTACAATGTAAAAATTGGTTCACCTCGGAGAAAATAAAGCGAAATCCAAAAGGAACAGCAGTCATGGTGCAGGATAATTTCAGTCAGAGATAATTATCAGATCATTTGCTCAGGAGTTCTCATTCCCTTTTGTTCTCTGGCCAGGGGGCCACAGTGTCTGCAGGGTTTTTTTGGGGGGGTTTCCTTTCAATTGGCTGCCAATTAAAGTCTTGAGAACAAGTTGTGTGGACTCTTAAGCCAATCAATGACTTAAAACAACCAACCACTTGTGCCAAGAACACCCCGGAAACTAGCAGACACTGTGGCCCTCCAGGCCTGCAGTTTGACATATTTGTGCAAGAGTGTGGCAGGATCCAGGGTCAGATCTGGAGGACAGAAAGCTCTGTCCAAAAGGCCGTCCTCTATAACAGGAACACTTAAAACCGGTCGTCGGGGGCCAGTAATAATGCTGGTTTCATTCCTCCCCTCTAATCAGAGACTGATTTATACCTGAGGCACCAGGTTAGTATCTGGCCAATCAATTACATTATTTGACTATCGACTATCAAGCAGAACCACTGACCTTGAGGGCCCAGATTTGAGTAGCCCTGCTCTATCTGGGGAGCGTCCCAATATTCTTCACTCCTCACCTCCTTTCCTCCACTCGTCTCCTCCAAGGAAGTATGCAAAACAGTATGTACGTTTCAAGTACAAGTATTTACATGTACAGTATACAATGCACCCGACATTGCGATTTGCGTCGAGACATGAATTAATATGTAACAATATGTAATTAATACGTAATCAGAAACATTAGATTAAGACACAAAGATCGATTTCCAGGGCACAGAGGAGAGGAGGTGGTAGCGGAGAAAAGGAGGATACATTTTGAGTATTGGGACGCACCCATAGAGTAAAATGAGTAAAGAGTCCTTCAGGGCCAAGCGTGTGGTTTGTGTGCATAACGGCTTCACACTCTGAACCTAACGCTTTGACCTTGTGCAGACATATTTATTCAGGAACTGGATACCTGGGCTAGTGGGAAGTGGGTGAACCATCAGCTGAAGATGTGTATATTTATGAAAGAATCAAATCTTTCTACGTCAGGCCGGTATAGTTTATGAGTCATTCGAATGCAACCCGATACCGTGGCCTGCATTTTAGATTATAGGAGTCTTGCAAAACTACTGGAGTGCTGCTGATTCTATAACTTTTCCGGTATTCCTCCACAGCTGTTCCATCTTCCTATATGGTGTTTCTTCACAAACTAAGAAGAAAGATGACTCACCAGTCCATGAATCTGCTCACTGACAAAGAATTTCTCTCTGTGCCTTTGTCATTCCCGTTTTGGAAAAGAACAAAACTAAATACGATTTCATACACTGAAATGGCACACAATACGAGAAGTTATTTTCAAATGGGGCAGTTGAGATGGTCGGAACCTCAGCCTCAAATCTAATAAAACAGAATCGATTGCGATCCAAATTGGACAAACGCTAAACAAAACATTTGGTCAGAGGTTCTCATGTCAGTAACAATGGAAGATGGTCCGTGGTATGAAAAGCAAGTTGAAGTAGTAAGTCTGCTGCAGGTGTCAAAATATAGCTTCATTCACAAATTGTCCTCCCAAATAAGTCATAAACTGCTTGTGTTGAAGGTGAAATGCTCCTGCTAAATATGTCTGTTTTCAAATCTACTGATGCATAGTCATGAACAATGCAAAACAACCATAAAACACCTGGAACCACCTAATTTTGGCTTTTCCATATAGATTTCACATAAACGTCTTTGAAGTCATTCCTAAAATGAAAATTAAAAATTAAAAAAATTAAAAAACAGTATTGCAATAATGCAATGTACATACAATGTTCCTGAGTGTTTCCCCGCACATCAATATACCATAAATAATAAGGTCATGTAAATATGATGCTTTTGTAGTAATCATTTCAATCCTACTTTTTAAAATAGGAAAACTTCTTTTGCATATATTTTTCTAAATACATCCATCGGTGACTCCTATAGCAGAGGGATTTCTTTGAAAAGATTTGCATTTATTTCATAAATGGAAGAACGCTGGTATCTTGGCAAAGGGAGTGTAGCAGTGATTCACTCTCAGTGTAGGAAATGCTGATTAACCACAGAGGTAGCAAGCTCAAGACAGACGCTCACTTACAGGAATCTCACTGGCCTGCCGGTACCTCTGCTGCTGTTCTGCTCAATGACTCAGTCCGGTTCACTTATTTCACTCTGGTTTGAGGTTCAACCCGTTCTCGTCCTCGTCCTCGTCCCCCCCCCCATCAAACCCTGCTTTCACAAACACCATCTTTGTTTTGTTCCCGTCTCCCTTCTGTCATTGAAAAGCATTTTTCATACCTGCATGGTGACTTTTGGACGCCCAGCCTAAACTATGAGTATTTCGGAAGTAAATGTTTGCCAGCGAACAAGAGCGCCTTTGGATAAACATGACTCAGGAATACAAGCACCACTTTATTATACTTTTTTTTTAAATAATTTTTTTAAGTTAACTCTGCTCAATCTGGAAAAAAGCCAAACATGGGCCGGAAGGCCAAAATCCTATTAGAAGCCAGTATTTGCTCTGAAAAAAAATAAGGCTCAAGACATAGTTGGAAATATAACTACACAGCACCTTTCCATTAGCTTTAAGCACTAATCGGAAATGACTAAACTAAATAATAACTACAATTTTAGGGTTTCCATTTTAAAAAGCAGTTGAAATGAGTATAAATATAAGAACAAAAAAATGTTATGGTTGCTTAAAGTTGTTATTCAAAGTTAAGGAAATCTCTCTGTTATGTTGGGAGTTAAACTGTAGAAAAATCTACCAAATTGTTTGATATATAAAATATTAGATACCATTGCCTTATGGACACAATGTTCCTAGTTTTCTGCTAACACAAATGACCACTGAATATAATCATCCTACCCACTGTGAAACTGGTGGGTATTCGCAGTGTGATTCAGGGACAGCGAGCTACTTAAACAGAGATCATTACAGTTTTATAGGGAAAGCGTCTTCCAATGCACAGCGTATGGAAACAAGACATCCGGGACGAACTCACCACAACAGCACAAAGGGCTCTCAAAAAATATGCACACACACACACACACACAGACACGCGCACACACAGACACGCGCACATACACAGATACGCGCACACACAGATACGCGCACACACAGATACGCGCACACACAGATACGCGCACACACACACACACACACACACACACAGACACGCGTGCGCACACACAGACACGCGCACACACAGATACGCGCACACACACAGATACGCGCACACACACAGATACGCGCACACACAGATACGCGCACACACACAGATACGCGCACACACACAGATACGCGCACACACACAGATACGCGCACACACACACAGACACAGACACACAGACACACGCACACACACAGACACACACGCACGCACACACACGCACACACACACGCGCACACACACACACACACACACACAGACAGACACATACACACAGACACACACCAGGAATTGAGACGCTGTGAGTCAGGCATAGACAGCCCTATGGAGCAGGGCCTCATGCAGTTGTAGACAGGTGATAAGGTTGGGGGTGGAGGACATGGTTATCTGCGCCATAGTTTAAGCATTAACCCTTACCTTATCATCCCAGTCATCACCAGTGCCTGCTAATGTTCCACATTCGACAAAAGATCCAAATCCTTGGTACAAAAAAAACATTTATTTAGAACAATCATAAGAAATATGTTCACATAAATCATACATTACACACACACACTTATAAAAGAACATAAACACACAGTCATACATGTACACGTGACATTATGAACTTTTTCAGTTGCATATCTGTTCCACATGCATATATGAAAATAATAAATCTGGCCTGTCAGTGGGGTTTGTCAGGGATGACCTTTTCCCAAGCACTTTGATTAAACAGAATGGTGAGCTGAAAGCTTAAATACTCCCCCAGACAGTCTCTCCATATTAAAAAAAACTCATATCTGAAGCTCCTCGACTCAAAACTCGCAGAAAAAATTGCTTCACCCACAGATGCATCGACTCAGTCACATCCAGTCAGCCAGCAAGTAACCGTTAGTAACTGATCACCTTTTCATGATAGACAGAACTATGGGTAGGAGTTCAGAGCCCGGTTTGTAATCCAGTGGCTCTGGGTTCAAACTTTGGCCAGTAGACCACCATTGTTCCCCTGAGTATGGTAAACTACTTTACTAAATAAGTTTCAAAACCAACATAAAAAAAGAAGAAAAAAGCTGTAATTCATCATGGACAAAGGCAACAACAAAGCCAACAGATGATATAATATAATCTGAATGTGTCAGCTGCTGCCAAAGTTTTTTATGTTTTGGTTTTTTTCCTGACGTAAAAAAAAAAAGGTTAATAAAACGCACTCTATCTTCTGGTACCAGGGATTACCGGTTATAATTAATTTCGTTTAAATTAAATCATTCATAATGCAACACAGGCAACATCCGTTTTTTGCATTTCAGCACATTTTTTGTTGTTGTTATGACTAATAGACAATACTCTGAATCCTACAGCTCCGTCTCCATCTAATGTCCGCGTTTACGCCATGAGGTACAGTGTAGTTTACATGAATGGCGGATGGGTGTATTCTTGTCGTCATAGTGACATGTTCAACGTGCACTGGAACAATTCCACTGCTTATGTGTTCACCCTTTTAAAGCATGTCACAGACTATTAACCCTTTAAGGTATAAGATCACCAGTGTGTGGTTAGAATGTTCTTGACTGAACATTCTAATGCTGATGTAACAATCACTACTGGTTCTAGAGTTCTAGAACAGACTTGGATTTTTGAAAAAAACATTCCTAAAAACCTACTCGTCAAAGCGTTAACAAACACAGAATTCTAGAACTATACAATGTCCTGTCCGACATGTTCATTCACAAAATGTTAATTGTTTGTTTGTGAGTGACTAAATGATTCCTATAAAGTGTGATATTCCTATAAACTATGGTATTCTTAGGTGTCATCGTTCGTGACATAGATAAAAATCACTTAAAACATACTGGTGGTTGTCATGTTTCCAATGATGTCAATGTGCTAAGCAAAAAATACTTGACCATTTGTTTTCTCGGGACACGTCTCACAATGTCCTACAGATCAATGTTAGCAAAATACAGCCCTGAAAAACAATGGCATAAGAGGATCTCGATTTCATATGACCGTGTATGTATATATATATATATATATATATATAGACAATTAAAGTTTTCTGAAGTAAACCCCCTTCATTGCAGAAGGCTTAAAGGAGATCTCATCTCAGGGTTATTCTAATTGGTTGCATGTGTAAGCTGTGAGCAGCAGAAGCCGGGTGAGATTACGTTGCGTCTTCCTACTGAGGGCAGGACACGCTCTTCATTAGGTGCCACTTGCATGGCGTGTTTTACTTCAGCATGATGTCATGATAGCCCTGCAACCATATGCAGTTTGCACCCCGGAGAAGCCTTTACATGATTTAGATCCTTCAAAAAAACATCTATTATTCATCCAATTTAGAACTGTTGCAAATGCATAATGGCAGTATGGATGCAATAAACAAAACAAGAGACATTCTACAGCTGGTCTCACTTATCTTAAATAGTAGAAGAGCGATCCAAAGCAAAGTTGGAAAAGGAGAATATATCATCCTACCTCTGGTTTTTCCAACTTCATGATTTTGTCATCAGGTCTGGAAAGAGATTGAGAAAACACAACATTCAAGTAAGAAGCCATCATTTATTTATTTATTTATTTACCAAGGCATCAAAGGATTAAGATGCCGTTTAATCTCTTTTTAAACAAGCAAACATTATGGAGGAAAGTTATGGAATAACTTTTATCTATGTAATAACTTCATACATGCAGCTGTGAAGTTATACTTATTCGGGGAAATAATCAGAAACTGAAATATAAAGCAAATGTGCCCTTTGTGAGAAAAGACAGTTGATAACTTTAATAAACAGCAGGCTTGGTGTTCCTATAGTGAGGAATACAAACCGGTCACTAAAGGTTCTATTCGCAACAAAAGCAGACAAGTAGTGGAAAAATTTAAATGATCGTTGTCCCCCCATAAAATAGGACTATAATACAATTTTCAGCATTTGAATGCACAAGTCTGTAAGGACATCAAACAGAGTAGCCTTATTCTTTAGCGATAATATTAGCTACGTTGACTTGTCAGTCTCGGTGTAAATAAATCGAGCTGTCACAGTTCACGTGCATCAGAGTGTAACATCTGCGAGAGTACTAATAGCTATAAAACAGCTATATCCATTTTTTTAAAATGCGTGTAATTCAGGTAATGTGCCCGTTACAAATTTAAGACCGACAGCACCAAATGCTAATTACATTTGTAGCTGTGAAAACAAAGTATTGAGAATTAAAAATAGACCTCTAATGAATAGTCTGTTTTAATATCAGAAACAGTTTCCCCCTTTTTATTTTATTTTCTTGTGTTAGAAGGTGATGAATAGCTAATGGCTCGACGACGCTGACGTACAAAAAAAAAAAATCGTGGCTTGGGCTGGACCAAAGCCCAATCTCTGGCTGGACCCTCCTCCTGAAGTGTGTCGGGTTTATCCTGGAATAAAAGCACGCGCTACGATTGCACTCCTCAGTGCGGCTGCAGACGGAGGCTTCGGGTCATACTGGGAAGGCAGCCAGAGTGCGCGAGAAGTCAAGAGCATCAACCAGCCTCCGTAACCGAAAACTCTGCGCCTTCTCAAGTGTTGTACATATACTTTCGTGTCGGAGGATAAAAGGCGTAAACTCTTCGTCTTCTTCATAGCGAGAAACTTTCCGTCCCTTTTTTTTCAAAATGACCAGTAGCCCAGTGACTGGGTTGCTGGTTGCACTCTGCATTGGCACCGCCGTCCATTGCATGCCGAAGAACAAAAACAGACGACAAGCTCAGGAACAAGTTGATCCCAGCTTGGACGACGCTGGAACATCATTCTCATCCTTGGTCCCGTCAGTTTCTCAAGGTGAGTTCACCTCCCTATTCACCTGATTCTTGGAAGTTTTTATATTAAGAATATAGGCTATGTTAGTAGGGGCCTGTATGTCATATTGCTTGTGGAATAATATAGGGTATTACCTGATTCCTGACGGACTAAATATAGGCTATTTGGAATAGACAGTAAAACATCCCCATTTACCACAATTCTTATTAGTATGGTTTAAACACACACACTTTAATCATACATTTATCCGCATCTGTCGTATAGATTGGATTTGGACTTGACTTATACACTGTCTTTTTTCGGTTTCGGTACATAACCACATTGGTTCAGTAGCCATACAAAACGATGTAATAGCCTAATTAATAAGTATTGATGAACGCATGCTTCTGGTGAGAATCGAGGAAGGTAAAACTTTGCGATTCCCAGTAACTCCACAGAGGGGAGTGTGTAAGAACAGAATGCATGGGAATTCACTGTGGTAGCCTAATTTTACTTTTGCTCCTTAGACGGCTGCAACGAGAATGGCCGGTTTTATGGATTAAACAAGCAATGGGAGCGGCAGTATTTGGGCAGTACATTGACCTGCACTTGTCACGGAGTTGCAGGAATTAAATGTAAAACCAAACCTGAAGGTGAGCTTTCCGTTTCATCGCTCACGTTTTACAAACGATAGTCAATGCAAGTCTCCACTGTCTTCCACTCATCAACATCGCGTCAGTCCTTTGCCCGTCTAAGTCCATATATTAATGAACCTTAAAATATTGGGACGACGCCCTTGTGTTCAGTTTTTGGTCTTCATTGGTTGTGGGCTATCGGGCAATTGATTCTACTTGTCCCCCCGAGTAAGCTACCTGTGCACATGGGGACTTAAACATGTGTACTTCTGTTTGTCAGTCGAAATGCATAACTTTAATTTCCCGCAGCCGAGGAGACGTGTTATGACAAAGTCAATGCAAGGTCTTACCTGGTTGGGGAAACGTATGAGCGGCCGAAAGAAGGGATGATTTGGGACTGCACGTGCATCGGCTCAAGCCGCGGGAAAATCAGCTGCACGATAGCGAGTAAGTATAGCCCTACCAGTTGGGCTACTCGAAATGGCGAATCCCGTGGGGTTTTGTGTCTAGCAACCTGCACGTGCGGGTTAGTGGAAGAGAATTCTCAAATGTACTTTTTCTTCTCAGATCGTTGTCATGAGGGAGGCCAATCCTACAAAATCGGGGACACCTGGAAAAGACCCCACGAAACCGGAAGCTACATGCTGGACTGCGTCTGTTTGGGAAACGGAAAAGGGGAGTGGACCTGCAAGCCTGTTGGTGAGAATCTGCACGCACAATTATCAACAGTGAAAAAGGCTTGAGCCCTGTGATTTTTTTTTTATACCTATGGATCCTGCTTCTTCTCCCTGTAGCCTTGCTCTTCTGAGAGATACATTTATAATTATTTTGAAAGTAATTTAGCGATGAAACTTTTAAGTAATTGATTTCATAAGTGTTCCCAGGGTTGTGTTAAAAAATAAATAAAAAACATGCGCGTTAATCAAACGTTCAGATGTTGGCAAAGCGATTCCACGTGAGTAGAAAATGTTTCGTCATCAAAGGGGCTCTTGTCCACGGGAGAGCGTCATCATTAGTCCCCAGCCGAACAGGGTTCGGAGGTTAACGGTCCTCCGTTCTTTCCCACCCTCTCTGCAGCGGAGCGTTGCTACGACAACACAGCGGGCACTTCCTACATGGTGGGGGAGACCTGGGCGAAGCCGTACCAGGGGTGGATGATGGTGGATTGTACCTGTCTGGGAGAGGGCAGCGGACGCATCACCTGCACGTCCAGAAGTAAGGCCTCCCGCCGCTGGGCAAACACACTGGGGCCCCTTTGGCGGCGTCAGTGGACTGTTCCCACATTCCCAAGGCCACACATACCTATGTCCACTGCGTCGACTAGCGGGATCCTGTTTCTCATATTCATTAAACCCCATCAGAGTTTAACCCTGTTGACATAAGGATTGCGACATCTGGAAGAGACCATAAACCTTGCCCAACAACATAAACCTTTTTCGTAGCAGATGGTCGGGAAAGAAACATCCACTTCAGATGTTCACTTCATCTCATCTTAGTGCTTTTGTGGTTTGTTAGCGTGGAAAGCCAATCGCAAGTTTAGTTTGGTCCTCCCGTGGTAAAACCCTTTTTATTCCGTTAGTTTTCCTTTTGTACTGAGGAGTGCGTGCAGTGAAAAGCCCCTGACATAAACGCATAACTTGCAGTGTAACAGTTTTACTTCATAGCTTTTTAAAATTTAAACTGCAAGAGAATTCTAGTAAATTTTGCCTTCTGCTCTTCTGAATGCTTCCAGGGGGGTATACCACGAAGCAGGATTAAGGAGTTCACTTTATAACTGCACTGAGTAAAACCCAGAACAGCTCTTTTTACTTCAGTCCATGTTCCAGATTTGGGAAGGTTCTGGGTTTTACTCAGTGCAGTTATCCAGCTAACTCAGTGATCCTGCTTCGTAGTATGCCCCCCGTTTTGCCTCATTGACATCATAGCCCTGATACTTGAGACTGAAGTCTTGTGTACAGACTGTTGGGTGGAAAGTGTTGAGCTACATTTGCTGTTGATTGTTTATAGCGATGGACTCAGTTGAGGTTGTTGTATTGTACACTTCCTAAGGCCATCAGACATTTCCGATTGGCTAGTGTTCATTTCCTCAAATTAATGTCACCTCTGAACCGGTAAAGACTCGCTGTCCTCATTTACACTGTGAAGTCCAGATGTGCAGTTTAAAAAAATTTAAATAAAAAAAACTGCTTTGAGAGGAGGTAGACTTCTGGATGCCATTTGCATGCATTAGTCCCCAGGGCAGCCCACACACAGTGTTTCCAGTGTGGAAGCAGCGGTTCCATCCCCCGCTGCGTTCCTTGTTTGGCCTTGTTGACATCACACGCAGACGGAGTCACCTCCCACGCCTTAACCGCCTTTTTTTTCTCCTCCCGCAACAGATCGCTGTAACGACCAGGACACGCAGACCTCCTACCGCATCGGGGACACCTGGAGCAAGGCCGACGCCCAGGGACACGTGCTGCAGTGCCTGTGCACGGGGAACGGGCGCGGCGAGTGGAAGTGCGAGAGACACGCGTCCCTGCACACCAGCTCCTTGGGTAAGACCACCCGCCCCTCCATGCCAGTGATCATCCCTCCATGCCAGTGATCATCCCTCCATGCCAGTGATCATCCCTCCATACCAGTGATCATCCCTCCATACCAGTGATCATCCCTCCATACCAGTGATCATCCCTCCATGCCAGTCATCAGAGGTGTACAATCCAGGTTCAGAAAGTAAAAGTCCGCCCCAGTATTTTGTTCCAATCACCTGCGGCACACCTGTTAGTTAGCAGCTCAAGGAGATCTCTCGCTGTTGAATGAGGTGTGCTTTGTTAGGGTTGGAGTGAAAACCTATAGGACGGTCGATCTCCAGGAACAGGGTTGGGGACCACTGCTCCATACTGTAATGTGCGAGGGGCTTGACCCGCCCCCAGGCACTCAACATTGCCAATCCGATCACCTCTGTCCCAGCTGTGGAGTGCCGGAACACATGATTCATTTTTTTTTTTACCCCCATGAACAATCTTGTGTCCAATCTTATTTAGAAAATGGCTGATGTACGTGCAGGTATTTGTTCTAGCCCAGCACTAATACCTACTACTACCTGATTCTATTCTGGGCATTTTAATTTCTTTGCGAGTTAGTAAGAATAAGTATTGGGGCGGCAGTATAATGTATTATAATGGTTATGGAACTGGGTTTGTAACCTAAAGGTTCAGTTCTCAGGTAGGACACTGCTGGTGTACTCTTGAGCAAGATACTTAACCTGTATCGGCTTCAGTACCCTATCCAGCTGTATAAATGAATACTATGTAAATGCCTGTGTAAGTTGCTGTGCTAAATGGCTGTAATGTAGTGTAATTCTCAGTGAATGGCATCCTATTTTGAGTGAGTACTAATTCTTCCATGCTGTGAAATGCAGGCACTGGAACTCGAGTGGTGACTAACGTCCAGCCGGCGATCTTCCACCCCCTGCCCCACCCTGAGCCTCCCATGGAGGGCACCTGCCTGACCGATTCGGGCGTGTCCTACTTCCTGGGCATGCGCTGGATCAAGACCCAGGGCAGCAAGCAGATGCAGTGTACCTGTCTCGGCAACGGCGTGAGCTGCGAGGAGTGGGGTGCGTATTTATGGCTTTACCTCCACACACCAGATTCGTTTTCACTAATCTGATCTGCACAGTTTAGTTTCTCCTATATCAGTGAAACAGGAAAAAGGTTGCATGAAGGCTTCTATTGCTTGTTTGAGTGCGACTGGTTTTTTAAATAGTTTTGTGTGTCTGTGTGTGCGTGTGTTTGTGTGTGTGTGTGCACGCATGTTACCGCGGTGCAGAAGGCCATTCTCAGGTATACGGAGGGAACTCCAATGGCCAGCCCTGCATCTTCCCCTTCGTCTTCATGGGACAGACCTACTACTCCTGCACCTCGGACGGCCGCAATGACGGACAGCTGTGGTGCAGCACCTCCTCTGACTACGAGGCCGACCGCTCGTACTCCTACTGCACAGAGAAACATGGTGAGCAGAGCTCTGCAGGGAGATGGAAAAGCTTTTCAAAATTCTAAATCGGTGTTCTAGAACTCGATTGCTTTCATTTACCAGTAGTGATTGTTACATCAGCATTGGAATGTTCAGTTCAGAACATTCTAATCACACATTTGTGATCTTGCACCTTAAAGGGTATGCATGTATGTCTTTAACAGTGGAGTGAAGATAAAGCGTCTCCTGCATGTGTCCTGACTTTGCTTGTGTTCGCTCCTCCCAGTGGTGGTGACAACCAGAGGGGGTAACTCGAACGGGGCCCTGTGCCAATTCCCCTATCTGTACAACGGGCGTAACTACACTGACTGCACCGCCGACGGGCGCCGGGACGGGATGCGGTGGTGCGGTACCACCTACAACTACGACGGGGAGCAGAGGTTCGGGTTCTGCCCCATGGCCGGTGAGTTCCGGAAGCATCCAATGGGTCCTCCATCCAACAAGAGAACGGATGAGTTGACCCAACACTTCCTTGTCTAAGCCCCCTACCACCCCGCCGTCTAACAAACTGCCATTTTCACAGCATCTATGTCCATTGGGTCATTACTCCTGGATGAGGGCTGTGCTAAGCAAACAAATGGCGTCTGTAACGATGAGGTGTAAACTGGACTGATTGTTTCATCTTCATTAGTGGGCAGTTCTGCATAATTGCATGAATCTCGTAAAAGTAAAATGTGTGTCCACTGAGGCGTTAATTATCTGGGTGGGGAATGTGCCACCCCAGGGGGTCCTATTGATATTGAAAAAAGGCCTTCAATAGAGGGGGGGGGGCTTTGTTTAGGGGTCTTGGTAGAGGGGGAAGGGGGTGCTTTGGAGATTTGTTTAGATTGTCTTAATTGGATGCAATTACTGCTTGCCGTTTGCCATTTGTCTTAATAGGCCACCAGGAATGCGCAGAACCGTTAAGTGCAGTGGTCAGTAAACAGGTTAAAGTACAGCCTTAGAAAGCAAATTAGCATGAGAAGCTGCTGTGCTGTAATGTGACTTAAAGAGGCAGTAATGGCCTGGCCGTCAGGAGCTTCACGCACAGCCATTATGGGGCCTGGCTCCGGCCCAGAGTCTGGCTGGCAGGGAGTGTGTCCAGCTTTGATCTCCTAACGCACCAGAGTTCAGCTTTAAGTCTTTAACCCTCTCAGGTCAGCTCTGCTCTAACAGACCTTTACAGTGCAGGTGCTTTAAGTAGAGACACTTACACTGTTGTCTGATTATACAGTACATTGATATGGCTGTTTAGGCATGGCTCTAGCCTTTCTGCTGCCCTAGTTGCGAGGGTGTAGGGGGTCATGCATGGGCCAGGGGGAGGTGGGGGGGGTTGGGGCGCCCTAAGTGATCACATGTGCTGCCTATGCGTAGAACTGGTGTGTGTGTGTGTGTGTGTGTGTGTGTGTGTGTGTGTGTGTGTGTGTGTGTGTGTGTGTGTGTGT
This sequence comes from Ilyophis sp. 1 JC-2022, assembly GCA_022702515.1. Classification (NCBI taxonomy): domain Eukaryota; kingdom Metazoa; phylum Chordata; class Actinopteri; order Anguilliformes; family Synaphobranchidae; genus Ilyophis; species Ilyophis sp. 1 JC-2022. Next base: position 100,793,614 of record CM040397.1, on the reverse strand, counting down.
GTGTGTGTGTGTGTGTGTGTGTGTGTGTGTGTGTGTGTGTGTGTGTGTGTGTGTGTGTGTGTGTCCAGATGTGCAGCTCAATGTATCGTGATTGGATCTCAGTGCTGCTCATTGTAACGTGATTGGCTCCCCTGTGTCTCTGCAGCTCACGAGGAGGTGTGTACAACGAGTGATGGGGTGATGTACCGCTCGGGCGACCAGTGGGACAAGCGCCACGACGTGCTGGGTCACATGATGCGCTGCACGTGCATGGGGAACGGGCGTGGCGAGTGGAGCTGCATTGCCTACTCCCAGCTGAAAGGTGCTTTTTAAAAATAAATAAATGCATAATTATTTGGTGCCCAAATTCTGGCCTGTGTATGTCCAATTCCCACCCTAATTTGGAATGCCCAATTGTTGCCCCCAACCACGTTCACGGAGCAACCACACTGCACAGGACACACGGGTAGACCAAATGGCTTTTTTTCCAGAGACTACAGTTGTGTCATTGTGAGGTAACTTCCTGCTCCGCTTCCTGTCACAGACCAGTGCATCGTCGATGGGCTGACCTACGAGGTGAACCAGACCTTCACCAAGCGCCACGATGAGGGATACATGATGAACTGCACCTGCTTCGGCCAGGGGCGTGGCCGCTGGAAGTGCGACGCCATTGGTCAGTTCCTTGGCCTTTTTTTTCATTATTATTAACCCGTAATAGCGGCTCTGCGGTTTTAGAGTAATCTAGGGTGAATCTTTAAGTCAAACCTCACAGAAATACGGCATTTCCTGAAGCATTTAGCTCCATTATACTGTGTAATATAAACAATGGAAGGTCATCGGGCCACTCTGTTTACCGTATTATTTTTTGAACACCCTTCACCCCCAGACCAGTGCCAGGAGCCAGAGACCAAGGTTTTCTACCAGATCGAAGAGTCCTGGGACAAAGTCATCCACGGCATCCCATACAGGTGCCGTTGCTATGGCAACAGCATCGGAGAGCTGAGCTGTGAGCCGCAGCAGGCTGGAACGGGTGAGTGCGGTGTGCTATAGCACGGCGCCATTTTCTCCGTTTACCTTAGAGCGGGCCGTCCCGTGTGCTGAAGGACAGAGCAGGTATGCTCAGGCGTATGCTCGGGTGAAGAATAAACCTGACTGGCTTTTTGTTGTGGTGAATGTGTGGTCTGCTCATCAGCATTGCAGAAAACCATTTGTCAAATGTAATGTGAATAGGCCTGTGAATCTAACTGGAGGAGATTCAGGGGGTGCGTGTTTGGGAGGTGGGGGGGCCGCTGTACTTTGATGTGTAACAGATGGGGCGTAACAACACGCCCCTTCCCCTCGTTACCACCCCTAATACCCTTTGTTGTTTGCTGTAGTCTGGTGCTACCGACAGCTGCTGTGTGGGTTCGTTCTCTCCCACCGCAGGGGTTGCTGGTGGTGAAGCGCTTTATTACCTGCACGCACATCCTGCCTGGTGTGTCGGGGCCCGTTTATTTAGGAACCGTCGCCACGACGTGTTCGGCCGCGACTGGGGTGTGTGCTCGAAGTGTGCTGCTCAGCTCAGCTAGAGTAGTTTTCCTTTCTACTCAAAGAATTGGGGCAGCAGTGTACTATAATGGTTAGGGAACTGAAAGGTTGCAGGCTTGACTCCCAGGTAGGACACTGCTGTACCCTTGAGCAAGGTGCTTAACCTGCATTGCTTCAGTATATATCCAGCTGTATAAATGGATACTATGTTACAAAAAAAATTCTTTTTTTCTTTTCTTTTTTTAAGTCACTCTATATAAGAGCATCTGCTAAATGCCTGTAATGTAAAGTAATCTGTGGCCCCGTTCTGCACCTCTTGTGTACGTACAGGTAAAGGACAATGTATGGATGCTTCCCAAGTCCCTTGCTGTACACATTACTGCGCTAAATTACATGCTGCTGTTCATGTTGCAGCGAGCGTGTAGGAGGATGAAGGAGAAACGGGTGGCAGAGTATACTGCCTGACTGAGTGGAATTTAAACGCTGTGCAGTATAGGGTCTGCTTTGCCAGAGGAGTTGTAATTGGGATAAATTGAGTCCAGATTGTGATTGCGATCTGGAGGAGTCATTGGAGGAGTGCTGGTAGAACCTGCTTGCGCTCGGTCACTCCTCCGGCCCTTTGTTCTGACCAGGTACAGAACGACCCAGTAAACTTATTTATTTTGTCGTTAAAGTTTTTTTTTTTTATAAAAAAAAGAACAGGCTTATTTTCTAATTTCTTTGAAGATGTTTCAGGGGTCTGTGAACTAGAGAACAATAGCTTCAGTGACTCTGACCTTGGCTTTGCCCAAATGTTTTATTTATTTATTTAGTAAATCAGTACTGTTGATGTGGTCCTGGTCTTGGGAAGTGTACCTCTGCACTCGGTGGATAATTTAATGTAGGATTTTAAGGTTTAACAGTTGCATAAACAGACCCCTTGAACTTGTGCCATATTAAAGGCCATATTGGATCGTGCATGCGTGAGTGCAGTAGTCCCTATCAGAAAACCCTGACGGGAATCTCACACAGCGCTGTAAAGCTTCTCCTTCCCAGAATCCTTTGCAGCATATGTTTACATTTTACAACTGGTCAGTGATGGAGGGCCTGTATGATTTATACGAACCGGATAAATGTGTCTTCGCTGTTATTCCTTATAATGGGCGGTTTTTAGATTTATTAATAAACACTGTTATTCAAGTCCCACATGTAGAGTAGAACAATGGCTCCCTAAACTGTGGCTTTCTCCGTCTTCAGGTCCCGTCCAGGTCATCATCACAGAGACTGGGAACCAGCCCAATTCACACCCCATCCAGTGGAACGCACCCTCATCTGCCCACATCACACAGTACATCCTCAAGTGGAGACAGGTGAGCATGGCTTTCCTGACCTCTCACCTGTCTTTTTGAGTCTATCTTCCCCTCTGTCTGTCCAGCACATTTAGTCTAATGCCTTATAAGATCCCATGAGTTTCTGGGTCAGACCACCCTGGGTTAATATCCAAGCAGGAGCTTTGCATGTGTTTCTCCCCCTCCCCCTCCCCCTTTCATTAGATAGCCATTCTGAGTACACCAGGAAGGAATGTTTTTTTTATTGTTGCCTATTTTGGAAAAGAGTCGCACCTAAACCATACGTCTGTGAACACTTACTGGAACGTTTGTGTAAACAAGAGTACAGGAATGTGTTAAGTAGTTGGCGCAGGACACACTGACAGACTGCAGTGAGATGATGGGTAAGGCCAGAGTCTCCCGCTGCGGACAGGAAGTTTAGAGGCACGCGGCAGTCTTCAAGGACTGTCCAAGTCTGGGTTTTTTTTCTCGGTTTTTTTCTCTCTCAACTATGGAAAAAATGTTTTTTTGGCTCTAAAAAAGTGGCTCCATTAAAAATTATTGTGGGTGACTTTTTGGAAGTGATATTTATCTGCCATGTGGCTGCAATGTTTTTATTTTTAATTGGATGCCAGTACATTTCCTCTCGTGGGGTTTGGCTTCTTTTTGGGAATGCCGACAGCTTTCCTCTCGAGTTCTGAAAAGCATTCTGTTTTTCGGAAAGGTGAAAGTGGCTCAGTGTTTCCAGTGGAAGGGTGCAGTATTAGGTTTTATCTGCCAACAACCGCACTGGGCATAGCTGAGACCTTGGCGAAAACAGTTCTGTCCAAACGTTGTATAGAATATCAGCTTCGTACCACAAGTATATGACTTCTGTTCCTTGGGAGTGACCAGTTCTCTTGATTAGTCACTGGTGTGTTCAGGTGATTTTGAAATGTAGGCGTCTAAACTGTATGGGAAATAAGAATATTCAAAATATGTGCTTCTCGGTGGCGTAGCCTGTCAAGCGCCGTCCACATGCTCATTGCGAGCCGTGGCGTCGGCGGTTCGAATCTGGCTGTGTGACCCGTCGCATGTCTTTCTCTTTCTCTCACTCCCCATTCTTCCTGTCTCTCTACACTGTGCTGTCCAATAAAGCTGAAAAGTTGTGCCTCCAGTGCCAGCAGTAGTTTTTTTGCTGCTCCGTTTCAACGGTTTGAATTTGTTTGTCCAACATATTCCGTTGAGTACGACTGACCATGTCTTTTATTTTATTTTTTCTCACACTCACGCAGAAAAACACACGTGCCTCGTGGAAGCAGGTCAATATTCCAGGCCACCTCAACTCCTACACCATCGCTGGGCTCCGGTCGGGCGTGACGTACGAGGGTCAGCTTATCAGCATCCTGCGTTACGGCCGCCGTGAGGTCACTCGCTTCGACTTCACCACCACATACGGCTCCCGTGAGTGACAGCGCGCTCACTTCCTGGTATCCTGCCGTGCTGCTGTTGTCCATGTCCTCTGTTCTTCTTCTGTGTTTTTGAATGGTGTGGAGTAGGGTGTTAAATTAGCAACCCGCCACCAGCCAAATTCTAAAATTTTGATTGTGGCTGGTAAGATTTTCTACTCTAGCAGCCACTTTGGCCAGGTAACCAACAAGGTTGTGTCATATCGTAAAAGGTTATGCGGCTGGTAAAATGTTGAAAATGGCTGGTGATTTTTAGAATGCACAAGCCACTCTGGCCAGCAGGGGAAAAAGTACATTTCATACCCTGGTATGTGTGCGTGTGCGTGTGCGTGTGCGTAAGGATGGAGGAACACCATTTGAAGGCATCATCTCACCTGCTTTGATTCTGGCTCCTCTCCCTGCAGTGGCGACCTCAGAGGGAGAGACCACCCAGCCTCCGCCCATGGTGGACATCACCGAGTCCGTGACGGAGATCACCTCCAGCAGCTTCGTCATCTCATGGGTCTCTGCGTCCGACACGGTGTCCGGATTCCGGGTGGAGTACGAGCTGAGCGAGGATGGAGCCAAGCCTATGGTTCTGGGTCAGTTCTTCACCGGATCACATTCACTGGATCACATTCCCTGCACTGCAAAGAAGTCTGTCTTAAGTGTTTTAATCTTATAATGAGACTTAAAATCCTTTTTCTGAAGTAGATAAATATAAGTATAAGATTATAAGATTAAAATACTTGCTGAGATCGACTTATTTTTTGGTTTTTGCAATATGGATCCCATTCCCTTCGTCCATATGCTATTCCATCATGTCACAATATTATTATATTTAAATTATCTTCAGGCATGTCATAGTGTTCCATTTTCAGAATTGCTCAGTAATGTGTTGATTGTTTTGGTTGGCCTTGCTTTTGCGTTGCAGACTTGCCCCACACTGCGACCTCGGTCAACATCAACGAGCTACTGCCCGGTCGCAAGTACACGGTGAACGTGTACGAGGTGACGCCTGAGGGCGCGCCCAACCTCATCCTGACCACCACACAGACCACAGGTGAGCTGTAATAAAAATAGGATGTGGAAACTATTTTACCGTTTATTCATATAGGCATACGCCTATCATAACGCTAACGCATTTTGGCTGAAACAAGCCCTCATAGGTCAAACAATCCATAGTGCACACCTGCAAACAATTACAAAACCCCACCTGTTCCAGCACTAGTCAATTACTGTATTATTGCACATATATATTAGTACATATGTATTAGATTTCATTCCCAGTTAATTCATTTAATTGAATTTCAATTCAACCCTAGTGGACCTTCCCACATAACCTTTCCCAGGCGAGAAGTGCAATATACACAATATGGCTACTTGTTGTTCTCTTGATAAGTGATAACCTCCTCCTCCTCCTCCTCTCATAGCTCCTGATGCCCCATCTGAACATGTGGTGGGGGAGGTGGAAGATACCTCCATTGTGGTCAGCTGGTCCAAGCCCCTGGCTCCCATCACAGGTGAGCAGATCCAAGGTCCTGTCCAAAAAGGCTAATCACTTGCACTATCATTTACAGTTACCATAGAGACACCCTTCTCTAACCCCGCCCCTTTGTGTGTGTGCGTTTTTTTTTTTTTTTTTGGTCATAGGATACCGTGTGGTCTACACCCCGTCTATAGAGGGCAGCAGCACGGAGCTCACCCTGCCAGACACCGCCACCTCCGTCACCCTGAGTGACCTTCGACCCGGCCTGTTGTACAACATCAGCATTTACGCTGTGGAGGAGACCCTGGAGAGCGAACCCGTGTTCGTACAGGTCCACACTTCTGGAGAGCCTCTCACAGGTATGTGCTACCAGCGGCAATCAGACCCAGGGGGTATTTCACAAAGCAGGATTACTGAGTTAGCCGGATAACTGCACTGAGTAAAACCCAGAACAGCTCTTTTTACTTCAGTCCATGTTCCAGGTTTGGGAAGGTTCCGGGTTTTACTCAGTGCTGTTATCCAGCTAACTCGGTAATCCTGCTTCATAGTCTACCCTCCTGGGTTCAAATGGTATTTCTTATGGATTAAAATACTTCTCTGTGCCCTATTGATCTTGTCTGGTGCATTTGAGCCTGCTAGGCGGAGCAGGTGTGTGGGGATTACACTTTTGGGATTATTTCATTTGTTTCAATACACATTAGTTAAATGCAGAAAAGTATTTGAACCCAGGCCAAAGTACTCCCTCAGCCCAAATCTACCTTATATCTGCTTACACCCCAATCTTCTGTAAATACTCCCTACATATATATAACTTAGTTACCCACTCACGCCAAAGTCCCCCCTTATAAAGTCACCAAGAAATCAATTATCTGGGGTTTTCTGATAAAACAAAAATTCAGGGAACCCAATTTATTTAATTAATGATAGTGGTGCTTCTAAACACTATTAATAAAGTAATCACTGAAACCAGTTAAAACTGGATTTTATTATTCAAGAGAGAAGACAGAAAAACAAAGGGGGGTGCAAAGCTTACAGATATTTTTGTCACTCAAACAAAGATTAACACGCATTAGCGCATAGTGCAATGGAAGAGCCGGAATGGCTCCGTTAGCTGTAAACCCCTTATAAGGTGAGCTTGGAGTGTGGAATGTGTTTGTTAGCCCCATACCAGGATGGTGAGTCTAACCAACTGGACTGTCTGTTTCGCTACACGCGCTGCAAAAAAATTGTTTTTAGACTTGTAATGAGACATAAAATCTTTTTTTATTTTATTTATTTTTTTCAAGTAAAAATCATTAGCTTGTTTTAAGTTACTTTTTGTTTGACAAGTGAAATTCTTACGCCATTGGCAAGTCTTGAAATGAGTAAAACTCTCACTCTCAAAGTAATGGAACTAAAATTTTAAGTCTAAATATAAGATAAAAAGCGTCGAGCTTCATGCATGCTGCCATTATCGTCCCGCAGAGGAAGTCCCGTCCCCGACCGACCTCCAGTTCTACGAGGTGTCCGACGTGAAGATCACCATCATTTGGACAGCGCCGCCTAGCGAGGTGTCGGGGTACCGCGTGAGCGTCCTCCCGCTGATCGCCGGGAGCACCCCGCAGCACGAGATCCAGCTGCCCGTCACACGGAACGCGTACATGGAGGTTTCCCCCCTACAGCCCGGAACGATCTACCGCTTCTACATCTACGCCATTAGTGGAGGAGAGGAGAGCGAGCCCCTGGTCGGAGATAAGGCCACCAGTGAGTACAGGAGGGTGAACTTGCATATTTCATAAAGTATACATTTCTTTAATTATATATATTATATATTAAGGGCCTGATTTACTAAGCGTGTGCAAAAACTTTTAGGTTTGATTGGTATTTGTTTTGCACCAATCATTGGTTGTGTTATTAGTTTATCATGTGCAAAAATGTTTTAGTAAAATCAAGCCCTAAATGTATTAATGTTTTGGAATTGGTTACAAGCAGAAATAGTTTGGTGAAAATTATAAAGTTTCCTTCATAATTGTCAGTAATCTGCAGGAATCTTGCTGGTGTCTAAAGGGCTTTAAAGCATTTAAAGTAATTATTTGATTCAGATCTGGTTATAAGTCATGGTAAAAAAACAAAAAATTAATTGTTCAGTTAACTTGTGTTAATTTTGAGTGATGTTCTGAGCCTGGGACGACGGTGTAACACTGCGATTGGGTTGAGTGATGTTCTGAGGACTACGGTGTAACACTGTGATTGGGTTGAGTGATGTTCTGAGCCTGGCACGACGGTGTAACACTGCGATTGGGTTGAGTGATGTTCTGAGCCTGGCACTACGGTGTAACACTGCGATTGGGTTCTCAGAGCCAGACGCCCCCACCGACCTCCACTTTACCAACGTGACCGAGGACAGCGGCATCGTTATCTGGGGGGTCCCCAGGGCCCGGATCACAGGCTACCGCCTGTTCCTCACCGAGGGGTCCAACTCCAAGCAGCTGAGGGTATCCCCGCGCCTGTCCCAGTACACCCTGCTGAACCTGCGCCCCGACACGGAGTACACCGTCACCCTGCACTCTGAGACCGATAACGTGGTCAGCGAGGGAGCGCGCGCCGTCTTCACAACCTGTGAGTCTCCGTTTCAAAGAGAATCCCGGTCGCCATGGCGGCCGGCTGAGAATGTGACGAGGGGGTGTTAGGGAGAAGTTAGCGCCGTCGGCTTAACGGCGTCTCCGTTTGAAGCGGGAACAGGACGCTCTGCCACGCTCGGGTCAGCGCGCGGCGTCGGTGCAAGAGCTGAGACCGAACTGCATTACAGACGTTACAGGGCTCTACGCTAACAATTTAGCATGCGCTCCTAAGTAGAGTGCACTCAAGGACGTAGACATTAGCATTTTAACTTTTGGGGGAGGGCAACAATGAAGACATTTTCATTAGGATTTTTTGTGGGGTGGACACTTAAGAGTACCACCCAATACAACACGATAAAACTAGGGGGGGGGGTTGGGAAAACATCAAAGGCTGATGCATGCTAATTAGTAGATGTGCTCCTAAATAATTTTCCAAGTTGGCACACATCAGATGCTCCTAAAATGGGAGCACTGTATAACCCTGCACTTCCGTTCTCTCTTCTCTGCCCCCAGCTCAGCCAATGGGTAACGCTCCCCGCCTAAGTACTGAAGTTACCGATACCTCCATCATCATCTCCTGGACCCCGGTGCCTCGCGTTGAATACAAGGTAAACATTTATGTTGCATTTCAGGACCGTTGGCTTGCAAAAAAAATTACAAATTGAAATAAAAAAACAAGTACTTGTTAGTGGCACAGAAATGTCACACCCAGGTTGTGAAAGCACTCTGGCTCCTGTGCGTCTGAGAAAGGCCTCACCCATGCCCTTTGACCCCTGACCTCACCCTGGGCTTCCGGTTCTTTCCATAGCTGTCGGTGAGGCCCAGCCAGGGCGGCGAAGCTCCCAGGGAGGTCATCTCCGATTCAGGCAGCATCTACATCTCAGGCCTGACCCCTGGGGTGGAGTACACCTACAGCGTCCAGCCGGTTATCGACGGGCGGGATCACGGCACGCCCATCACACGCAGAGTAGTCACACGTAAGAGACCGCTTACCACAACCAATCTTTATTTACTGTTGGCCAAAGTTAACCTTTCAAAATGTGAATTAACAAAAACAAATAATTACATTCCGTTTCAAGAATTTAGTTGAATTTCTGTTGACTTCTAGGTTTTGACTCCAAAGCACTATGATTATGTACAAAGTTAGAAATGGTCAGTATTCAAGTACAGGAACTGCCTTTTTTTATTTTTTTATTTGAAACTCTCTGGAGGATTTGCTTGATGCACACCTGAATAAACAGACCGGGTAATTTGTTTTACGGGAAAGCTGCCCATTTTGGTGGGGTTCAGAGATACCAGCGGCTTAACTGCACTGCAGTCCACAAGTTCTTATGTTGTTCACCTTTTGGGCTGTTTGGACAGGCCTGTCCCCACCGACCGACCTCAATCTGGAGTCCAACCCAGAAAATGGAGAGCTAACCGTTCAGTGGACCGAGACGAAAACGCCAGGTAAATATCGCCTCTTCTGCCCCTGTATTCACCTGAAATCAGTCAGTCAATCTGGTCTTTTTTGCCCTCTGTATTGACCTTCGCTCAAGGTCTTCTGCAGTGCTGTACCCATGTCTCACCCTTAGTTGCCAGCATTTATCAAATTAATACAGGAAATACATTTCAGGACTAGTGAACATTATGGGGTGGCTTAGTTGGCAAACTGATTTCATAAACGGAATGTACCATTCTTGAGTGGGTGAAAGGACTTTTTACCATTGAGCAAGATGTTAAAGTGGCTTAGTTGGCAAACTGATTTCATAAACGGAATGTACCATTCTTGAGTGGGTGAAAGGACTTTTTACCATTGAGCAAGATGTTAAATTTAGTCTCTGTATCAGAATTATAAAATGTGTAATTTGCCCTACATAAGAGTGTGTTAAGCCATAACATAATGTACTGATGCCCTGTGATGGATTGGCGACCTGTCCAGGGTGTATTCCTGCCTCTCGCCCAATGCATGCTGGGATAGGGGCTAGCCCCCCCTCCCGTGATAATAGATGGATGGATAGATAATGTACTGAAATGTGTGTCATTTGTGTAAATAAGTACAACTACTTGTGAGGTCCACTTCATCACTTCAGTCCTAGTACTTGCATGAGTTACAATTATTTTCCTCCTTGTCTCAATCCCTCTTAACCTTCAAAAGACATCACTGGCTACAGAGTGGCGTGCACTCCAACCAATGGGCAGCAAGGAAACTCTGTGGAGGAGTTTGTGAAGGCGGGGCAGACCTCTTGCACCCTGGAGAACCTGATCCCTGGCGTAGAGTACAACATCAGCGTCTATACCGTCAAAGACGACCTGGAGAGCGAGCCCGTCTCCACCACCGTCACTCCAGGTGGGTCACACACACCTGTCCAGCGTTGCCTTCCAGCACCCGACACTCGCCATGGCTCACATTTTGAGGGGCCAAAAGACACACCCCCCGCTCTTCATTTTCACACCCCCACACGGGTTCTGCAAGCCCTACAGCTTTGCCTAACTTTACTGGAATTTTGCTGATATTCTCTCTAGAGCGACTTACCACACAGACACAAGTTCAAAGTGGAGTCTCAACACCACGTGCACAAACTACAGACTCAAATTGACAACGTGTTAATTAGCCTATTGAACATTAAACAAATTTATACTAACAAGAACAAAGCTAACCTAATGAGCATTAGACTAAATGAGAGGAACGACAGCAAAGAACTTTTGAAAACAAAAATAGGAGGTTGCATCTAATCGGGCGTTGGGGCTCGGTAACGTGCTAGAGAGAGTCGTGGAACATGATTCTTCTTTTAGCCTCCACTGGACAAAATGAGTCCAGTATTACAGGGCTCTACTCTATAATGTTTTTCTGAGGAGCACATGTGATCCTAAGATGAGGATTTTTCGGAGCACACTTAAGCATCCCAATTAGTAGATGTGCTCCTAAATAATTTTTCCAGTTGGCACACGTCAATTTTCAGGAACAAATGCGCACTGTAGGGTCCTTTTTTTACTGGAGCCAAGAACTGCTAGCACCGGCGCAGCCTGATATTTAAGCCTCCTTCCATTTTTATCATCCATAGAAGAGCTTTCCATGAGTGCAAGTTAGTTTTAATAGTTTTCAACATCACTGCACCTATTAATCAGAGCAGATTGACTGGACCTTCCCTGCGATCCCTTAGAAACTGACCTGCCAAACTCCGGCAGGAGTTTTGTTTGGCTATGAAAGCTCTGGTCTTGGCTACTGCCAAAGGCTCATTTTAATGCAGAGCCATTTTGCTGTATCCTTTCATTTTGACTGGTTTGGTTACAGTTTAAAGCTGTTATTGCTCACCATTTTACTAACATGTTGATTTGCTTAATTCTATGCATACCCAATGCTGCTTCTATCGGTGATATGACCCTTACCATACAAGTATGCTAAAGCTCAAACCTTTTTCAGTCTAGGAGTATTATATTCATATTTTGTTGCTGATTTGGGTTATTGATGTGTATTCCATGCTTTAAGAGCATGGCTGTTTAATTGAAACTGAATCTTTTATTTCAGTAATGTTTTATTTAATAGGATCATTGATTTTGGTAGACTCAATATTTCCTGTTGAAATCCTTTGGAGGTAGACCTAGAGATAACAAGTTTGTAACGGAGCTAAACTTGTGATGGAAAAGCATCCTCATATCACAATGCTGTTATAGTACTCTGAACGCATTGCTTGTGTAACTCATGACCATCTCTGCTTTCCTGTCTCGTCTCTATGTTATCGTCTTTGTTATTCTGTCCGGTGCGTGGCCTCCTTACTTCCTGTCTAACCCGCTAGACGTGCCCCAGCTTACTGACCTCAGCTTTGTCGATGTCACCGACACGACTATCGGCCTGAAGTGGATCCCGCTTAACTATACGTCCGTCACCGGCTACCGCATCACAGTGGTGGCCGCCGGGGAGAGCGTTCCCATTTTCCAAGACATGGTGGAGTCCACGTCAGGGTATTACACAGTGAACGGGCTGGAGCCCGGCATCGACTATGACTTCAGCGTCACCACGGTGACGGAGAGCGGCGAGAGCAAGCCCACCACCCTCACGCAGCAGACTGGTGAATCTAAAACCTTCTTTTGACAGGGGGGGGGGGGGGGGGAGAGGGCTGAGATTAGATTTTGTTTCCCTTGGCTTCATTTCGCTTAGAATCACCCCAGTTGCCTTTTAAACAACATTTTTTGATTTACTTCTTTAAATGATTCCCTGAGAAGGTTATATGAGGATAAGACGTTTACAGTACTTGGATTATACTGCCGATAGCATCCAGTGTAAAGTAGCTGTGTTGAATTGTCCTTCTGTTTGTCCCAATGTCCCAGAGCAGTTAATTGCTCCCGTACTGGGGTTACTTTCGGACGCCAACAAATGTTTTTTTTTCCTGTCGTTCATTGTTAAAGGATACAGCTCATTTCATGATCTGTCTCTTGATACTTTGAACATCTATCAGTGATTTTGAAATTTGGCCCCTAGTACCAATATTACAGGTCTCATAATTACTGTCTAATGCAGCCAAGATGTATTGTGGTTGTACTTGACTGCAGCTGGGACATCTGGATGGTGATTATGATTATTTATTTGGGATGAGATGATTCACGGAGAGGGGAAAGCTGCATCTGAGGCCGCAGGGTCTGGAATCGGTTTCCCCGCGGTCAGCCAGACGAGATGTAGACCGCTGCGTCTCCTTTGTGTTTTTGGACTCTGTCATAGTGTGAAAGGGGGGACCGTTTTTTTTTAGCGAAGCCCTAATTTGCTGCAAGTCCAGACTCTTACTTAATGGCAGTCCACAAGCTGGAGCTCATTTTCCTCTCATTGAATCTTTATTTTTTCTTTTTTTCTTACTCAAGGCCATTTTCTCCACTAAAATCCAATGGCGTTGATGGATTGAATATGCATTTGCCAGGGTTTATATACATATCATATCTCTTGGACTCACATTCTTGGTTCCTCTGGCTTTGTCTCATTGCTTGCCCCCCACTCCACCCCCCCCCCCCCCCTTCTTTCCCCACAGCCGTTCCTGCCCCCACCCACCTGAATTTCGGAGAGGTGGGCTCCGACTCCATAGAGGTGACCTGGAGTGCCCCGTCTATCCACGCGCCCACTGACATCTCCCGCTTCATCGTCCGCTACCACCCCATCAACAACGACGACGACGACATCACCGAGCGCAACGTGGGAGGAGACACCAATAGCATCGTTCTGCGTGGTAAGAGCGCATTTGCTGCGTCCGAATGTGTGCTGCAGGCCATACGCGCTGGATTTAATGGAGATCGCCGCCGAAATGTAACTATAATGTAACTCTGTAATGGTCAGTGATGTAGTGTGTTTCCGTCTGACCACGTGTGCACTCTTACCAGGCCTGCTGCCAAACACGGAGTACGTGGTGAGCGTGGTGTGTGTGTACGAGCAGCGTGAGAGCAAGCCTGTCGCCGGCACTCAGAAGACAGGTGAGTGTGGCCTACCGGGAGTCTGTGGACCATTCCGGGCCCCGCCCTGGGGGGGGAGGGGGGGGTTGTCGATCCGCTTATTTAACGCGCTCCTCTTTGGTTCCCTCTCCAGCCCTGGACTCCCCCACGGCCCTGGATTTCTCAGAGGTGCTCACCAACTCCTTGACCGTCCACTGGGTGGCGCCGCGCGCCGTCATCACCGGCTACAAGATCCGCTACCAGGCAGCCAGCGGCGGCCGATCCAAGGACGAGAGGCTTCCGCCATCCCGGAACCACTTCACCCTGACGGGCCTGGCCCCAGAGACCGAGTACATCATTCACATATACGCCGTCAGCGGCTCCCAGGAGAGCCGGCCCCTCACCGGTCGCCAGGCAACCAGTACGTCCCTTCTCCTGCGTTCATTTCCCACGCTATACAATCCTGAAGCTGTGATCCATTTATTATTTTATTTTTTTACATAGTATGAGTATTCTTGCTTCTTGTTGAATTTATTGTCATCTCTTCTCACCCACCTCACCAGTTTCTGATGCCCCCACCGACCTGGTTGTGACAACCTCCACCCCCACCAGCATCACCATCCGCTGGGACGCCCCCTCTGTCTCTGTCCGGTACTACAGGATCACCCACGGAGAGACGGGTCAGTGGATTTCAGACGCCATGGTTACTCTGCTTTTGCCATTTGTATGTCTCTGTGCAATGTCTTGGGGTTTGTAGTTAAACTGTTTGTGTCTCGTTCCTGTCCCAGGAGGCCACAGCACCCCCAAAGAGTTCACTGTGCCCGGCTCCCAGTCCTCTGCTACCATTGGCAACCTGCGCCCCGGTACCGACTACACCATCACCGTGTACGCCGTGACCGGGAGGGGAGACAGTCCCGCTTCCAGCACCCCCGTCTATATCACTTACAAGACAGGTACAGACCGTTTATATCAGATCCACCAATTATATCATAATGTCCGTCCCCAAAACCTCAACGCCCTTTGGTCGTAACTCATTCCAATTTTCTGCTTCCCATGACTGGAATACCCTACAATAAACTCTCAAACTCCCCAATCTTAACACACCTATACATTAATTTATAAGACTCTTAAGGAACACATTTCTGACCCTTACACCTGCTAGCCCTCCCATCCCCTTGTGACCACTATTATATACCATGCTTTATGTGTACTGATGTTATACGTTTTTATTTTTACATGTTTTATATTTGACAAGGCAGTTTTATGCAATTAGTTTTAGAGTACCTTATGTATGATATGTATGAACTCTTGTATGTTGACACATGCCTTTGTGGCCAGGTCAGTGTTGTAAATTTGTTCTCAATCACTTTTACCTGGTTAAATAAATAAAAATAAAATAAAACGATGCACCTCTGTCTTTGAGGGCTGTCAGATGGAGCCTTAGCTTGCCATGCAGGAAGTGTTAACCATCATGGCTGTCTCGCAGATATCGAGGCCCCGTCTGGGATGGAAGTGACGGACGTGAAGGACAGTACCATCACAGTGCGGTGGACCCCAGCTCAAGGTCCCGTCACTGGGTACCGGGTCACCGGCACCCCCAAAAACGGCCAAGGCCCCTCCTTTTCTGAAGTGGTAGCTCCCGGTAAGTTTACGGATGTTTTTTTTCTCTCGCACTCAATGTTACAAAGAAATGCACCCCTTTTCTCATCTCTGCATTTAGATTGTGCGAGGGTGGGCGTGGTTTAGCCATGGTATAAAGAGTAAGAATGGATGCACGTTACATAAAAAATGTTGGTTGTTGTGGTACACAACTGAATCCCGAACGGCAGAAACGACAGCCTTTGTCTGTAGGCTGACGCAACAATGCGCACGGCGTTCAGAAGCGTGTTCCCGGTTAGCATTCTGTTTCTGACGCCCCTCAATCTGTGTTCCAGACCAGACGGAGATCACCTTCTCAGGCTTGATGCCGACCTCAGAGTACGAGCTGAGTGTGTACGCCCTGGGACAGGATGGGGAGAGCCCGCCCCTGGTGGAGACGGCAATCACCTGTGAGTGCCCCCCCCCTCCCCTCCAGCAACTCTAAACGTTCCCTAGGAAATAACACTCCCATTGCACTGTACACTGGAAAAAGCTGCCTTCCAAAGCACTGTCAATGTCATGTAGAATAAATAACGGCAATAACTTCAGACAGGTTTTTCCTTCATTAAATGGTTTTTCACTGGCAACGTTTCTGCCGTAGTGAATTTTGTCCAGGTTTTACTTGAAGGTTAATGCACCGAGTGGAAACGTCCTGTTTGTTGGAGGCTAACCTGCTTATGGTAAAACCTGGACCGGGGTTCAGAGTATCTGGGTAGGATCAGACTGATCCAGGATCAGTTTTGCTTTTGGCTCATTATGTACAAGGTTAGGGCATGAACAGGGAAGCCTGATGATGGATAAGCAGGCAACCCTCCCATACTGAAATACAAACTGGCATGGGCTGGGCACGTTATTTCCCGCTGTTTTTTTTTGGTGAGCACCCCCACCCATATCTAGGTTCTAAAACCGCCTGTCCATCTTTCAGCTGTGGACCGGCCCAAAGACCTGATCTTCTCTGACGTCGACTCCACCTCCATGAAGATCTCGTGGGAGGGGCCTGACGGGGCGGTGACCTCGTACAGAGTCCTGTACTCTAGCTCTGAGGAGGGCGAGCGCGAGCTCCGCCCCGCCCCTGACGGGGATGCAGAGACCGCTCAGCTGCAGGGATTACACCCCGGGACAGAGTACACCATCAGGGTCATCGCTCTGCACGACCGCACCCCAAGCCCTGCCCTGGAGGGCACACAGGCCACAGGTACGTCCCGTGCACTGCATCCAACTATACACTCTTAGAAGAGAAGGTGCCAAAAGGCTCCTCTGTGTCTCTATAGAGGAACCCTATCTAGTTCAAGCGTTCTTTGTCGGGGAAAAATGGTTCAAACTTTTCACACCTACTAAAAAGGGTTCCTTTATGGAGACATAAAGAACCCTTTTAATACGCCAAAGAACCCTTTTTTCAAAGAGTGAAAAAGATGCCATTAAAGCTCCTGTGGATTACTGACACTTTTAAAAGAAGCATCTATTTTCACCAATTTTCAGAACAGAATTCTTTGTCACGTGACTGTAACCTGTTTAATTGGAACTTAAGAATCCGCTGGAACATTTTCAAAATTTTCCCATCCTCCAAAGTTGGAGTATTTCAAATACATAAATAACCAAGGCCTGGTGTGTATGTTCCAAGAGCTGACTCAGTGGCACAATGACTTAAAATTAGCCTGGATTCACAATATTCTAAAATACTGTCTTAGTCTTTTGTTTGTACGTGTGATTTTAACGTCTCTCTACCGACCCCTCCCCCAAACAGCCATTCCTGCCCCCACAAACCTGGAGTTTACTCAGGTCGGCCCTTCAACCTTCACCATCTCCTGGGACGCCCCCTACGCCCAGCTTTCAGGGTACCGTGTGGTCGTGAACCCCAAAAACAAGAGCGGGCCCACCAAAGAGATCAGTCTGGCACCCGACACCAGCCAGGTCTTCATATCTTCACTCATGGTAACGTATTACTTTGCGCTAATCCATCATTAAGCTGATGGCTTTTAGATATATATATATATATATATATATACAGCCATTCCTGCCCCCACATATATATATATATGTACTCTATATATGTAACCCTTTCCATAATTTTCCAAGTTTGACCGTCACAGAGGCATTTGTTAATCATTTGGTTCTCTTCATAATTTCCCAACAGCTGCTGTTGTATTCTTCCAATGCTTTATGTTATGGAGGACCTCCGTTGATGGCATAATAAGAGACCAAATTGAGTTTCTGTTTAGTTTAACCCCGAGTACTGAGAGCTGCCCCCACAGGGCCAAACGAAGCCACTGTCAGCACCAGGCTTGTAATTCCCTGCTAGTGGGTGGATCAAAGTACAGACTCGCTGCCGAAGACTTCGGTCTCTGAGAAATTAGAAACACGTGGAGTCTGATTTAGCTTCTTCTTTGTCTTGAGGGATCGTTTGTAATTATGATCAGTGTCCCCACCAAAGATGACCTATCCCTGCCTCATGAGGCGGCAGTGTAGTATAATGGTTAAGGAGCTGGACTTGTAACCGAAAGGTTGCAGGTTCGATTCCCAGGTAGGACACTGCCGTTTGTACCCTTGAGCAAGGTACTTCAGTATATATCCAGCTGTATGATTGGATAAATGTAATAAGAAGTTGTGTAAGTCGCTCTGGATAAGAGCGTCTGCTAAATGCCTGTAATGTAATGTAATCATCATGTCATCGCCATTCATCTTCGCAGGTCGCCACCGTGTACGAAGTCCAGGTCTACGCACTGAAGGACACCCTCACCAGCCGGCCCCTACAGGGAGAGGTCACTACTCTGGACAGTAAGTCTGCTCTTTTCATAACCAGCGGCTTGCTTATTGCAGGTTGTTTATCGCTGATTCTGGTTATTCTATGTCCGTTTACACTCCACATACATTATAAAAGTTTAAATTTTCCACTTCCTCCCTTCTCAGCCATCAGCCCCCCTCGCCGCGTGCGGATATCGGACATTAAGGACTCCTCCATCACGCTGACGTGGCGCTCCAAGGTGGAGACCATCTCCGGCTTCCTCCTCGACGCTACACCAGTCAGCGGTAGCCAGACACCCATCCAAAGGACAATCTCACCAGAACTTCGCTCTTACACCCTCACTGGTATAATTACCCACTTATTTATGCTTTCTGCTGCTGTGTAGGCTGTTATTACCCTCTTATTTCTTCTATTGTATAGGCTAATATTACCCTTTTATCACTGTAACGCTTCTGCTGCTGCTACAGGCTAATTGCAGGATTAGAGATATTTGGCTAATTTTCTTTATAAAATGATCTTCCAGGTTTGCAGCCAGGTACCACCTATACCATCCACTTCTACACCCTCAACGGCGAAGCCCGCAGTGCCCCCTTCACCCTCACTGCCAGTACAAGTACGTGCCACACCCCAAAATCCAAAAATAAATTGGGCGTAGGCTTTATTTTTAAGGAAATGCGATTTTTGTGAGTGTTGGTGCACAGTATTTGCGGTATCGTTCAAGTTTGTATGTTTTTTTTTTTTTCCAGTAAAACCATCTGTCGAGGGCCCCAGCAACATCCGCTTCACCTCCCTGACCCCCAACACCATCTCCTTCACCTGGGACGCGCCCCGCACCCGAATCACGGGCTACTTCATCACCTACGAGGAGTCGGGCGGCGTTCCCCGCGAGCTCACCCCACGCCCTCACGCCGGAATGAATTACGCCACCGTCTCGGGTACCTGCCCACTCCTCCCCATCAAGCACAGCTAGCTTTTCATAAACGCAGAATAGCGCTACTGTCCAATTACCTGCTGCAGGAGAACAGCCTATTCATAACGTCTGGGCTCCTCCTCAGGCACTCTACTGTAAACATGTCAAATGTTCTTGAATTTGATGCTAATTTTGCTTTCAGGGACATATTTTGTTTGACGTGATGTTTCTTGTGATGTTCAGGTCTGAAGCCAGGCACTGAGTACATCATCAAGATCATCGCCCTGCAGGGCAGCCAGAGAAGCACCCCTGTGGTGGGCAAGGCCAGAACTCGTAAGTACACGCGTGTAAACACACACACACACACAAAAACACATTCTTTTTTTAGCACCCCTTTAGTTGGAAAGGTAAGTACACACACGTGTATATACACACACGTGTATATACACACACATTCTTTCTTTTTTTTTGCCAAAAAGGGGTAAGGGTTGGCGGAAAAAAAAAAAGATGTTAAGCCCAGCTCATTTCAGCACCAGAGGAAAGCTTGGAATTAAAGTGCAGCTCTAAGGTAATCAAAGTGCTCTTGTGTGCAACAAGTTCACTTTGAAGCCCAGCTATTCTTACCACAATAACTCTATGCCTCCAAACGCTTAACAAAGCATTTAACTTTTGAATGGCCATAAAAATTCAAAAGGAAATGGCAGCCAGCTTTGCTCTGTGGATCCAGCATAGATGGTGATCGTGATGGATTCACACACAGACACCCTCTGCTGGCGGTCACGTGCTACTGCAGGCCTCTCTAACACGCTTTGCCTCCTAACCCGTCTCTCCGCTAGAACCCGAGCTCCAGCTGCCGGTGCCTCAGCTGCCCATCCCCCACCACACCGGCCCCGACGGCCTGGACGTGCCCGATGACGTGACCCCCGACTTTGACCAGAACCGCGTGCACCTGGTGGGCACTAGCGGGCAGGACGGCTTAGGCCAGCAGGGCCAGCACATCTACACTGAGTACCAGAGCCTGGGCAACAACGGGCCGCGGCAGTCCCTGAACCCCCACGTTCGCGAGCCCCATGTCATCGTGCCCCTGGTGGGGGCCGACGGCGAGCTCGTCCCCGTGGTGCGGGTCAGTGAAGGGCCCGTGTTGGGCTTTCCCTTTGGTTTTCCAGAGAACGACACGGGAATACCGCAGGAATCTCAGACACAGACTACGGTCTCCTGGCAACCGTTCCAGCAGAGTTCCGAGTACGTGCTGTCCTGCCACCCCATCACCCACCGGAACGAGAACGTGTTCCAGGTACGTACGCGCACACACACACACACACACACACACACACACCATCACCCACCACAAGGAGAAGGCCTTCCAGGTACATACCCACATGCACATACACAAGTTTCACAAAGGCAGATAGATAGACTGACATACCTATACTCGCTCACAGACATATACTCAGGTAAAGACTAAACTCACAATCAAACACACACACACACACACACACACAGACTCGTGCAGATGCCTCCCTCTCGAGAGGCCGCTGTCCTGTCCAAGCGCTGTCCCGCATGAGGGAAATGGGCTCCCGTTAAAAAGGAGAGGAGAAAGCCATGGAAACGCTGGCGGCTCTCCTAGCGCATTACCTCACCTCTGGGAGGCGTCCAGGCAGAGGCTAGCGGCAGCAGGGAGGCATCACTCCGCTGCGTTCCAACATGTCCGTGAGCGGGAGAGTCCCCTGAGTGTTCAGACCACATGCAGGGTAGCAGGGAGCAGTGTAGGGTAGCCCTCCTATTCCGTGGGGTAAAGCAGGAAAGGCAGACAGGAAATGACAGCTTACGTCTGCAATGTGTCCTCCGCCATCCCGCCAACAGCGCAACCTTGGCTTTTACGAGGTCTTTTTTTTATTTTTTTTTACTTTCTCTCTAATGTTGAAACCCCAGCTGTATCAGTCTACCATCTATGCTGTCTATCGCATTGGGGGAAAGCTCAGGCTTGGTGAGGGAGAGAGGCGTGGGGGGGGGGGTATTACGTAATCGCCAGCCGGGATCCGTCCGCGTTTCTGACCCGCTGCTCTCCGAACTTTCCTCCCCTCCAGATGAGTCTCCCTGGCACCTCCACCAGCGCCACGCTCGTGGGCCTGACCTCCGGCGCCTCCTACAACGTCATCGTGGAGGCCATCAAGGGGGCGCTGAGGCACAAGGTCCTGGAGGAGATGATCACCGTTAGCAACACTGGTACAGAGCTCCTCACACAGCCCGCTGCATACTTATGCTGCATGTGCACTTCAGCTGAACATCATTTTAAAGTGAATAATTACTTATTGTTATTCAGATGAAACCACAGGTGCTTCCTCTGGTCCAATACGTTGATATGTTTGTTTAATCAAATTTGATGCATTCATTAAATGGAGGCAGCAGTGTAGTATAATGGTTAGAGCACTGCACTTGTAACCCAAAAGGTTGCAGGTTCGATTCGCAGGTAGGACACTGCCGTTGTACCCTTGAACAAGGTGCTTAACCTGAATTGCTACAGTAAATATCCAGCAGCGTAAATGAATACTACGTAAACCGTTGTGCAAGTCGCTCTGGATAAATGCCTGTAATGTATTGTAAATGGCTGTCCGTGCTTCCACCCACCAGTTCCTGGGAATCTTCCTTCCAAGGACGTTTGCTACGACACCTTCACTGCCACCTACCACGATGTGGACGAAGAGTGGGAACGCTTGTCTGAAACGGGCTTCAAGCTCTGGTGTAGGTGCCTGGGACTGGGCAGCGGCCATTTCAGATGCGATTCCTCCAGTGAGTGGCTCTCCTTTCCCAGCATGCACCTCACACCTGGACCATTGTTTTTGTTCTGGCAAAGTTAATATTGCACCACCGAGGAATCAAACCAAGAACATTAATAAAGACCCCATCAAAATTTTCATTCAATGTGTATCGAATTCAATTAAATTCTACCTATGCCAAGTGTTGCAATATAAACTTTGACTAACATTGCACTTGAGACTATGCCAACATAAATCACTGAGATCTGCACTTTCAACTGCTTCACCTGTTTAGCAGACAATGCAAACGCTAAGGCTTCTGTACTTCTCTGGAAACATATTGTGGTGACTTCATGGTCACTGATCATGTGATTGCTGCCCTTCACTGTGATTGGCTCTCATGCATCCCGTTGGCGGTAGGAACAGGGGTGGATATAGGGCGAGTGCCTGACACGCTCCCCCCTGACGAATATGACCCTGAACGTCTCCTCTCCTCCCAAACAGAGTGGTGCCATGACAACGGCAACAACTACCGCATCGGCGAGAAGTGGGACCGGCGAGCTGAGAATGGTCACATGATGAGCTGCACCTGTCTGGGCAACGGGAAGGGCGAGTTCAAATGCGAGCCACGTGAGTCCCACACACTGGAGTGACCAGTGCCGCCTGGACGGTCCAGTCCTCTACAGAACTCTGTTATTATAGTGAATAGTCATGATAACTGTGTCAAACTCCAGTCCTGGAGGGCTGCAGTGTTGGCTGGTTTTTGAGGTGTTCTCAGCAGTGGTTAATTTGATTGAAGTCGTTGATTGGCTAAAGAATCCACACACCTTGTTCTCAAGGCCTTAATTGGCAGCTGATTGAAAGGAAACTTTAAAAAAACAAAAAGTTTTTAAATCCTGGGAATTTAGTTTGACATCCCTGCTCAAAAGCATGGGTACTCTAATCTGGCCCTCGAATCCAAGACCAGCCTTGGTTAACTGAACAATTAGTGCTAGTGATTGGCCACACTGTCTTCACACCTGACTCCCAGGTAAGGGAGGGTGGAAAACCAGCAGTTCTAGGCCCACTCGAGGACCGTGACTTGAGTAACAGGACTCTAAGTGATGATGGTTATGGCTTTTAAGAGGTTTTATGTGTTTAGCCGTATTTCAGCTGTTGATGGTTGGTTAACCCTCATTTATTTGTTCAGACGAGTCCACCTGCTACGATAACGGGCAGGTCTACAAGGTTGGCAACCAGTGGCAGAAAGAATACCTGGGGGCCATTTGCACCTGCACTTGTTACGGCGGACAGCAGGTAAGACACAATCCGCACCTGCCGTCACGCGCTCTCTCGTAGGTGCGCCTGGCGTAACGTTGCCCAGGCGTGCGGCTACACTAATGAGCGTGAATGGCGTGCAGGTGTGCGACTAGCGCGTGGCTCTCCCCCCGCAAATGTTGTGCGCGTGTGTAACTTGTGTGCCGTCCACTCAGGGTTGGCGCTGTGAGAACTGTCGTCGGCCGGGCGGAGATCTGGACGTAGACCTGGTGCATCCCGTACGCACGGACCTGTATGATCGCTACAGGGACAACACCCTGAGGAAACTGGTGAGTGTCTTTCATTACTCCACCCTCCTGTTTGAATTTCCCATAAACTTTAATTTACGTATGCTCAAATACAGCATAGTATACTGTTCCTATACTGACTCCCAGTTAAAGGGAGGGTGGGAAACCTCTACTTTACAAGCTCCATGGCCCTGCAAACTGTGTAGGTAGTATTCATACAATAAATTGCTTAATTTATGGGTTTAATTTTTAACCTAAATAACTCTATTATAAATGGTTAAATGAGCTTGGA
Organism: Ilyophis sp. 1 JC-2022; assembly: GCA_022702515.1. Classification (NCBI taxonomy): domain Eukaryota; kingdom Metazoa; phylum Chordata; class Actinopteri; order Anguilliformes; family Synaphobranchidae; genus Ilyophis; species Ilyophis sp. 1 JC-2022. The sequence continues at coordinate 100,770,011 of CM040397.1, read as the reverse complement.
AACCTGGTCATGTCAGTTGACTCAAATCAACAAGCACCATCAAATCAATAAATAAAACAAGGAAATAAGTTGTACCAAAGCCAGAAGGAATCACAAAAACAAAATAAGTTACATTTTAATTGAGGTGTAAAAATGTAAATTGAGCAGAAGTGTAAAGAAATGGCCAGTGCGTTTGACCATTGCAGTCGCACTGAAAGGCCTGCAAACTAAACTAAAATCTAAATGTCATATTTCCTGCTTGGAAATATAAGCATGAATCATGTGCTCTGAGTGGTTTAAAAGAGAAGCGTTTCCTGGCACTGACTGCTATGCGTTTCCCCACCAGAATATCCAATGCCCCATCGAGTGCCTGAGACCGGAGCTCCTTGCAGACGCACAGAACCCCAGGGAGTGAACCAGGAACCCCCCCGTCCTGCCCCCATCCCCATCCCGCCCCCCAGCTACGTACCGCGCCGGTGATGTTGAGGAGCCCCCCCCCCCAGACTGTACTAACACCTTTGTGCCTTATTCTCTCGCTCCCGTCGATAATCGGATCACAGATATGCTGCTGCTTCACCGCCTTCCTGCAGAACCAGCTCTAAAGACTTCTGTGCAAAAAAAAAAAAAAAAAGTATTTTTAAAAAAACATTTGGTTTATGGATGTCCAGTTTCTTCTTTTTTTAAAATACCCCTTTGTGACACTTTAAAGAAAACATTGCCCGTACAGTGTTCCCGGACAGTCCCAAAGGGCCCTGGGGTTTGTAGTTTTAACCGCACACGTGTAGGTGTAACTCCATGGAGACGGCCGGACCTTTTTTGACCCCTACTTTTTAGTCAGTGGGACTATCGGGAGGTCAGTCCCTGTTCTGATTGGTTAGTTCTGATTTTAGCAGATGTTTGAGGCCCAGGTTGAGCTTTGCGTGGCCCTTTCAGTATTTTCGAAACGCGATGTTGCGTAACAGCGTGTTCAGTGTCGTCACTTTTTTATGTTATTGTACTTTGTTTTTAAAGAATAATTTGAACTCAAGCACTGTTTTAGCAATCGCAACCTGTCGAACCCGTGTGCGGAGAAGTGCTTGCTTTCCAATCCTGAGCTGTACGTTTGGTTTGTTTCCCTCGGCTTATGCAGGGGAAGCACTGTCCGTGATCGATTTGTTGTAGTTTTTCCACTATTTTATTTTTAAAACTAGTTTTATTTATCCCTTTCTTCCAAGCATTTTGTGTGAATGCAAATTTTGAGGTGTAAACTTTTTTTTATTTTTATACTGTAGGTGCCAAAGCCTTTACTACTGTGGACAGAAATTCCTTTTAATAAAGTTTTACAAGAACCTCAAAAAAGGTCTGATTCTATTGATTGCTTCTTGGAAAATGGAATAAAAACTGTCTGGAACCTTCTAACCCTGGCATGTAGCACAAGCACAAAAGCATAATTATAATTTCATAACGGCAAGAAGTTCTTCATGGCTTAGAGATCAAACTACAGCAGGATAACACAGGTATTTCTGCATCATGACCACAGATAAAAGATCACGTTAGGGTTCATGTCAGGAGCCAAAATGGTGGACAGCATATGCACTCCTAGTGTAACTGCATATAATGTAGTAAAAAAATTATTTTTTTAAAATTTAAAATAAAAACTCAAAGGTAATCTGACTCATGTCAAATGTTGAGCACATAACGTAATAACTTTATAATTTATTACATTACAGGCAAAAAGCTATTGACCCTCAAGGCTGTCCAGGACCAAGATTGGCCACCCGTGCTCTAAATATCATGCAAAAAGTTGTTAGGCGCTCCAACATTTTTATTACATTATAGGCACATAATTACATTGAGTTATTACTTTTTTATTGCATTATATACGGTTATGACATTATGAGCTGCTACAAAATTCTAGTTCTGCCATTTTGGATTACACATGGAAACCCTATCGATTTTCTGCCACAAGGCAGCAGATAAGGATAGTTCTAGATCTTCAGACAAGTTTAAGGCACACCTTCCTAATAATATTAGGTTATACCAAATCCAACTTTGAATGGCTACTCAAACTCAGTCAAGTCTTCTAACCTCTTCACATTGTGCTGCACATCAGCTATTCATAGAAGGACACCGATATTGAGCCAATTGCTCATTCTCAGATGAGCTAAAATGTTTCTAGTTTGCCTCAAGACACTGGCAAAAATAGACATTTGTTACACGAGTCTGTGGGAAACGTATGCAGGTTGGCACCAATTTATATTATTCCAATGACTTGATAGAAGGCTATACACAGTAGGTTGGGACACAAGTTACCATATCTAATCCTGAAAATGAGACCTCTAAAAAAAAAAGGATATTAGCATTTTGTAACATTGAGGAAAAATCACCTGAACTACCCATAGACAATACTGTACAAAAAAACTTCACAAATGCTGGAATTATCCAAACCCATTTATTTTCCGTTTCACGCAGAAACCTTGGAAAGACAGTAACAGTATCTAGTGGAAAGGAATGCTCGGAGCGCCGGGAATAACGTGGAGGAGTGTGCGAGCGCTCCAGTGTGGAATGTGTGCGTTCATCACCAAACAGACCAGAACCGAGTTTAGCCTTGGAGATGCAGCGTAGGCTACGGACCGCTCAGTGGTGGAAGAGGCGCACGTTGGTGTGCGCCAGGCTAATGCCCAGCTCGTTGCAGGCGTCGATGACCACCTGGTCAGCAGTAGACCCCGCAGGCGCGGCAATGTACTCCACACCACTCTGGAAACACAAACCGGGAGTCAGTGAGTCGCTAACCGAGTCAGTGAGTCGCTAACCGAGTCAGTGAGTCGCTAACCGAGTCAGTGAGTCGCTAACCGACAGTAAATTTCAGCATTCATCAACTGTGAGACTGACACATTGAGATTTGAACATCTCTTCCATATGTGAACATCGAATGGGAAGCAATTCACCAAGAATAGAACAAGTGTAGAATTACTGCAGTTAAAACCCATATATACTGTATATATGGATTTTAACTGATAAATGATAAGTGTACTTCTAAAAAGACTTATTTTAAAACAGTTTTTTACACATCTTAATAGGCTTGCTTTTGCTTCCGAATTTTTTTGCTGTATTTTAACTCTAGGCTATGTCTTTAATCCAGTTTTACTTTTAATTTATTGTCTTACGTTTATTTTTCCTTCTATTGTTGAGTTTTTTTACTTTTTGCAAAACACTTTACAACTATATTTTGATAAGCGCTATATAAATAAAGTTTATTATGACTAGCTTACAGATCCTGAGACTGATTGGTGGGGAAGATGAATCATGTTTTATCCTCATGGACTGGAGTGTGGTGAAATGTGCATTATGAAGAGCGTGATGGATGTGAGCTGGATGCCATTACCTGTTTGGCTCGGTCCACGTTGTCTCGGAAGGGGAAAAAGGCATCGGAACTGAGAGCCACGGCTTGCAGGGAGCTGATCCAGTTTGTGCGCTCCGTCTCGGAAAGCAGTTCTGGAACCTCCTCAAACAGACCCTTCCACACTGCCAAATCTGGGCCCTGGGACAGTCACATGACCAGGACAAAAGAGTGAGAACAGGCGTTCTGGTGGACTTAAAACCCAAAACCTTAAATTAGCTGCAGAAGAAATACTTTCACACGAGTGTCTCAACACTACGGTCTGTCAACAACCAACACCCGTTTCAACATCTTCCCCAATGCCTCTTGCCTAATGGACAAATAGTCCTATAGCAAGAGGTAATGTAGGCAAAGGTAATGTGCGTGCGTGCCCGTGTGGGGTCCTTACCTCTCCGACTGTCCCGCTCACGTACTGGTCGATGCCGTTGGCCCTCTCTGCCCGTTTCACGCCGCTCTTGAACTTCATGGACAGCACCCTGGGGTGGTGTCTGAGCCACCAGTTATTGGCTTTGTCTCCAGCCAATCGAGTGCAGTGGATCCGCGACTGCTGTCCCGCCCCAATGCCAATGACCTAGACACCATGATGAACCCATCAAACCCAAAACACGCAGTTACCAACATGTCCACGTTCCCATCCCAAACAACCCTTCAGGCCCCATCCCTACCCCATAGTCCAGTGGTCCACAGTCAAACCCCCTTTCCCTAGACCCCGTTACCTGGCCATCTTTGGCGTAGCACACAGAGTTGGACTGGGTGTATTTGACGGCAATGGTCGCCACGGTGAGGTCACGCAGAGCATTCTCGGACAGCTGGAAAAACAAGCCGGGGCGAAAGGTCACTGCCACGGCACCCTGTGCACGGTGACGCACGCGTCCCCTCCTCTCCTCTCACAGTCCCTCCTGCTCACCTTCCCCTTGGTGACGATGTTGCTGAAAAGCGCCTTGTCTACACCGGCCCCATTCCTCCTCTGTTTGAGGTGCAGGCCGAACAGCACACGCACCTCGCCGTCATCAGGCTCGTACGCGGGGTCCATCTGAGAAGCACGAGGGGGAGGCATTACTGCTGCACGCACGCACGCACGCACGCACGCACGCACGCACGCACGCACGCACGCACGCACGCACGACTTCCCCTCACGTAATGGGTCTACTTGTGTGATGCCAGTGTTAGAAGTGTTTGGCTCATTCTTTTATCCCTTTATGTGCAGTTTTATTATTTTTCCGTTTTGTTCAGTTTGATCTGAATTTTTCCATGGAGCTCCGACTAGAACAACGCAAGGAAGGAATGAATACTGCACAACATGCATCGAAAATCACGTGATTAAAAAAACCCGAAAAAACCCTTTAAGAACTTTTTAAAACTAGCTCGCAGTTACTGCTTTCCAGCCAACTCACAGAAACATTAATCCCATATCACAAATGAATGCAGTCTATACACAGATTGTCAAAAACTGAGAATAACATACGTAATTCCATACAAACAGGCTTTTGTGTGCATACGTATGCTGTAATAACTCCCACACAGCGTGAGAGACCAACTACAGCATTCCAGTAGATAAAACATGCTTTGATCTAGAGATGGTTTCGGTTGACCCAATTCTGACTTGAATAACAGATCATAAACTACCATCAGCCAGACTGGCTTCTCAGCACCCTGTCTCCACTGGCAGTCATCAATTTAATTAACATGGATGACCAGTGATATGTACAGGGATGGAATTGGCACTATTAAAGCACAATAGTAGTTGGTGCCTTATTAGGAGCAGGTAAGAGACCCGGAGCAGCTCAAACTGTTGCTCATTGGGAGGGCCACTTCTATTTGTCCTCAATGTGTGAACTTTAACCCTTAGTTTTTTGGAATGTTTTTTTTTCTTCAAAATTCTAAGTCATTGTTCTAGAATTCTAGATTACCCGTAGTGATTGTTACATCAGCATTAGAATGTTCAGTTAAGAATATATCTGTGATCTCACACCTTAACTACTTAGTGCGGATAGTCTATTTTTTCTCGCCTGCGAGACAGTTTTACGCAACTGAGACACGCGTTGCTCCTGCAGCCAAACTATTAGTGGAAAACCCAAACGCGATATTTTAACTTTATTGGTAGACGATTCGCGACGATTTCTGGCCAATGCGTAGTTTCTAAGTGTCACTATTTTTCCGTAGCAAGTCCATTTAACAAGCACTCCCCACCCAGCCTATACCTACCCATGCGTGACATAGTGGGCAATAGCGTCTATGTTGGGAGTTCATAAATATATGTATTCATCATATAATATCAGAATTCCGTCCAGCAACCAGATAAACCCACCAATAGCCCGACCGTATGCAAATACAGCGGTGCAAATCGCTGCTCAATCAATACCGACATAAACAAGTGAAATCATACAATGCCATTCTACTATCAATATCTGCTATTAAATATGGAATTCGTGTGCAATCCTACCGTGGATTTAAGCGTAGATATGTCCCTTTCAAGATTCCGTGGTCATTTATTGTCTTGGACAATCCGTTTGAAAAATACACAGCGCATTGGAACACTATTAGACAAACGAAACTATCTCTGCGTAACCCCCCCTCCCTGATAGCACTGCTGTGAAGCTTTCAATTTTATTCTGGTTTGATCGACAATTGTTTTATCCAATAGAAGGCACGACAAGCTTCCCAAAAGTTATTTACATGTGTAATTGAAAGCTTGGATTAACTATTTAAGGGCGAGCGTAACTGCAATACTTGTTATATCACGACAACTTTACGCGGGCATGCGCAGATGACGCATTTGGTTTGACGCGTTTGGTATGACGCAGTTGGTCTTACGCAATAAAACGGCGCGCAACTTTGAAGAGACTTTTTAGTACTTTTCCCCCGAAGTCGGTCAGAAGAGGACAACAACAGAGATTCTTCTAATCCCTGTAGCATAGATTCTGTGGAAGAGGTGCCTATCAACATGGGGAAGATATCCTCCTCGACATGTAAGTATTACTGCTTGTAATATTTTGAGTATATACATTCGTTTTTCCACTGCGTGCTATATTTTTGTATTTGCATCGGTCGTAATAGACCACTGTTAGCCTGCTAATAATGCTGAACATATTTGAAAACACACTTTTTCAGACTCTTGTGTCTATGACCTTCAATATGCACTTATTGTACGTCGCTTTGGATAAACGCGTCTGCCAAATAACTGTAATGTATTGATACTATTGTGTTCGTGACGTTCCCGTAGTGGCTCGTGGTGGCCTGCTTTGTTAGAATTCATAGCATTCACAATGAAATTGCGTATTTTAGCGCTGTTCTGTTTGGTTGCTCAGTCGTAAGTTATAAACTCCTCAAAAAAAGTTCGGAAACGTTATTTCGGTCGATTATTCCTCCCCTTTAATAATACCAATTGGTATTGTATTTTATATCGTTGGAAAGCCTGATTAGTCACCTTTACAACGAGGTACAACTTGTAAGGATCGTGCATTCGTGGAATGAGCAACACAGCTAACCGTGTGGGTAGCGGCCCAACAAAATGTGCCAAAATCCCCTGCAATATTCTTCTGTTGGTATTCACTCTCGTTTTGAGTTGCTTGGTGGACTGGATGATTGCACTCTCCCACAGTAATAAGGAAAAAACAACACATATTGGCCATTTTTACACTTTATTCATTTTACACTGTCAGGGACCTCAGTAGCGTGTGGAAGATCCATACGCAGCCACACCAGCTTGGCACCTCCTCCTCATGCTGGTCACCAGCCTGGTCACACACTGCTGTGGGATGGCATCCCATTCCATCCCACTGGCATACACCTGCCAGCACTTGAAGCTCAAAACGAGAGTGAATACCAACAGAAGAATATTGCAGGGCATTTAGGCACATTTTTTTGGGCCGCTACCCACACGGTTAGCTGTGTTGCTCATTCCACGAATGCATGATCCTTACAAGTTGTACCTCGTTGTAAAGGTGACTAATCAGGCTTTCCAACGATATACAATACAATACCAATTGGTATTATTAAAGGGGAGGAATAATCGACCGAAATAACGTTTCCAAACTTTTTTTGAGGAGTTTATTTTATGCCTCGATTTGCCGTGAAGCTAGAACATTGGTAGTGTTTTCCGATATTATTGTATTGTATTGTAATTTCTTTGTGCATAATGTACTCTATGGGGTATTAGTATATCCATGGGTGATGCTTTTCACTTAGGGAATGGAAAATATGTATTCAAATGTACTGTGTCCAGATGTGTGCAAGATGAATGTAAAATAAATAAATAAAATAAATAAGCAACAGTTGTGAAACACACTACAGAGTAATGCCATCCTAGAGCACGCAACAAAATATAACATAATGTAGCATACAGAAGAAAGTGTTTACTGAAGTACAAGAGTGAATGATTTCATATTTAGCTGTGTGTACCACAGTGTTATAATGCTTCTGCATTATGTAATTTGTTCCTATAACATGCTTGACCCTCCACCTCTGCCACTCCAGCAGTACCCTCTACTGTTCAGAGTGAAGCCACTGCAGGACCAGATCCTTCCAGCATACTGAAGACCGTGCCATTGATGAGTGCATGTTGCCCACGAAGGCACCGCACAGGATGAAGCAGTATATGAAGGATAATGGTGAAAAAATGGCACACTTGGCATCAAACACTGAACTGAAACTGTGCAATATCAAAGTTTTCATCCATTAAGTGATCGTAAGGTAAAATGTATATGCTTTATAAAGGACAAAAGGCTTTTTAATAATTTCTCGGAGAGGTTTTGGGTAGGTTATTGGACACCTAGATATCCACCCCCCTGTACTGATCCAAAATAATTCCCACATGAAAATGATAAAAAGGTGAGTTAAATGAGTCAAAACGGTTGATTTGCACTGAAATGTATGATTAGTTTAAGATTTACAGCTATTCACATTTTAGCCAATTTGGATAGGTTTGGAGACCCTGGGTACATCAGGCTACACTGCTTACATTTCGTGTCATAGATCTTTAGTAGTTCTGTATATCACCCTGCGATTATTGAATGCTTGTGGACAAGGAGTTTATGATCCAGGAAATGTGTAGTTTTACCTGTTTCACTTATGTACCTCTCAGTATTTTGAAGAAATATATATTTTGTAGCATTTTTAGCAAAGTTTTGCTTGCATTTCCGGCACTTTATTTTGACCTTAAATTATGAAAATAAACAAATCTAAGTTTGTACAAAAAATGGTACACCGGTTTTGTTTCATTTAAGCCATTTACCAAGTTTATGTGATGCTCACACCTGGAGTTATAAAGCCTTAAACAGAGTACCCCCATGATTTACCAAATATGCCATCTGCACTAAGGGGTTAAAGGGTTAAAGCAGCAGTAATGCTCATCTCACCTGGAGGACACAGTAGTTGCCATTTTTCTTCTTGGTGAGAATTTTCAGAGCTTCTTCTTCGTAACCCGGAGCAATGATTCCATCAGAGACCTGAGAGTGAACGTCAGAACTCAGTAACACCACAACAGTAGTCTCCTGAGCCCTATTAATCACACATATTATTGTTAGCAGCAAACAAAACAGTCATAATTGATTCAAGATGTTTTCAATGCCAAATACTGAACAAGGGGAACATAATCCTTCTTTCCTGTAAAAAATGTTGCTTACGCAAGTACAGTACCTATTAAAAATGAACCTACAGAAGAACAGACTGATCTCAAGCTACTGTCTCATAAACCAAAGGGCTGACTTCGCTTGCATTAGATTACATCATCAGTAATTTTAAACTTCTGACCCTGAACAGTAACTGGCTGGAACACTGCCTCGTGAAGGCCCGAAAGTTCCGTCTAATCCGCCAGATCTAAAACCATTCCCAGGTTAGAGCTGCTCCTGTGGCGGAATGCCGCGGGCCCCCCCCCCCAGCTCACTCACCTCTCTGGAGATGATCCTGGCGGTGGGAACGTCGCAGACGTCAGACACGGCGATAAAGTCGCCAAATGAGGACATCCTGTCAGAGCCTGGGATTCATCAAACGAGGAAAGGGGGGGTCATCAAAATCGTGTTACACTGAGAGCGGCGCATGTCAACAACCGCGTCCAACAATTAGGACCGTTTGAGCTGGAACGAGAGCCGCCCCGCAAGCTCACAGCGGACACGGTCAAAATATGTTCCCTGCCGTGGTTTAATCATTCAAAGTACTCTTTAAGGCCCTTCAGAATTACAAGCCCTGGCTGAGAGAGGCCGACAGGCTTTGAAGAATAATGATCCCAATTAAAATGTGGGAGAGAAGTGCGGTGGAAAACCTGGCTATAACAGGGATTGAGACAGTTATGGGGTACACAGAAACGGCAAAACAAAAACAGTAGAGACTAAATGAAGGGAGAGAAGTTGCCTCTTGCTCTGGCATAAGCGGTGGCAAGTGGGGTGAGGTCCTGGAGAAGGTCGTTCACCATGCAGACTTTAGCTTCCTCCTCACTCAACGGAAGACCAACAGCGGCACCTAGTGGACACAGTTATACTTCACTGCTCCCATAACAGAAACAAAGTGCCTCCTGTGCTCTTGTGCCAAGTTTAAAATATAGCACTTCTGTGGAGCAGAGTATAATTTTCCCAGGTGACTGTATGCCACCTAGTGTTCAATTGTGATACTGCACTCCTAGTGGTAATGTAAGCCATCCAGCATTTCTCATTTCCCTAAAAATTTGATTTACAATCACCTACTCAGGGAATGCTTAATAATATTTACCAACTATAAACACTATTTACAGGTTCTAAAGATTCTCAGATACTCCAATTAAATGTTGGGTGAAACGTCCAATGAAATGTTAAATCCTCCCATTAGATGTGGGTTGGAAACTAAAATGGCCGACTCGTGCCTCACCTGCAGGGCTCACGTGCTTGAAGGAGGTGGCAGCGGGCATGCCCAGTGCGAGCTTCAGCTCCCGCACCAGCTGCCAAGCGTTTAGGGCGTCGCACAGGTTAATGAATCCAGGCGACCCGTTCACCACTGTGGTGGGAAGACACGGACAGAATAAAGGAACGTACACATATTGGGTTAGTCCAAGTCAGGGGTGGGCAACTCCAGGCCTCGCGGGCCGGTGTGTATGCAGGTTTTTGCTGCCACCAGTTACCCGAGCTGAATCAGCTAATTAGTCATATACACCAACAGAGATTCACTCGTAAATTAGACCACAATAAAATGCTACAATACATGCATACAGGCACGAGAACACTCACCAGCTGCTGTTCATATCGCAGAATGTAGCTAAAGTATCAGATCAGGTAAACGATTGGGCTAATTAAATAATTGGTAAATGGTGGCAGCAAAAACCTGCATACACACTGGCCCGCGAGGCCAAGAGTTGCCCATCCCTGGTCTACATTACATTACATTCTATTACATTATAGGCATTTAGCAGACGCTCTTATCCAGAGCGACTTACATACTTCTTATTACATTTATCCATTCATACAGCTGGATATATACTGAAGCAATGCAGGTTAAGTACCTTGCTCAAGGGTACAACGGCAGTGTCCTACCTGGGAATCGAACCTGCAACCTTTCAGTTACAAGTCCAGTTCCTTAACCATTATACTACACTGCCGCCTAAGTGAAAGATCTATTACATCAGTCATCACTGTGCGTATGAAGTATGTATATATAGTACATACTGTATGGATGCATGTAGGGTATAGTACATACTGTATGTATGCATGTAGGGTATAGTACATACTGTATGGATGCATGTAGGGTACAAATATGCACAGAGTAATGCTGAAAGGTAACTACTACCGAACAACTGAATGCAGCCGTCGAGCTGTCATGGAAATGTACTTTTATTGCTTTGCTAGTCAGAAAAACTGAGCTGCACATAAAGAAACAATTTCAATGTCTTGCGTTCTCCAGTTATCCTCCTGATGGCAGTAAAAACCAGCGGACCCGGCATGAAAATGACTGGAGTGTTGACTTCTCCTTGGGAAATCATATTCCACACAACAATCATCGCTGCATGGAGCACAGCAAGCGTAACCGTGTGAACGTGGCACCAGGCGAAGCAGTCGCTGGTCCAGAGTTTCCCCCGGGGTGCACTCCTGAGTTTACTTACGGTGAACAGGGAGACTTAATGTACATAACGTACACCGTGTATCGTGCTGGAGAAGTGCGACAGGTGCTTGTGACACGCACCTGTGTGTTCATGTGTGACACTAACGATGATAAGGACACTGCAGCCCAGAATAACACAGAAATGTGCAAACTGCACTGCTGTACAGGAGTGGAGCTAAGGGGGGTATATAGCAGGGCCAATGGGCCCATAGAGGTGGTGTGTGTGTGTGCAGGTGCACAGGGAGGGCCCCTTCTCATATTTTTTTTCCCCTGCACAAATCATTTCTCGATCCTTCCCTGTCGCTGAGCAGCGGATATGCACCTTTGAGTGGAAGGGTGGGGCGCAAGGTGTAGAGTTGGGCGGGGGCCTGGTGGGGGTTCATGCCATAGCGCAAGGGCAGCTGGGACACCCCTCCGCTGTACTCCTTGCGGAAGTAATCCGAGATGGCCTCGTCGTACTGGGCAGTGTGGGTGAAGGCCTGTGGAAGACGAGCAGGAGCGCATCTAATCCAGACGACTACAAGAACAAACAGCAGGCCCATTCGTGTTTTAAGAGAATGAGACTCCGATTCCCAGCAGGCAGTGTGGGGAAGCAGCACGTCCTCAATTTGCACGATTGGAGTCTTCTCTGAAAGACGACCTTATGAAAAATAACGTTATCAAGCCCTTCAGCAACTGTGTGGCTCTATTAGTCTGCTGCCCAAAATAAGGAATGATCTGCCTCAACATAGGGCCACAGAGCACCTCTAAACTCAACTTGACTTTTTGACACTAGTAGCACATTTTTCCAATGTTGTATTTTTAATTTCCCTAGATTTTAAAAGTAAAATAAACTTGCTTGTTATTACTACCATTACTAATAGTATTGTTATTACTATATAACGGTTGCAGCGTTTATGAACAGAGAGCAGGGGGGTATACTACAAAGCCAGATTACCGAGTTAGCTGGATAACTGCACTAGGGATGTTCCTAACTAGTCGACTAGTCTAAAAAAAGAAAAAAAAAGAAAAAAAAAAAAAAAAAATTGACACAATTTAATCTATAAGGTAAAAATAACAAAAAAAAAAAAAATATATTATATATATAAGAGCCATTTGAAAGCGTTAAATCACATTCTCCAATAATCGTATCGTATTTTTAAAATGCTGTGAATGTGTGTGCTTTTTGCTGCTTGCATTATGAACATTGCGACATTATCAAACAAAAAACACAACTAACTAAAAAAAAAAAACAAAACATTTATTTTTAACAATAAAAAACAAACAAAACAAACAAATTTTTTAAAAAACGTTATTTATTTTTTACAAATTTTCATTCATGAACGCGATACAGTACAAAATTATAATAAAAAAAAAAAATCGGTCATCAGAAATACTAAAAAATAAAAATAATAAAAAATAAAAAAAAATAATAATTAGGCCTACTGATCATTGTGACATTATTTTATTTTATTGCGCGAATTCGATACTTCTACTTACTACTTTTCCACCTCCTCGGTTTTTAACCTCGCGGGCGAACTTTTTTGTTTTTTTTTTTTTTTTTTTTTTTAAATTTTTAAAAATAATTTTATAAATAAATAATAATTTTCAATAATTTATTAACGTTTTTTTTTTTTTTTTATTTTTTTTTTTAAAACATACCAACCAACAAAGGACAATTCAAACATTGTAAATTTATATTGTATGTAATAATAAATAATTTAATAAGACGAACAGTTTTTTAATAAGACAGCGAATGTAGTAAACGAGTAAAGGCCGCTATCGACTAAACTGCACTGAGTAAAAGCCAAAGCAGGATTACTGATTTCGCTGGATAGCTGCACTGAGTAAAACCCGGAAAAATTGGAACATGGACTCAAGTAAAAAGAGCTGTTCCGTGTTTTACTCAGTGCATTGATCCAGTGAACTCAGTGATCCTGCTTTGTAGTGCACCCCCCTGGTCTGGTACACAAAGGGAACCGTTTGAACTCTATACACCGATGATGTCACAACACTTTAACCTGTTGGACTCTACCTTCACAACATCTCTAAAGCAAACAGATGGACATTAGCTGAGCTTATTTAAACAAAATGGATCCTGTGTGTAATCGCATAACTATTTAGTTGTGCGAATCTTTGACAAACATACAACAAGGCCCTAAGGTTTCTTCTGAGGTGTGGAAAACTCTGGTGAGATTGGCTTTATGTAGCGTTGGGAATTTTACATCCTTGAAGAGTCATTTGGGGCTTCTTGGCCTGTTCAGATACACATTTTCCTGGGAATTCCGTTTTAAAATGAGTGATGATTTTCCCAGGCAGAAAGCTCAAATTTGAATGGAAAAATGTCAAGTCTTATTGAAAAGTGAACTTGTCAATGTATTTCCAAGAAGCAGCCGTGGGTCGTCTTTCAGTGTGTTTATTTAGTGGCCTTGATGACCAGTCACTTTTACCAGAATCAGTTTTATTGCCAAGTACAGTGCATACGGAAAGTTCAGACCCTTTCAAGTTTTCCACATTTTCTTACGTTTCAGACTCATCTTAAAATGGATTAAATTAATTTATTTTTAATAAATTAGCAAAAATTTCTAAAAACATGTTTTCACTGTCATTATGGGTTATTGAGTGTAGATTTATGAGAATTTTTTATTTAATCCATTTTAAGATTAGTCTGAAACATAACAAAATGTGTAAAATGTGAAAGGGTCTTCCGTATGCACTGTATATTTAGCATTAGACCTGGTGAAATGGTGCTGACAGCAGAGACACAAGAAGTCCGTTATGGTCTTCTCTCTGGAGATGATTTATCAGCCGACTGCTGGCCCCAGAGAAGGGGAGGAATATGGAGTCAGCGTTGCTAAATCGGCTCTGTCCAGGGCTTTGAAACTTCAGAAGCTTTTGAACAAAGAATCGAGCAGATTGAAACCCAAACCACTGTCGGGATAATACACAGCAAAGGGAACACGTGGGATATTGAACGAAAAGAGGGCCTCTAAATTGGCGTGTTAATAACTCCAACATTTTCATGAGATGAAATCAGTGTCTTTCAGGGCCAAGGTTGAACGGGGACACTCCAGTTGTCATGGTTACATTCAGGGCCAGCATTACACTCGCACTTGTTACAGTAACAGTGTCACAGTTAAATGGAATGCTGCCGTTGTCATGGTTGCCTGTCAGTGCCAGGTGATTGGAGAGACAGCAGTTGTTATGGTTACCTTCAGTGCCAGGGTTTTGCGGGTTTCCAGGGTGGTATCCTTGCCGTCGGATCCCTCCATCTCCGTAGCAACTAGGTCATAGTCACCAGGGTCACAAACGATGGTCACTCGAGCGTGGTTCTTAGCTGCCGCGCGAAGAAGAGTCACCCCACCTTTAAAAAAACGACGGGTTCTTCACACAATAATATGAGACGCAGGCTGACAACCAATGCCAAATAAGCCCACACAGGCTGGCGGCTGGCTGGTGACGTAGTCCAGGTCACTGTTGCGCTACTCGAGTTAAGCTCTGCTCTCTGGGATGTGTTAGTGGAAAAGCCAGACAGGTATACAACAGCAGATTCAGCAGCACCTGTTGATCCAGGAGTCAACATATCGACAGTGATACCAAACTACAGCCACTTTTACAATACAGGCTTTATATCTCACAAAACTCAGTTTGCTTTTACACTGCCTTTAGTTGTGTGCTATACATCCAAGTTGGTGTCATAACCCAGCATGGATGAAATCAAGCTAATGGTGGAATGATTGGTCCATGTAATCACATAGACCTCTTTCAGTTGCATATATAAACATAGGTGGTACTTTCTAACAGCATAAGATAACAAATCAGTCGTTTGATTTTTAAATGATTTTTTCCGCCCTAATGTCTACCTATTCTGAGAACACAACATGGAAACAGAGCAGCAGATTCAAAGAGCAATAATAAAACATATACAGTAGTCAGCACACGTGGTAAACTAACCATGAGTCTCGCTGCACAAAGACAGTGGAGACACTGAGCACTGTTTGGGTTCACCTTAAGTTTCTGGCCTTCTGTGTTGGGCAAGCAGGGCCTAGATGCACATCTCCATGACAGCAAGGAGGCCAAAAACCTAACATCACAGACCGCTTACCGATATCAATCTGCTCCACGGCATCCGCCACGGTCACATTCGGGGAAGAGATGGTCTTCACGAATGGGTACAGGTTACACACAACCACCCTGGTCAAACACAACACAGTGAGTCAGAAATATCAGCGTTCCACAACCCTGAGGACACGAGAGAAATAAAGGAAGATTATTTCTGAAAACAGTATGCGGAGAACAAAAATGAGCTCTTTAAGGTCCCCACATACTGAACTCTAGCAGACAGTACTTTAATTATTTCAGTATTTGGCACCGTCTTTTCACCAAATATACTGAGCTCAATGTGTCAGGTGATGTTAGGGCAGAGGAGAATGGCCTAGTCATTCACTGTTCATTTCAGAGTCAACGTGCATTTAATAAAAAATTATCCCAGACAATCACATTCTGGTGAGTTTACACGAGCCTTAGATACAGCAGCAGTCTCTTAATTATGCCGATCATATTAGACATGCATGATGTTCCACACAGTCCAGGCCTTTCACTGTATTACTGCCAATTTGAGGCATACCTGAGCTAGGTCACATGGGTTTTCTTTGTAGCCCTCATTCACAAGTGAAACGTTTGAAAATGAACATAGGGGCTAGAACACAAATGACCAATCAGAAATAAAATGTACGCTTCAACTTAAAAAGAAAGAAATGATGAGTCTATTTTCCCTCACCTGACCAGACTGAAGCCGAGTTTCTCCATGTCTGCTTTATCAGAGGGGGTGTGCCGGGCCAAAATCCCCCCGTGGACCGCAGGGTGCAAAGTCTTAACCCTACCCCCCAACATCTCTGGAAAACCAGTCAATTCTGACACATCCCTGAGGATCAGAGGAGCAGATAAAAACCATTACACGTGTGAGAGCACACATTCCATTCACCAGTAAGCCTTCAATCTGACAGATATTCCTGTGTGAAATTTGATGTCCTGACAACTGTGAGCCCAGGTTTACAGTTACAGAAAAACCCTGAGGTCACTTTCCTTTCAAATATAGGCGCAGGTTCATTTGTACAGGGGAAAATAACTGACTGACCACTCATTACTGACAATACACATTTGGTAAACAGGAGAATGAGTGAACAGACTAGGCTGCAATCCCTGAGTAGAGGTTTTATACTCTTGCACTGAAAGAAAAAAAACTGTTATAGATTCAAGAAGAGAGAAAGAAGTGTACCTAACGGACAGTCCTGCATCACGGAGCGTTTTGGCGGTGCCCCCTGAGGCAACGAGGGACAGTCCCACAGACACCAAACGCTTGGCGAAATCCAAAAGTCCAGTTTTATCGGACACACTCAGTAGTGCTGTATTAAGCAAAAAAATAAATAAGAGTAGCAACATCAATCACCATATATAACTTGTTCACCTGAAACATTTTATGAACCATCAGGGCCAGTATGCTCTAATAGAAGCTAGCGTTATGGTACTAGAATAATGTGAAAATATGTACGTTTAATCGCCACCACATGCATTTCCAAATCAAATGGTCCATGCAAGTTAAGTGTTGATATATCAATCGGGTCGTGAGACAAACTCAGCACGTCCAACAGCACGCTCGCAGCATGACCAGCTGCTACATCGAAGATAATGCTATCCTGAAAACGAAGAATGTGCACAATTTGATCTCGAGTAGCAACAAAGTTATACCAAGATAAACAGCTGGCGAATATGATCTTTATACCGCGCACATCACCACAGTAGTTCCGGGGTCTGAGCCGACGTTTGTGCAGTAGCCTACTTTGTCATAAGTTCAGACGACTGTGAACTGTTGTGCAATAATTTAACTTAACTTCATCTACTTTTTAGCTATACACACCGAGAAGAATGTTCACCTATATCCTACTACAGTGTTTATGAACTAAAATAAAGAAGATTAACTTGTTTAGCACGTTAAAATGTATAGCTTGACTTTACGTGAAGCTAGCTGGCTAACAAGCAGAAAGCAGTTAAGACAAGCGGTAACGTTAACTAAAATAAACTGAACTTTAATTTCATATAAACCGAGTGACAAGATCATGTTATTTAGTACATCTACTACGGTAGTCTACTGAGGCGTGCTAACCAGATAGCCTTTAGCCCGCTAGATGCGGACTAAAGGCTATCCGGACCCTAATGTCACGAGCACTTTGCTTGCAAAGTACCTTTAAGTAGCACCATTACCAGCAAATATTACCAGCAAATATAGCAGACTAAAACGCTTCGTAAAAATAACATCATAAAACGTGTTCTCATTGATAGTGTACATGTATAAAATTATATAGTAGATTAATTCAAAAAGTGATAGATTGAAAACTAGCTAAATTACCAATTTCAACACAAGCCATCGTGCAATCTCCCAGTTGCTAGAAGTTTTCCGGGGGAGGAAAAAGTCTTCGATCGTCCGCAGAATGAAAACACGTGGATGCTAAATTTTTATATTACAAATTGCATGCTGGGAATTTCAGGATTTGATTACCGCCCATAGAACTGTACCGCCCAGCCTGGTCTGTTCTTCCAGCGAACTAACTTTTGGATGCTGGGAGGTGAAGTCCAGATCGACCACCACCTGTCAGCACCATTTGACGTTATCACAAGTTCTATCGTTAGTCAATTTTGTGACTAGCTACATTTCAATGTTTTGTAGCGACTTTCGTCATCAACTGTAGCCTACATCTTGCTCGTCGGTGGCGGTCAGTCCGCAAAATACAGAATTGTAAACACTAGGCTACCACAAACTCAGAAACAAAATGAATAAAATGGTGGATTCTCTTTTTCTGTCACTGAACCCAGTCTGTAAGAAAAAAAGACTCCTTACTTCGGGCATTATATACTAGGCTATCCCTGGAACCCTAAATCTAAATTAAATACGTTGTTATGTTCTTAGTAAAACCGCAACCAAACCAAAAACAGGCATCATTGGCTGTGTGAAGGGAAAACATAAAAAATGCTTTTATCTATTGACAAAGGTGTATTTTTTCACACGGATGTCGTGTATTTCGACACATTAATATTTAAATAAAACATGTACATCAATGTAAAGTAAAATACATAAGTGGTTCAGAGTGGACAGGGCATGTCTGCACGTCCTCTCCTCCACCCTGGTCCCCGGACTCATCTTGATACGACTGAATATGACATTGACTATTCCGCACTCTTTAGTGCCTTGTTTTATCTACGTTATAGAACTTCCAGAATGTGTTGGTTACGAACATACATTCTCATTAGAAATAGCTTTGATATCAGTTTATCCGCTGTCAATAAAACTGCTTGAAATAGAAATAAATCAAGTCCTCCATGATTCAGTATAACAGTGTACCGATTGCTGACTGCCACCAGAGGGCGCACTGACATCAATTTATATTCTCGCTCAGTTTCCAGCAGTCATATTTCAATGAATAACTACTGTAGGTCTATGTGACACAAAAAAATGCAATGCAATACTGGTAATGTAATGTATAATTCTGTAATAGAACATGTTATTCCATCCTCTTTTTTTTTTCATGTGCTATTGTGTGTATTTAGCATGAAGGCACCAACAAGCTGTAGTATGATTAAGGTGTACATTTTGGTATTATGATAGCCTGTTGTAAAGTGTGTATAGGGACGATGTAGTATGTACCTTCTGAGATAATGTTCACTGCAGGTGGTCTTCCAGAAAATGGCAGCATTCAATGGATTCACTGTAATCTGTCCCTAAACTGCAGGTCTGTAGACAATGACGAGTGAGGAATGGACCGAGGTCCCCGTTTAACCCTTTGAAGAGCAGGGTTTTTTTGGATTTTTTTTATTTTTTATTGCAAGTCAGTGTTCAGTGTGCTTTTTTTTACCAGTAGTGATTGTTACATCAGCATTAGAATTTTCCGTTCAGAACATTCTAATCTCATATTTGCGACCTATCTGTCATGCCCCCCGGGACTGACCCTGAAGCAAACGGTATGATGCGTTAAAGTATGAACAGGTGATATCTCAACCATTAAAGCCAATTATTTTTTAAAAGATCGCACAATCTCTTAATATTACACGGTAATATTTAAGTCTGACGTTTTTGTGAATTAAAATTAATGGTGTAAATTAATTCTTGACTTATGATCTGAGAAATTCAATATACATTTTTAACAAAGAAATCTTAATCCCATGTTGTATGAACTCCAGGACTAGATACTCTATAAAGAGGATGGCCGGACTCTTTACATTAAAGTCCCACCCATTCATTAACCAAAAGTCACATGACCAAGCCCAGTGTAGTTTATTAATTTTGTAAAGCACAATGTTTATCGCACATGGTATATTATAATGGCCCATTCTCCCTCACGTCCTCATATCTTCATGTAACACTCCGAGACATCATACAAACAGAACTGCTCCTGCCTACACGCAAACACAGAACTTTATTTACTTTCGTTTTTTTAACCTAGACCCCTCTGAAAGGTAATTGACCTTTTTTAGGTCATTTGTCCAGCAAAAAAAGACCCGTTTGCATTTGCTCATCCACATCATATTTTTATATGCACATTAAAAAATGAAATAATCAGTCATTTGTTCCTTTTTTTATAAAAAAAATGGAGCAATCATTCAGTTCTTAAATATCGGTTTGCCATTGCTTTAATAATACAATCTCCCAGCTGACAATGCTCCAAACGGCTGTCATTCTGCATTGAACTGCATCTGCTCATCAAAACATGCAAGCGTTCCTTTGAGAGCCAAAAGTGTCCTCACAACTCCACCACAAATCTCCTGTCTCCCCTAGTCACCTCCATCTCCCCCTCACAGTAAGGGTTGTCGGGGCAGTGACGGAGGTCTTCCGGGGACCTCAGGAAGTCCGGAGAGTGGCACGACGAGCTCACATCGCCTCTCGCGGCAACGGCACACTTCCGGCGTGTGTCTTTTCCCTCCTCCTCCTGCTCTTCCTCCTCCTCCTCGTCTGCCTCTTCCCCTTCAGTGTCTCTGGGTTTGTGGGTTTGCTCTTTAGGCTTGCGGATACGCTTCCACTTCATCCGCCGGTTCTGGAACCAGATCTTCACCTGCGCACAAATGGCAGAACACCAGTCAGTATTACTGGAAATGTTCCTGAATCAGTGCACACTGCCCTTTACAGCCTCCTCCTCTACCCAACTGTTGGGCCAGGTATTTACCCAACTGGTGTTTTATCCAGTTTGAATTATTCACTTACAGTGTGTAAATGACTAGTTTCAATGCATCGTTTCAATGCATGCAAGAGTTACAAAACTTACAAAAAAATTAACTATTTTAAAACTAATATTAATAAATAAAAATAAACATCTTTAATAATGTATCAAATAAAATACACTCAGGACTACTGCCCCTAACCTGCAGGGGGGGTTGCAATTTTGGACCAGGGGGAAAGAAGGTAAAGTCATTGTGAGGTGTTAAATTATCTCAGGGGCCCCGTCCAGTGACAGGGCCCCTGATATGTGGGGGGTCTGGGTTCACCTGGGTCTCTGTGAGCATCAGGGAGCTGGCCACCTCGAAGCGTTTTGGCCGGGACAGGTACTTGTTGAGTTTGAACTGGTTCTCCAGCTCTAGGAGCTGTTGGCTGGTGAAGGCCGTACGGGGCCTGCGGGACTTCCCCATCAACTCTGACTGGGGCCCAGCTGGAGGGAAAACAGAACCGTGTATAGAGTGCAGAATGAGAGTCAGAAAGATGAAGAGTTCATTTAGATGAATGCAGCATTAGATATAGGCAGAAGTGGAAAGATCAGGGCAGTGGCAGTTCAAGACCATTTCAACTGGGGGGAGCAGGCTGGGACCAGTTGTTCTGTTATGGGGCCAGTTGTTCTGTTATAGGGGCCAGTTGTTCTATTATGGGGCCAGTTGTTCTATTATGGGGGCCGTTCTATTATGGGGGCCAGTTGTTCTATTATGGGGGCCAGTTGTTCTATTATGGAGGCCGTTCTATTATCGGGGCCAGTTGTTCTGTTATGGGGGCCAGTTACATGACACATTTTTTTCTTTGCAATCGCAAAAAGTGAGTCCGTAATTTTAGACTCCCAATTCAGGGGGGTCCAAGCTTGTTGTCACAGAGAAACTGCCCAACCCCCCCAGAACCGCCACTGGTCCAGGGGTAGAATGTAAAAGTCCTGCCATGTTTTTCTTCCACCCATGAACTCAGACAGCTGATTTCAATAATGGTGCGTCCCAATACTCGAAAAATGCACTCTCCCTTCCTCCACTACCACCTCCTCTCCTCCGTGCCCCGGAAACTAATGTTGCTGATTACATCTTAATTACGTATTAATGGTTGCATATTAATTAATGTCTTGACGTAAACGGCAATGTCAGGTACATTTAATACTGTACATGTAAATACTTGTACTCAAAACGTTCAGGCAGCTTTGCATACTTCTGGGTAGGAGAAGAGTGGTAGTGGGGGAGTGGAGAAATAGGGGTGCGGAGTGAAGAATATTGGGACGCATCCTAAGTTCTACCTCCTGGCTGAAGAATTGTGCCAACTAGCAAATCCAAGTGATTTGAACAAAATTCCACAGAGGACTTTTACTTTCTGAACCTGGATTTTACACCTCTGGATATATGAGAATAGAGGACAAATGTAACTTGTAAATGTTTCTTCTATTATTATTATTATTATTATTATTATTAGGTCTGCCTGTGGCATTCCCTAATCCTTAGTTCGTATGACAACCTGCTGTCACTCTTCAAAGTGAACCATCTGAAATCATAGAAATTGTGCTGAACAGACTGCTGTTCACTACCCTATTTAATTTTCTACCTCATCCAATTGTTCTCATAAATATCTCGTTTACCTCTGGTTATAAGTTTTTTTACCTCTGGCTATCCCAGCTTTGCTTGACCTTTGGATCCACAATCAGGAACATCATGCATATTTGTAACACTGGGTTTGCTTCAGTTTTTTAGATCATGGAGACTACACATTTTGAATTCTTGTTCATGAGTTGTCGACACATACAGCACTGATTGCTAAAGAGGTAAAAGATTATTAAAATATGTCCTTTCGTAGAAAACAGCAATAGTTCAGTCTTATTTTATCCTATTTTAACGGTTTTCCATTTTTAATAACGAATTAAAGGCAATAGGCTATAGGGTTTTCTACTCCTCGACAAGTTACTGGAATTAGATTTGTGGAACAAAATACACAATATTAAACAGGCTGGGCCTACATGATCAGTTGCTCGGTCACTTACAGATGTATTCGAGCAGGCGTGGCACCATACCAGTGCCGATCCAGTGGTCCAGCGGGAAGAAGCCAGACATTCCTGCTACCCGAAGGTGTTCTGGTGTTGCTTGTAATAGCTGCGTGAATGCCGGGTAGAAGGCTGGATGCCTGTCTCCGAGGGCGGATATGGGGTACACAGGTGGAGAGTAGTACATCGCCCCCTGAGGCGCCAGGCATTCGAATGGAAGGTTCTGCAAACCCGGTTTGAGGTCAAGTTCGGTCGATAGCTGACTGGCTCCAGGAGTCCCCCGAGGCGATGGAATCACCGCGCGCCTGCGGGGCACGGGCATGCCGGCTTCGCTGTCAGAGTTCAGTCTTTGGGTAAGAGCACTTTTCCACTGTGATTCGTCCGCCAGTAGAGCATCAATTCTAAAGTTTTTAGATTTATCCATAGCAGCGCTCTCCATGATCGTAACAAACCGGTTCTAATTCCCTTTGTGGTTTGTAGAATATTCACTAAAGCAAAATATCGCACATATCTCACATTCAGGTTAGACTTTACTTGGTAAAATGAGCGCTACGTCAAGCAATCTGTCTTGCACTTCTAGTTTATAGCTAGTGCTCCTTGTGATATAGCCTAGCTGTAAATAGCCCACAACTCTTCCGAAAAAGGGTATCAAAATACATTTAAAATTTGTTACAGTTACATCCTCCAGTTGAGAAACGTCCTGGCAAATGAAAGTGTTTCTGCCATCTAATCTATAAGCATTGACACACACTCGCAAATTTCAGTAGGGTACGTTCATTGAGTTAATTTTGCGCTAATGTCTCGTGAACATAACTTTTTTTTGTAGCCTACTAGTATTAGCCTATTCTTGTTCCTTCCTCTAATTTGTGTTCTTTAGTCTCCAGCTCCTTCAAGGCATAATGACTTCATCCGTTACTTCGATTCTTTATCAGTCACTCGGTACTCCCCACGCCCCCCCATTTTCCGTGCTCTGATTGGCTCGTCTATCGACCTTGTGAAACCTCTTGGGAATTTTTCAATTAAATAATTACGTTGTCATGTATCCCCTCCTCTTGTCTAATGCAAGGCGCCGTCTAGACCCAAGAATAATTCAGCCAATGCAAAAAAACGACCTCATGTAAGTATTGTGACGTGAATAGCCTAATTAACATATTCAGCACATCATTATTATTAATAATAATAATAATAATAATAATAATGAACTTTATGCAAGTTATAGCTACTTTATCGTGCGAATTCTATTTTGATTTTGGACATTTAACGACCCACATTTTAAAATCAAACGAAAAAAAAATGTGCGGTTAATTTGTGTGAACTAGAATAAGTTTAGCATAAACCGTAGCCTCTGCTGTAGTAGCCTATAAGCAGTGTTTTCGTGTGGGGTAGTCTAACCAATGTATAGGCACTTACGGAGAGAAATCCCCCGGACACTTCCACATGGCTGGTTATACATTTCATTGGATCAATTATGTGTTAAAAAAAGACATATGAGTTCAAGCCAAACTTTACCATTCAAGACCTGAGTTCCAGCTGGTTTGCTTTTTTCAGGATTTGCAGCAAGTTATTAAATATTGGTTATTATTACATGTAGGCTACGAGCAACAATTCAAAACTAAATCTAACCCGCTTTGTTAGAGTGGCGAACAATTAACATTCTGGAATATTCTTAATATAAATATAAATAATAATATGAATATTATTGCATGGTAACATTTACGAGACGACTGCTCTTTATTTTTTTCCGTGTTTGGTATCTACCTTTGTTGTATTGCATGATATTTTGTTGTTAACATTGGCGTAACCGTTCTTGGTTTTTTATCTGTTTTGAAAATTATTTTTCACTTGAGAGTGGTTACTTTTATGAAAGTCAGTCTTTTATGGGAGTGGATACGAGTGTTAAGTTACAAAAATAATGAAAATAGTCGGATCACTTGTAAAACTGTAATTGCACAACATTTCCCATTGGTCCAGCTAAATGTATTGCTATAGGAATACTGAGCTAAGTATCTGTTGGCTCAGGACCTCCATACTACGAACTTGACCCGAGTGTAAGTAACTGCAACCAAAGATAGTTTGTCAAACATAGAACATATTAATTTAAGATGATACATTGCAAGTAGAAGTTTTCCAATACGAATTAAAATAGTTAAGTACGAACTCAAATTGTGCATTCAAGACTAGGCTACAGGATCGGCAATACAAATTAAATATGTTACCTTCATTATTGAATAAATACGTTTAGCATTGATTTCACTACTCATATACCACTCATATACCACTCATATACTTATTCAGTATTTCTCTTTGATTCAGTGCCTGGTGGTGGTTTCTGTCCTACTCCACTTCATGCAAACGTTCAAAATCATTTTGATTGTGTGAACAGCCAAACATATGTTTCTCCATGAACGCTCATGCTAAATGCATACGTTAATACAGCCCTCTGAATCCAGTTACATCCCAAGAGTCACGTTTTACTAGACAAGGCTGACCAGTATTAATTAAATATACAGTTTATATTTCACTATGTTGTTTAACTGACTGATTAAATCCTCTCCAGGATGGCATTGTATCAACATTATATTCAGTTTATACCAACAGCAATTTAATCCACTTCAGTACCTTGCTCTGTGGTAAAACAACAGTCTTCCACCTGGGATTCAATCAAAAAACCTTCTGGTCTCAAGCCTGGTTTTCTTACACTACATCACTCCTCCAGTGATTAATTCAATTTAATCAGATGTAACCATTTCTTGTATATCAAAACTTGTATATCAAGTGCATCTCACTGTATGGAGTAAAGATCTGGCTGCAGATTTTACCCACATCAGTTAAAGGTCCTCCACGAAACACTTCAACCAGCACTGTCAGCACATTGTTTCCCTGACTTTTAAAAATAATCATTTAAATAATTAAAATAAAAGTACCTTTTTTCATAACTTTCATAACAACGCGTCACACAAATTAACAAAAATTCAGTTTAAATAACAAGAAAGTAACAATTGCTCATTCAAATTTTTTAATTAGTTTTTATCAAAATATAGTGCAGATCAGAGGATTCCATTCAGGCATTAACGATAGCCTGCCAACTTTCACACACAGGTATCAAAAGGTGGGCCCTTGAGGTTTCACACGTTAGCTCAGAGAGGTGTACTGTATACGCAGAGGTCCAAACTCAGTCACACAGGACAGGTAACGCACACCTGGTTCCCTCTCACTCCAGGTGCACGCATAGGTCATCTTTCGGTGTGGTCTCGCATTGCACTACAAAGTCAAACCTTTATCAGTTTAATTCTCAGGCAATAAACTTTAGTGCTTGCCAAGTTGTAAGAAGATGAAAGGGCTCACCGTCAATTACAGGCACATTTTTCACCTATTATCACAATGTTTAGCTGATCTCCTGCTAATAACTGATTGACTGTCCAAGGGCTTCGTTTTTCAACTTATCTTTGTTTAAGTCAGCATATTATTTTCTCAGAGACTGGTGCAGAGTTTATTCACAGCTGATAAGAAGCCCGTGGCTGTCCTGGAAATTGAGCATTTTGAGTTCACAGGAAGGAACATCAAATGCAAATGGTAAAAGTTAAATTTCTTTGTGGAAAAAAGTAGGTGAAGCACTGTCTCGGCGTTCAGGTTAAAACCTGGTTAAATTTGGTTGAAAAGTGAAAGATTTCTAGCCGACTAGAATGTCGCCAGGCTATATCCGGGTAAAACCTGAGCTATATTGGGGTTAACCTAGACCGCTTATGTCAAAACGTCTCTTAACCTAGATTTACAGCCCTCTAGACGTCTAGATTCCGGGTTTTGCTCACTGGAGATCTGCTGTAAGTTTTTTGTGAAATGAGCTGTACAATACATTTGAAATTGCACTATTCCCATCTGTTTATGCCATATACACTGATATTCAACCAAGTCCTTTGACACTTTCAATCAATTTGCAAATTTGGTCCTTGAGTGTGCATCTGTCTTTTTATTATGATTAAAGTACACAGAATGCAGAAAGTGAGTCCATACTGCAAATATGATTGACAAAATGTATCACTCATCACAAGCAGCATCATCAGTGTTTCCATCAACACTAGCTTTTAGTTTGAGTATATCCATATAAATAGACTTCCCTAGCGTGATCACGTTGTGCCGGTACAGTTACAATACAGTTCTGAACTTATGATTCAAGGTTTTTCACATGATAATAAACAACAACAAATGGCTACAGCAGTACATAATCAGCAGAGTGTTGGGGAACAGTGTCTCCATGGGAACACATTTGGAAACACTTGATAATGTAACTCAATGGAAACAGAGATAGTTCATTATGATGGTGTTGGAGCTCCGTTGATAGGTTTAGGGAGTTCCTGTTTTCAAAGTTTCAGTGGACAGAAAAGATGAAGATTCTTAGTTCCAGGAAATGCATTGTTCACACTTAAGAGCATTTACCTTAACTATCTTTCCCTCTTATTAATACATAACAAAAGCTTCACTGTTAAATTAACTCTTATTCTCATTCTTACCCTAATATAGTACATTTGATCTCACTTGTCCTCATATTAACTATGAACATCTTGCAGTGAACCAATACAGCTCTATATCATTGACTTTAACTTATTTGACAGATGAAACAAACATAATTTAAAGATAAAATGTTAATCATCAATATGCTGACTTCAAGCACTAGATCAGGTCTTTTAAAAGGAACATAAAATGCAACCAGCCTTTGTTCTCTCAGAAAGAAGCTGTATTAAGGTGATGTAAGGTCAAAGTCATTATCTGTATCTACACTAATAAATATTACAAATGCTGGATAAAGCTTTTAATATTTAAAAACATCTACGTTTGTGATGCGTATCCTGTAAACTCATTCACATTTATGTATTGCTGATGTCGTTCCTCTTTGAGAGCACCAATGTGTATTTTCGACTCAGACTTTTAAAACTTTTTCAGACAAGCAGAACCCCCATGGGGGGTTTACGAGACTTTTAACGAGTTTTACAACATTACAACATTTACTGTCCTGCACAAGGGAGCCATTGTGTGTGGCTGCACTGATCTCAGGTAATTGCTCCTTATCACAGACCATAATTACTCTCACCCCGTTATCCCCCATCTCTTAACTGCACATAATCTCACCTTTCCATCATAAAAACTCAATTCAAATGGTTGACTGAACAGTTTCAGCTCTCTCTCTCTCTCTCTCTCTCTCTCTCTCTCTCTCTATCTCTCTCTCTATCTCTCTCTATCTCTCTCTCTCTCTCTCTCTCTCTCTCTCTCTCTCTCTCTCGCTGTTATTAACAAGAAAAGCGTTTTAGCTAATCATTAATACTGACCTAATTATTGTAATTGTCTTTATCAGGTTACTCACTTGGTCTTTTACTAGTGTTCAATCATACATTGACTTCAAAGTATAATATTAGGGATTTAGTGATTCTGGACACTGGGGTGTAAAAGTGGTTGAGTGGTTTGACTTCTGTCTTCAAATGAATTGATCTTTGTTCTCAGAAACCATATTAAATGTTGAATTTATATGTTTGTATTTCTATTTGTGTGCGTGTGTATGTGTGTGTGTGTGTGTGTGATATAGGTGTATGAAAAGTGTACATTTCTCTTCAAAGGTTTGCAAATAGAAAACAAGTAAAATGTCCAGTGTATGAAACACAAAACCATTGGTCAGATACAGGTGGAGGACCCGTCTAGAGCGCGCAGCGACATTCTGCCTGGGTCTGAGGAAGCTACTTTGACAAATGATTAACGGGGCGTTGTGCCACCCCATCGTCCACATTCTTCACAATACAAAGCCATCATCGGATGCCTAATTGGTTTCCCCCCCCTCACAGAAAACAGCAGTACCAACAAAGACAAGTGCACAGATGCACGACAAGCTTCCAGGGTAAGACCCTTGGGAGCGGGAGAGCACTGCAGTGTTCATCACTCACAGACTGTAATAGAGCCATTCAGCTGCTATTCATACACAAATGGACACTGGGACACGGGCGCTATTCTATGCTGATGAGAGACCCCCCTGATTTTTGTTAGCTGCGCTGTGGTCAGTTTTTAGATATTACCCCCGTATAATATAATCCGTATTGTAATGTGTGTTGGTAAAGAGAAGTGTCTCCAATCTGGTGGGATATCCACACAGTGTCGTGTCGTCCTTATCTCTGCCTGCCCTGGTATTCACTAATTTGGTTTGGGTGCAATGAAAAGGACATGATAAGGGGAGTGTTTATGGTCCCTGCTGTCATGTAAACATGTACACAAAGGCTTCAGCTTGGATTTGGGGCCAGCTATCTGCCTCTATTGGTCAATTGCAGTGTGCTTACATGGAGTTTAAACCTCAGGTTTAAACCTCGAGACTAGAACTGCACTACAAAGGGAACAGCAATGCAAATCTGTGAAATAAGAATAGAATGTTCCAGTCGTAATGTAGTTTTGTGGCATTGAGGTTTAAACTAAACTCCAGCTAAGTTGGAGTTGACTCTATACATTTTATACTTTTTTGTAGGTTTTTTGTTGTTGTCAGAAACTATGTTGTAGCAGAGTTAGCCACTGAGCTAATTTACATCTGGAGGTCCCAGTCAACTGAGGAGAAGGAATTTGTAGAGTTTTACGAGTGCCTTAAACCTCAAAGTTTTAGTTACAGTCATTATTTCTCTGATAGAAAGAGCTGAGCACACAGACTCTGACCTTAGGCAGAGCCGTCGGACTTTAGGAAGAGGGACATCAGGCCAAAAATGATGCTTCAGAAGAACACTATCCTTCCCCCCCAAAAAACCCCCATAACAAACATTACATTCTCTGATAGGAGCTTAGGAACAATGAGCCACCAATCAGAGTGAGATAAAGCCAAACGACCCCATTGTTACACCATCACCCTTTTTGTTGTGTGCTCATGTCCTTCTGAATGAGGGAGGAGTATTGAGGACTTCCTAACCAGGCAGAGTGGTGGTGGGGGGGGGCAAAGTTGACCCCTGCACGACTTGATTAACGGGCGGCCCTGAGAGTGAGACGTCGGGACAATGCAGGCTGGGGAACAGGGCGTGCCAGCTGCAGGGGAACAGGGCGCACGTTTCGGTAATCGACCCGTAAATCCCAACCCCTCTGAATAAGATGGAACAGTACAAGGCACACACAAATGACGCCAGGACAGAGGATTAAGAGGATAATTTGAAACGGAGAGCTGTTGTACACATCTGTTGCTCTGGGACAATGCAAGACAAGTTAAACTTCTCACACAGTGGTCTGCTAGAGGCAGACTTCTTGGGTGGTGTGTGCTTTGTACTGCTACGTATGGAGACAATTTTCTTATCAGTATATGCGCCACATTATATTGTTGTTTTTGTATTGCATGCAAATACGCTTTTAATTTAGACATTAGACCAGCTGTTTGTCTCATTTGGAAAGGCCTTAAAACAGGACAGGGTTTGTGTTGTATGATGTCATAGATAAAGATGAGATAAATGGAAAAGTGGCTGGATTGATTATCTGTGGTTTTTCTTTGTAATCTACTCACTAGCCTAGCTATTGCAATGCTATCTACGTCTTAAAGTGTGGCTGCAGTTCTGTTTGGGTACAAGCCAGGGACACATTCTCAGAAAAAATGGTATAAGAAATACCTAAAAAGGTACAAACATTTGTCACTGAGGTGGTACCCTATAGGTACATGAAATTGTACCCCTAGCCAGCAATACATAATTATTGTGTGCATTTTTTGCTTGAAAAGGTACTTAGTACTTGTTAGTATACTCAAATAGAGCATTATTGTACTTTCAGGGTACATTTGGGAAATTTGTTCTTCAAAGAATGAAAATGTACCTCCTGTGCCTGTATTTCTGAGAGTGCAGGGATTTTGTGTTCAGGTGCTTTGGGTTGTAATTCTGAATCTGTGAGTCCCTGTGGTCTCTTGCTGTGCGCCATCACACAGTCATACAACAGGACTGTTACCATGCAGCCAATCTTCCAGAACATTCCCAAACAGTCTGGAAAGGAGGAAGACTGAGAAATATGTTATTTGTAAATAAGTTTTTTTGATTGACCTTTTTTGCTGGTACGGTTGTTTGAAATCATATCATTTTAATTTCTAGCAGTCCTACAATGTTGGAGCACCCATTTACATGTCCATCACCATTAAATTACATGATCTGACTGGCACAGATCCGTCACAAAATGTTATTCAATTACTTTTTCAATCAATTTTCATTTTGATACTTACGTTCGATTACCTAGTAGATTCAAAGGTACCTGCATCATGTTCATAATTGACTGCGATCACTCTTATCTTGTAGGCTATCCTGAGACATTTCTGAGGGGATGCTCATTGCCTCTGACATTATGAAGCACTACTGGTGCAGGGCATTATAACTTCTCTCTTTTCCAACATTCCTGGCTGATAACATATTGGATTTAATTTCAGAAAATTAGCCAGATTTGTTGAAAAGCACCTTGCCTATCGCTCTCGTCGCTCGAGTCCACAGTCCAGGACACGGCTTGAGGTAAAAAAGACAGACAGTCACAGAACATCCTATTATCTCCTTATCCTGACCTTTGACCTGCGGAGTCCTAATGCGTAAAGCAGCAGGGGAAAAGATCAGGTAATGCCACAGGCCGAGATTCAGTTTAAGAGCAGTTCTGCAGTGCAGTGCTGTTACAAAAAGAGACCGTAATGTGACCGTAGTGAAGATCGGTCAAAACAAGAAAGCACAGGGAAAACCATAACTGATGCCGCAGGTGCAGTTCACTATTACTAAAAAAAAAAGGGGAATAATCAGGCTTACTTTTGTAAAATAAACGTTGTCAACATTTTGAGGACAGCACAGTTATTACATTTCCTCTGTGGGACAATTTGAGTTTAGCCTTCAACATAATGAACCTTAGATGTAAAGCAGAGCCCAGAGTCCTGATGCACTACCACTTCCCCCATCTGCCTGTTTTTTTTTTTTTTTTGAATAAGAAGCCCCTGCCATTGGGTTATGAATACTGGAGTTATGAAACAGTATTACGGCAAGGGGAACCTGCCGGTGCCGGGTAGGGGGAATTGGCTCCAGCTCGGGGAGCACACCCCGCGCAGATGGGGAGACAGCAGCTCATAGGGTGCCTCCCCTCTCTCACTGTCCTCACTCATTCACATGATAATGGGTACAAATTGATGAAGACATTTCACTTGCTTTCTGACACAATGCACAAACGCCCCACCACCCACTAGCGGCCATTAATCACCAGGGCGCTGCCGCCTCCTGCTGACAGCTAGCTGTGGGCTTTAATCAGCTAATTCTGTCTCCCTTCCTATAGGACACTGCTGGAGCGCTGCCAGAACTCCCCATCCTCCACTACAACTTACTTTGCTCTAATGAAGTCCCGGGGTCTGTTACTACAGGATTATCCAGAGTTAGCTGGATAACTGCACTGAGTAAAACCACAAAGCCCTCCCAAATCTGGAACATGGACTGTAGTAAAAAGCTGTTCCGGGTTTTACTTAGTGCACTTATCCAGCTAACTCAGTAGATCAGTGGTTCTCAACCCTGGTCCTGGAGTACCCCTGTGTATGCTGGTTTTCGTTCCAACCACATTTGCACTACCAGAACTTCAACAAGCTGTTATTTTTTCTTAATTAGGTGTTCTTAATAATTAGAGAAATTATTTACCTTCTTAAGCCACATTATGTTAGCAATAGCTATGCATGCCACAAAGAATAAAAGCCAATATTCACATTGTGCTGCATTGTAAACAATTAAAAAGAGGTAAAAAATGTTTTAACTGATCAAATTAAAGACTGAGGTGAATCAATAGGCTCATAATTGGTGAAATTGTGGACACATGACCAGTGAAAATAACCGTTTAGTAAATAATGAAGAATTCAAAGACAAAGCAAATGATAACGAGCCAAGCCTGCACTGTGTTAACAAGTTTACGGGAACAATTTGTTTTCTAATTGTTTGCAATATAATGAACATGGACATTTTATTCTTCATAGCATGCATAGTTATTGCTAAAATAATGTGGCTTAAGAGGGTAAATAATCTCTCTAAACATGAAAACTCCTAATTAAGAAAAATTAACAGCTTGTTAAAATTCTGGTATCGCAATTGGGTTGGAACGAAAACCAGCATACACAGGGGTACTCCAGGACCAGGGTTGAGAACCACTGCAGTAGACCTAGACTAAACAAAACAATGATTCTTGTATGGAAATGTACCAATGTATTGTATCTACAAAAGTAATACATAATATGGATTTTTACTATACCAATTTTACAGGTTGTTCATTTTTTATTTTGAAATTATAAAAAGGTGTGATTTGTACAACAGCACCATTAAGAAAATAGGTGGTCAAGCCAAATAAGACACTCTTGGGCTGTGGCCATGTACTATAAGGAGTTATATTTTTTGTATATACTTATTTATATTATTTTGTATATTAGCTAATAAAATATATGCAACAAAAATACTCAATATTGAACTGTTCTTCTTTGATGTGTTTTTACAAAGATAAAGTGCAAACAAGGTGAAAATAACTAAATTCTGCTGCAAATCAGAACAATCAGCTAAAAAAAGCGAACTCCTGCCAATGACGATCCCGGGATATTTCAGTTATTTTAACGCCAACGGCCCCTGGGTCATGCTTTCAAACATCATGTGTACTCTCACTGAAATTACAAACTGGAGCTCCTTTCCAAGCTGTGAGTACCAGTACCCCATTCAAATTTCCACCGTACTCACAAATCAATCCAATTAGGCATTTTACAAAAACATAAACACTGGAAGTTTATGGACATAATACATTTTTTTCTCATATACAGTACATTACTCAAAATGATCGCTATCAGTGTATCACTCTATTTTGTTTGTTTGACATGGTAAATTGTTGGTTTTAGGCCAGCAGAACACCAAATTGATGTTTTCAGCGAGAACATTTGTTGTGATATGATCGTTCCATGCAACAGGGTTGCTGGAAGCAAATGTGCAATATTTAATCTGCAATGCTTGTACACTGTGAAGTCTAAATGCTGATATTAGTGCATTAATTGAGTAGTCTCAATTTAAAAATAAAAAAAATGTAATAAGCCATTATAGCTCAATGAAAAGGAGTTTCAAATGCAAGTTAAACCAGTGCATAGTAGAACAGAATACGTTTTCCTACTCAAAAGGTTCAAAGCAATTGGTTTCCTCAATCCTCTTGCGTTTTAAAGTGTATTTGCAGAATCCTCAAGACTTAAAGGAGTAAAGGAGTCCCTGAATAAATCCGAGATTTACACGTGGTACCGATAGTGTGTTTATATATGGATGGCAGTTACCATTCTAAGTTCTACCCTGGGAAATACACTTAATCATCACATTATAACACCAAGTCAATTAAACCAAACCGGTCATGCTGGATGATGTTGCAGGCAGCATAACATTCGCCACGGCGTCTCCAGACTCTTTCACGTCTGTCACATGTGCTCAGTGTGAAACTGCTCTCATCTGTGAAGAGAACGGGGCGCTAATGGCAAACCTGCCAATTCTGGTGTTCTCTGGCAAATGCCAATCGTGCTGCACGGTGCTGGGCTGTGAGCACAGGTCCCACTACAGGACGTCGGGCCCTCATGCCACCCTCATGGAGTCTGTTTCTGACAGTTTGGTCAGAAACATGCACACGAGTAGCCCGCTGGAGGTCATTTTGTAGGGCTCTGGCAGTGCTCCTCCTGTTCCTCCTCGCACAAAGGAGCAGATACCGGTTCTGCTGCTGGGTTGTTGCCCTTCTACGGCCTTGTCCAGCTCTCCTCGTGTAATGGCCAATCTCCCGGTATCTCCTCCACGCTCGAGACAGTGCTGGGAAACACAGCAAACCTTCTTGCGACGGCACGTATAGATGTGCCATCCTGGAGGAGCTGGACTACCTGTGCAACCTGAATAGGCTGCAGGTACCGCCTCATGCTACCAGTAGTGACAAGGGCACAAGCAAAATGCAAAACTAGAGAAAAATCAGTCAGGAAGGATAAGGAGAGATAAATGGTCTGTGGTCACCACCTGCAAAACCATTCACTTTTTGGGGGTTGTCTTGCTGTTGCCTATCCTGTCCATCTGTTGTCACTTTCATTTGTACCAAAGCAGGTGAAATTGATTCACAATCGTTTACGATTCCTAACTGGACAGATCGATATCCCAGAAGTTTAATTGACTTGGTGTTATACTGTGTTGATTAAGTGTTCCCTTAATTTCTTTGAGCAGTGTATATACACAGCAATAGAAAACACGTCATTTCCGTGGTTATGCACTGCCTCGCTTCAAGCAGGAAGTTTGATGTTTGTGACGGTGTGTTTGTTGACTATCGTATGTCTATGCGTACAAAGACGCGAAGAGACGCCACCACGTGGCCAAATACTTCTCCGAGCATTACTGTTGATACATTTCTTTTTTGGTGTCTGTCTCCCTCTAGTGGACTGTTACTTGAAATTATTCATGCTCCAACATGTGAAATATGTGAATATCCAATATGTGAACTTGCAAGTCAGGTCAATTTGGCTCAAGAAATATTTGTTTTAGAAATATGGATAATGTGGAAAATTTGTATTTTTGGAAAAATAAATGCCTATAAATTTTGAAAAACTGAATGCTTTCAGAATATGGGCTGAACAAGTATTCAACGATGCAGGCACAAAGTACCAAGTTCAGTGGTGGCAATTCCCTTAAAATATTTCAAAATGAACAAGTTAAATAATTAATTGCATTTATTTCTCTGCCTCAGTATGTGTATACTAGACTTTACATTTAGAAATAAAGTGCCAAATGAATGCATGTGTACTACGTTGCTTTTATTTTGAGGGTTTCTTGAATTTATCTGCACATACTTTTTTTCCTAAATCATAAATCAATCAAGCAGGACGGAATCGTGTTGAGTATGTTTCTACGCAAAAAATCAATAAATAGAAACACAAGGTATGGCAACAAGTATTCAGAGATGTTATTTATTGCGCATGTTTGGCAGTCACTGTCTGTGACAATATATCAGGTCGTTTCCATGAGAAACCACCATTTTCTGTGCTACACAAAAAATATTTACAGTAGTTGCCTTGGAGGTGAGAAGAAAACATTAATGCAAAAATATCTACAAATAGGATGTTCGTAATTTCCTTTTAAGTGTCCATTTTGGCTATTTCACTTCGCAGTAATGTAGTCAAGCTAAACGTTTTCTTTGGTTTCACCAGCGCCGCTCTTCCCAATACTCCTCATTCTCCCTCCTCCTTTCTAATACTCATCTCCCTCCTCCTCTTCAAAGGAGTCAATGCCCACCTCTTCATAGTCCTTCTCCAGGGCTGCCATGTCTTCTCTGGCTTCAGAGAACTCTCCCTCCTCCATGCCCTCCCCCACATACCAGTGAACAAAGGCACGCTTGGCGTACATCAGGTCAAACTTGTGGTCAAGGCGGGCCCAGGCCTCGGCGATGGCGGTGGTGTTGCTCAGCATGCACACGGCTCTCT
Source organism: Ilyophis sp. 1 JC-2022 (assembly GCA_022702515.1). NCBI lineage: Eukaryota > Metazoa > Chordata > Actinopteri > Anguilliformes > Synaphobranchidae > Ilyophis > Ilyophis sp. 1 JC-2022. The sequence goes on along the minus strand of CM040397.1, from coordinate 100,733,905 downwards.
GGACCTTAGCCAGGTCTCCCCCGGGCACCGCGGTGGGGGGCTGGTAGTTGATGCCCACCTTGAAGCCAGTGGGACACCAGTCCACAAACTGGATGGTGCGTTTGGTCTTGATGGCAGCAATAGCTACGTTCACATCTTTGGGCACCACATCGCCCCGGTATAGGAGGCAGCAGGCCATGTACTTGCCATGACGGGGGTCGCATTTCACCATCTGATTGGCCGGCTCAAAGCAGGAGTTGGTGATCTCAGCCACGGAGAGCTGCTCATGGTAGGCCTTCTCAGCAGAGATGACTGGGGCATAGGTGGCCAGTGGGAAGTGGATGCGGGGGTAGGGCACTAAGTTGGTCTGGAACTCTGTCAGATCCACATTCAGGGCCCCATCAAAGCGCAGGGAGGCAGTGATGGAGGAGACAATCTGGCTAATGAGCCGGTTGAGGTTAGTGTAAGATGGGCGCTCAATGTCCAGGTTCCTGCGGCAGATGTCATAGATGGCCTCATTGTCCACCATAAAGGCACAGTCAGAGTGCTCCAGGGTGGTGTGGGTGGTCAGGATGGAGTTGTAGGGCTCCACCACAGCTGTGGAGACCTGGGGCGCTGGATAAATAGCAAACTCAAGCTTGGACTTCTTGCCAAAATCGACGGAGAGGCGTTCCATCAGCAGAGAGGTGAACCCAGACCCAGTGCCACCTCCGAAGCTGTGGAAGACCAGGAAACCCTGGAGCCCTGTGCACTGGTCTGCCTTTGAGGAGGAAGAAGAAGAAAAAAAACCTGATTGGCGCCAATTCATTTAAACAATCTTCTTCATCCATTGCCTTTGCTCTATTCACAAAGTACACACATCTTTCTTAAGACAGCTCAGCTGAGAGAGAATTTCATTTTCCTGAATAACCCACAAGTTATTGTAAATTTTTACATTTACAGTGCTAATACTTTAATGGTATTTACCAATTTACGTATCCGGTCCAGAACCGAGTCGATGATCTCCTTGCCGATGGTGTAGTGGCCACGGGCATAGTTATTGGCAGCGTCCTCTTTGCCTGAGATGAGCTGCTCAGGGTGGAACAGCTGGCGGTAGATTCCTGTGCGTACCTCATCTAGGGGGGAAAGGGGAAAATTAAAATCGCAAACTAGACTGTGACATACAATTAGTTTATAGCAGAACAGCTGCTAATATGTGGCAGACGTGTGTGTGCTACCTGATTTGAAGAGGGGGGAAAAAACACGTTTTTCTTGCTTACAATTGTAACTTGTTAAAGTATTTTTTTGGAAATAGTTTTAAAAAAAGAAGAAAAAAAAAGGCATCTTGCCCAAAATGTTTGTGCGAAATGAAATATCTTCAATGGGAGTGCTGTTCTGGATTTAATTGATTTTCAACTTTTTTCTTTAAACGGCTAAGGGTATCATTTTCACAGAAGAATGGTATTTCATATAGTGGATGGTATTTATGATACAATTATTCTACGTCTCTATATATTCATTTAACACATCAGAAAAACCTTTAATGAAAAAAATCTATATTAAACTTTCAAAAAGGATAAACATGAATACACTACAGTACTTGACTTTATAGATGACAACCCACAAGAACTGAAGTAGGAATGGGCAGTTGAATGGCCCCCTTCTTTCAGTCACAGATCACACATCCATTTTAATGGACACAACTTTTGTTGCATGGCATTCGGAAGAGCAGAGCCGGCCACTGGCATAAACACTCTTTGCAGTCGTTTACGGCCACAACCATCCCACAACCATCCCGAGTATACTACACTGACAGCCGTGTAGTATAACGGTTAAGGAACTGTCCTTGTAACCCAAAGGTTGCGGGTTCGATTCCCAGGTAGGACACTGCTGTTGTACCCTTGAGCAAGGTACTTAACCTGAATCGCTTCAGTATATATCCAGCTGTATAAATGGATAATATGTTTTTTAAAAATGCTAAAACGTTGTGTAAGTCGCTCTGGATAAGAGCGTCTGCTAAATGCCTGTAATGTATACTTTGGGGCCACAAGAACATTCTTGTTTAGGGCCACCAAAACCCTCGGGCCCACTCTGCTTAAGAACGATGACTAGCTCCTATGAAAACTCCTCTTACTCCGCAACAAAAGACAGATTGAGCAGACGCTCTTTAACAGAGCCAGGCCAGAAGATACGGATCAGACTTACCGATGACAGTGGGCTCCAGGTCCACAAAGATGGCACGGGGAACGTACTTGCCGGATCCAGTCTCGCTGAAAAAGGTGGTAAAGGAGTCGTCGTGGCCGCCCACAGCTTTACGGTCGGGCATCTTCCCGTCCGGCTGGATGCCATGCTCCAGGCAGTATAGCTCCCAGCAGGTGTTGCCCATCTGGACACCTGCTTGCCCAACGTGGATCGAGATGCACTCACGCTGTCGGAAGAACAATGAGACATGATGTCATATCACATAATCAAAAGATGTTGTCATGCACTGCAAAAACCAAAAAAAGAAGTCAATCTTAACATGTATTTTAGTCTCATTTTTAGACTTAAAATCTTATTTCTATTACTTTTTTGCTAAAAAAAAAAGATTGCCAGTGAGGTGAGACAGTTTGAATAATTTCAAGAGTTGCCAATGGGGTAAGACTATTTCACTTGACAAGCAAAATGTGGTTCCAGCAGTGTGCAGTGTGCTTCTAGCATTCATATGAAATTGCCACGGCCTTACAACTCACCAGGGGACTGTAAAGTTCCATTTCATTTGTCATGTTCTTTTTCGAGCCCTATCAAAGATGTGCCACATTGCACCACTAGGGGGACAGTATGTTGTCCGACTGGTATTTAATGGAGTCTGCATGCCATGTCTCTCCAGCAGGAGGAAGCACTATAAAATAGAATAGTACATGAGTACTAGCGAGATTGGTCAGAGAGACTCGGATTACGACTGCTGAAGAGAATTTCAGGTAAGGTCACCTACATGTAGAGCAGACAGATGTTCACGGGGCTTGTGGAAGCCAGGGCGTAATTCACTTCAAACAGTCATCATTTTACGTACACTCTCAGAACTAGAGTGGAGGTACTGTACATTCTTCTTCTTTAAGGAACAAATTTCCCAAATGTACCCTGGAAGTACAATATTGTTCTATTTGGGTACTAATAAGTACCTTTTCAAGCAAAAAAAACTACCAAGTAATTATGTATTTCTGGCTAAGTACAATTTTATGTACTTATAGGGCACCAGCCCAGTGACAAGCGTTTGTACTTTTTAAGGTACTTTTCAAACCTTATTTTCTGTAGATTCTGATTCTGTATTCTGTGAATGGTAACTACCCTTTTACAACAATTGTTTTCTGCACACAGCAGTTATGTGTACTAAACTACATAAGAGGAGGATCAAAAGCAGTAACTAGACTCATCCTTTGCTGCATGCAAAAAAAACATCTTTAAGCACTAATTTCAAAATGCTGCATGAAACTAAAATTTTGGTGTTTGCATTATAGTGTGTAGCTAATAATAGAAAATCAGAACGCACCTATGCCAGTACACATGGAAAACCTCATGTATGTACATTACATTGTGTGCTAACATGTTATTGATGTTTCAAAACCCCATTATGTTTTTTCAATATTTAAAGGAGGGTATTTTGAAATGACTTTTAACATATAGATTCCATACATTTGGACCATTTCAGTTGGTATCAACTCATGCGTTTCAAAACACTTTCCTTTCATGGTGTAGCTCTGAAAGAACTAAACCCAGATAGATCCCCTATCAGCTCCTGTGTGGCCAGGTAAAAGTACATATCTATTGAATCTGTATTTACTTGCCTTTTTAGCTGCGGCTCATTTAGCCTCTCCCTCTCTTTAGAGAACATATCAACTGGTTCATCAGTGTGAGAGGTAAGTATGTAAACAATTCGCTCGAGGAGCCCAGACAGGTTCATCCGAGTGACAGTATTCTGAGTCTTGCCAGGAGCTGCCACTCCAGGCAGTCTATCCAGTTTGGAAACCTGCTCATAACCTCAAGAGCACTCCACTGCAAAAACAAAGTCTGTCTTTAAGAAATGTTTTAGTCTTGTGACTTGAGGATTCAAATCTTGTTTTTCTTCTCTCAGGTAGAAAAAGTTTTTTAAAATAGGCTGACAAACGCATATTTATATTTCGTGTTTTTGAGCTTTTCAATATCATCCTGGAGCTTTTCAATTGTGTTCCATACTGGTTCAAGTCAAAAAGTTGCAATTTTGCTTGAAGAATTTTGCATATTTTAGGGTTTAAATGCGATTTTTCCGAGTTCTTAGTAAAATGATTTTCCATGTGATATGGCGTGTTTTTGAATAATTTGTCGGAGTCGCAATCCGAGGGTGCGTCCCAATACTCAAAAAATGCATCCTCCTTTCCTCCACTACCACCTCCTCTCCTCTATGCCCCGGAAACCGATCGTTGTGTCCTCATCTTATGTTGCCTTTTACACATTAATTACATATTAATGGTTAAACATTAATTAATGTCTCGAAGCACACCACAATATCAGGTACATTGTATACTGTACATGCAACTATTTGTACTTGAAACGTACAGGAAGTTTTGCATACTTCCGGGTAGGAGATGAGTGGTAATGGGGGAGTGGAGGAAAGGAGGTGAGGAGTGAAGAATATTGGGACGCAGCCTGAATGTGTACAGACAGTGGGCGGGGTTTGGAACTTTTCAAAAAAGCCACGTCACTCCTCTTTGCTAACGTTTTGTGGGCGTTTCAGATACTAAACCCAGGAAGAGAATGCAGACAGATGTGTGTGGGCCTTTAAGATTGTTTTCAGTTTGTTTTAGTGAAATTATCTTCACCCATTGGCAAATCTTGAAATGAGTCAAACTGTCTCACCTCATTGGCTATCTTTTGTCTTACTTAGAAAAAAGGTAATAGAAATAATACTAATACTTAAATAATACTAATAAAATACTTATATTTTTGGGTTTTTGCAAAAAAGTGAGAAAGTCATCTATCCAAATGGCCCCAAACATGATCTTATAAGCATTCTAAATATCACATGAACTCAAGTCTTCACTTGGCTCATTAAGTTACACAAATCTAATCCCAATTTCAACATCAAGTTCAAAGTAAAATCATGATTTGATTCAAGGAACAGGCACAGTCTGCAGCACAGCCCTTGTAATTGTTTTAATTTTTATTATTTATTCTTTTTTTTGGAGGGTTCTTGCAAAGAACTCTGAGCTGGAAATAGCCCCCACCTCTAAGGAGGTGCCCCAGTTCTGTGACCCAAAACGGCGCCCACTTTCCCACAATCTGAGACTTTATTTTCTTCCTCCCTCTCTCACAGGGACCAGAGGTCTATTTTTACACTGCTCTGTCACAGCTGTTTCTGACCTTCACAGCCTGACAGCCCCATAGGCAGATTATGGGGGGGGGGGAACATGTGATCTCCCAGTTTGGGTACGATGGCCAAGTCGATTTGCAGCCATTTCAAGAAGACTACCAATGTGTGTATGAACCAACCAGGCCTCACACACCGTAGAAGCCCAAACTAACAATGTAAACAAATATAAAACTGCAATGTCAGATTGTGGACAGGAGGCTGCTGCTTGCTTATTGCACTATGTCAAGTTCCCTCTGTTAATGATTATCAGTCACATATGCTGTTAGCTTAGAAAATTTTCTGGCAACTACAACTTATTGTGGCTTGGAGAGACATATACTGGACCAACCCAGTTCGAACTCCAATAGCCTGTTCTGCCTGTATGCAGTGGGGCAAATTCTAACCAACATCTGCTGAAGGACATAGCAGAGTCTACAATATACTGCTCTCGATCTCACAACCTACAAACTATTCCTGTTTCTCTACTCCAGACAGTACGCGTACAGTTAAAATATAAGAGTATCCATGTAACGCAATCGCCAACGTAATAATGGAATTAGTAATGAGGTTATTATTCTCTATCTCTGTCATAATGTATATCTAAGTTTATGATTAATGAACGGGACATTTATTCTCCCCTTTTCTTAAAAAATGCAATTATCATCCCAGAGCGTGTAATTCCTGCATTCAGTAGATGAACATGTATGTACACGATAGTGTCTGAAATCTTGAAGTATCCTGGTAAGTACCCTTCTCTAACTGCCATAAGATTTCAGTAAAGCTATTAAACTGCCGTCAGAAAACATGTTCCTACAGTCTTGCAGTCCATCTTAACTTGTGAAGCGCCAAATACAATAAACATTTAGCCGTACTTAAATAATCAGTTATATCAAGCCACTATATTAGCTAAAATGTGGTCTCTGAAATTTATATGAAAATATAAGTTGTGTTCTACCTGTTGTAATTGTTACTGTGTAATGCTTTACCAGAGATAACAGCCCAAAAGCACAAACGCAATAATGCAGTTTTATATCTCCATATCACATCATTGGTATAGGCGTGGGTAGGCCCCGGCCACCTTAATAGTATCCTGGTCCAACCACCACACCCAATTCTGAATGCTCGCCTAGGTAGTTTAGGCAGTTTATAAAAGATAGAGATTTACATTTCTACTGTTATTACTGTGCTGGTACGAATGGTAATGTACTGTAATTTGGGGGAAATCCCGCCCTTTCTGGTAATTTATGCCACTGCGTGTACAGAAAAACATGTTGCGATGCGTCAGCGCTGACATTAGAACAGGGATTACGAAAACTCTTTGCGACAACTCTGCTGCATTGCGCCGAGTGTCTTTCTGGTGTTGCAATAAGTAATAAGATCCATGGTGCCATCGGATACAACCCCTGTCATGATTTACAAGTAGGCCTAAACTCTTTTATTAATTATTAATAATAGTCTTTGTAGGTTGTTCATACGAACTAGCACGGTGTCCAGCCAGACGCTGCGTTTATTTGGGGAATTGTCAACTGCGACTGATGTTCCCGCATATTTTGAGTGCACGGCTTATTTTAAGATGTATTATTACAAGCTACGGAAATTTTAAGGAAAACAGGCACCATTAAAATCAGAAAAACGTTACAATACTAATACATACAATGATACATTTTACAAGGGTTACTTAGTGGCCCACGCGGAGAAAGCTCTTTAACGCAGTGTTATAAGTAAAAAGGGTAAAACATTTTGAGAGAAAAAAGGACTCACCATTTTTGCTTCAGTGCTGGTAAGTAAAAAAAGGAAGAAAAAGATATATGGTTTAAAAGCGAAAAAGTGTTTAGCAATTTAACTCCTCACAGCGCACCTTCAATGGGGTCTCCGTGAGCTAGTTGTACCGGATTGTCGGTTCTGCTTTTAGGTTATATACTGCACCGAGCAGAATTTGGGGGAGGGGCGCTAAACACTCACGTACTCACGTGTACGGTGTAATGATAATGGTGGACACTGAAGACTTTAGAGCGCTTTTCCGCAGCAGAAAACAAACTGCTAAATTAATTTGAGATGTAGTATGGAATAGTGTTAGAGAGCCTATAGGCTACATAAGGTAGTAGCGTCTGATTCATCAATCGTATACTATCATTTACAAGAGGCTAACAGAGATACATAGGCGATATGTCACTTTGTTCCTTCAGGCTACCCAAAACATGAATCTATACAAGGTGTCATGTAACAACAACTTGTATATATTCAACAAAATGCACTCACATTAACTGTGCCAACCGTAGCAGACTATTACTATCTTCTATGTAACAGGAAAAACTGGTCAAAGATTTGATCTAAGAATTTAGCCTGGATGGGTGTTACATTTGCAGTTTCCAACGACTTAATTTACTGATATTAGTGAGGCGTTTTTATAAAATGGTAGATGTATTAATGGGGGCAAACACAGTTTCCTTGAGAAATCCTTCGAGAAGTCTAATGTTTGGAGGCAGGGGGGTGCTGAATGGGGCTCCTTTGCTCCAGTGTTACTGTCAATAAATCCCAGTTTTTTTCAATTTCACAACTCAAAATTGTGCTAAAGGTTAAAGGAAAAGTCTTCTCACTTGCTCCGAGACAAGGGGGAAAATGTGAAACGTGAAAACATTGCAAAAGAGTAATACAATACAGCGAGTTACTGAGAAGGAGCCTGGCTTCAATACATAGCAAACACACGCACACACAGACACACACGCTTACTCTTCAATAAACTGTAATGCATATGTACAATGAACAAGAAGGAGGGCGTGTTTGTGTACATACCTTCACAGGTGTGTGAATTAAAATGTCACTGTGTCTAGGAACAAGCATGCAGGTGGTAAGTCTGCAGTGGTTTAGACCTGGTAATAAATCTTGTGTCGACTACTACGGTATTGGATTGGCTGCTATTTTGTTGTGCCGCTACTATAGATATTAGTCCAGGGTGATTTAATTCATTACAAGACGTTTCATCATCACTCATCACTTCTAATGAAAGATTTAATTTACCTATTTAAGGGTTCATTTAACATTGCCTAGTAAGGCCTAATAAAAGTGGAGGTCTAACCATTCTAAGCCAGATTTGAAGAGAGAAAAATGGAAAAGCCAGTCTTACCCTTTTAATATTGGGCGCCCAACATTAATAGCCAGCCAAAAAAAGTCAGCCTCCAGGACTTTCCTCCATACACGCAGCGTCGCGGTCTCTGTACACCGTCGAAACTGAGCACCGAACTGCGTCAGCTTTCCCAGTCGCCGCCTCACTCCTCCCTGGCATTATCCTCTCCTTCTCTTCCGTGGTGGCCTTTGAAGATTGCCTGCAGTCCTCGATCAGTCCCGACATCTTCAACACCGGCGAAGAGCAACTTTGTTGCTGCAGATCCAACGGGCATTCCCGAGCATATGTTGCGAATGCGTCTCCATGGTGACGACCACAAACAAAATGATATCAACGAGACAATTCGTCAATATTATCAAAACGAGCAGCAGGAGTGCCCTGAAAAATATCCAGCCCGCTTTCCCATCCCACCACAGACACAAGGCGCGTGAAAAAACTAAAGACAAAAGCCCGACACAACAAAATACATTCAAATTAACAAACACGAACACGAGAGACAGCTGAAATACATGTCGCCATTACAGCGCCACGTGACACAGACCAATATAGCAAGAAAACAAAATGGATAGTGCACTACATAATACAAAGTACAAGATTTCAGAAGAAGACAATAAATATAAAATATTAAAATTACATTGTCAAACCTATTGCAAAAACATGAGTATTTCCAATCTATCAGTTATTACGATCCGCTATGATCCTATATCTGTAAAATCCAGTGTGAAAGTAATAATTTGCCATTTCATTTTTTTTTTTAAACAGAATTTTTGCATCACTTTCTCTGTCCTGGTATCAATGCACCCCCCCCTTTAATACATTGTACATGTGGAGTTATATCCAGCTGGAATGATGAGTCCCGAGAAGTATCAGTCACTAAAATGCCACTCCCTTTTGCCTCTTCTCATTCCCTCAACAGCCACCAGGTGGGAGTGACGATGCGTTCGCCAATCTATGGCTTTAGAGAACAGGGAAGCTGTATCCAGTTAATACACGTCATTCCACTGATCTACTTAGCTAAGCTGGTTACAGGGGTCAAGTTTAAACTAAAGAGCTTTTGCATATCGCCAGCATTTGAAGTACGAGCTCTGTTTGTGCTCAGAATGCATATACTTGATCAAACAAAAAAGGCAAGCAGATCTGAAGCCTAATAATTATAGCCCCCTTCAAAAGTGATTGGCAAACATATTTTGCATCTAATGCATTTTGGGGAGATTATTACTCCCGGTGGTAATAATAATAACAATAACTTAGTGCTTTACAGTAGTAGAACAAATAGCACAATAAGGTTACAATACAAATTAAAAACAGAAAAATAAGAAACACAATAATAAAAATAGAATAAAACAGATGTAAATAAATGTTAAATAAATTATAGAAACAGGGTATTACAACATAAAATAGAGAGACTGTGAATCTAAAGTAAAAAGTGGTTAAAACGGCTAAAACAGAAGTGAAAATACAGGTCATACATTGTAAAATGCCGTTCGACAAAAGTGGGTCTTAAGAAATGATTTAAAAGACGGCACTGACTCAGCAGCTCTGATGCTCAAGAGGAGGCTGTTCCAGAGTCTCAGGGCTTCTACAGCAAAGGCATAATCACCCTTAGTTCAGAGTTTGGACTCTGGAACAGCTGGAAAGCCCTTGCTAGAGGATCTAATAGGTTTTTGAGTCTCATACGGAGCTAATAATTCTAAAATATAACTGGGTGCCAGACCATGTAATGCCTTGTAAGTGACAAGTAAAATGAGCAGTTGAGGATTCACAATAGATTTTCAATCTGTTTGGATCTGTGCCCAAACAGACGTGTACTGGAATGCTGAACATACATGTACATGTTGTATTATTCCAAATTGCATTCTGGGAAGTGTTGCTAGTTTAAACCGGACAAGGGCAACAGACGGATAACACTTAATCCATTTAAAACCAAGCCAATTCCTCACACCTTGTTCTCAACTGAGTGATACATAAGCAAGCAATAAGCTGAAAAGTAAATACCATGTATAAAAGGGTTGTATGAGAAGCACAAAACTCTGTGTTGGCTACTATGTACAAGCAATGTAGCTTGCAGGAAATAAAATAATTTCAATGCCTCATTTCATATTTTAAGCAAGTTATACTATAGTTTGTTCTTATTGATAATACCAATGATAAGGTGACGTGCAAAAAACAAATCATAAAATGTTTTGTGCTGTGTCAGTCTGAAAAGCCCAGAGGGTTAAGCGTCTCTGAGCCTCTAAAGACGGCAGACAGCATCAATGGCAGATGTAAGTAAATTGAAATCACAGCTGTCCCAAGCTCTCGGGCGACAGAATGACTCTGCAAAAAAAAGAACAGCAGCAATGCACAGGAAATTTGCAATGAACTCTCATTTTCATCTTCGCTTCTTGCACTGCACTGAATACATGTTGTCTTTTATCATCACAGCACATGAACAGATCACATGACTGACATCTTCTCTCCTTGTCACCAAGTGCCATCTTCACTCCATAAAAATCTGATTCTGAGAATATAGTTTTCTCCTCAGTCGAATCTCGTTATAAAACTGTTAAAGAATGAAGTACAGGCAACGCAAGATACAGCATGCTACGTTTTTTCCTAGCATATTTTGAAGGTTGTTGAGACCTCAGGTAAATAGCTGCTTGTGTGGTGTTTAGGTCGCAGTTATTGATTCAGGACTTACAACTCAGCCAGGCACATGCTAGACTTTTTTCTGACCATCTCCCTTAGTAACAAATTATGCCGTAACTCAAGTAACTAATACAAAAGAAGCATTATATAATACATGGTAATTTCGTGCATGTGAAATGGTGTCTGTACAATACTCTCTGATCAGCTAAAGTACATAGAACAAAGCTTTGTGTATGAAGTTACAGCTTGCCTGTTTCTATGGGATACTGGCGTTCTCTAAATACAACAGCAGTACCCTGAACAGGGACCATAGGGGAAAGTAACAGTGGAATTAATTTCTTGTGAAAATAAGGACTCGCTGGCCAAGCTGTGGTACAACAGTCCATTCAACCATGTAGAGAAAGTACAAAAACAACGAGGAGTGAGGAATGCTTTAGGCAACTGAATATACCAGTATCCCAGCTCATAATACCCGGTTTCCCTTCATTCAGTTATTCAATGGATGCAGTTATTCTATAAACAGTGCATCAAACGTAAATAGGCATAAACCTATTAACCATCACCTTCCCTGAGACTGCAGAGTATCTTTAAAAGAAGGAAAACGCCCGTCTGTGTTTCATTACCATCTAATAAGACCTACTCTTCTTTTTCTGTTTGGGAATGATACCATTTGTATTTATTTTTAGTTTAGCTAATTTAACAAGGTCCTAGCTGAACACATTATTTGTGAGAGGGCATTCAGCGTTAATTACATGATAATGGGGATGGTAGCACACTGTGATCTGTGACAAAGTATGTTTGCACAGTGTAATTAGGGTTTGGGCTTTTCACTATGTGGGTCTAACCTGAATTAACCCCTTGTTTCCAACAACAGACGCTGTTGCCTAGGTATCCCCAAGCTCTATAAATACAGAACAACAGCCGTAGTGATTATTCAAACACAAATTTTTTGTCCTGAAGCCTTAAGATCGGTCAGCAGAAACTGTAAAAATGGTAAGCTCTACATTATTTTATTACCAATTACTGTTAAAACATATAATATATATTTTCTGACTTGTTGATGAAAACAGTCCTAAAACTATTTTGTGGTTATTTTCTTTCTTTTTCTAGCTTACAATTTAAAAGCCTGTCTTATAGTGTTTCAGTGAAATGGATTTTCAAAAGTAAAAAATATTGCATATTGTGTACGTTCTAATAGTGACAGCCGAGAGAGCTGTGGTAACTATCTGCATGATGCTTGATCGATTGGAAATAAAAAACACCACAGTCACTCTCAAATTGGGTTCTCACCAAATCCGGCGAGGTGCATCGGTCGGACGGATTCTATTCATTTTCTATGGAGGGGATGCGATGCGGCCGCGCGGCGACTGTGTGATATGTTCGTCGGTTCTGCATTTGAATGGGATAGATTCCAAATCTATTTTAGGCAAATTAATGCGTCCGCCGTTGCTCGCGAAACTCAGATCAAACGGTCAAAGTAGGCGTTTTAGATCAAATATGAATACAGATTGAGCAACTGCATAGACTATTTATCGCCTCAAATGTTTTCAGAAACGTATTTTAGTGGACTGTTTAACTTTAAGTGGGATAAAAGAAAGTTTATTAACAGGCCGCCATATTGTTCCGGTTTGAAAACTCAGGCAAAATACGTCTAACCAGGTGCCGTTAATGTTCCCTCGTCGGCTGCTCAACCCGTCTAATAGCACCGCTCACCAAATGCAGTTTGAGAACCCAGCTTTAAGGTTCTCACCAAGTCCGATGCGAATACGGAGTACAACAATCTGGAAAAAATGCATACGTTTTTACGTACGACTCGAATGTTGGGTGACAGTCGAGAAGACGACGTCACGCTACAGCAGTGTTTCTCAAACTGTGGGGCGCGACCCCCTAGTGGGGCGCAGTGGTATTACAGGGGGGGCGCAGGGGGAAATGCAGCGCAGAACCAATTTTTTTATTTTATTTGTTTTATATAAATCTGACGCGTGTATCTACGTGGCTGGTTAACGGGGATTAACTTTTACGATATAACAGACGCGGACGCACACCCGCGGTACATACGTTAAATAAACCGATAAATGAAGTTTGTATAAAAAATTTAAAAAAATCTTGATTTGAGAACCACTGCGCTACAGAGAGATAACCAAAACAAACGGACCTGTCAAACTAGAAAAGGGGCTATGGACTCAATAGTAGCAGCAACGAAGAGTTTCTTATAATATTCTCACTAAAACCAGTAAAATACGGGGACACTGGATACATCCCATCCTCCAGAAACGAAAAGATCACAGAGAGTTCTCAAAGTTGATTCAAAGAACTTAAATTGTAAGCTACAATGACCGTTTTAAAACGTACTTCAGGCTGTCCATTTGGGAATTTGAGGCACTGCTTCGGCTGGTAGCGCTATACATTAAAAAGCAGCGGACAAGCTGTTTACCTTGTATCAAAAAGCTCTACTTGTATCTACTTCAGGGATTTTCTTATAAAGGGTGGGGTGGGGGGGGGTCTCTGTCTACGTTACATTCAGTTGGTACGTAAAGTCGCATGAATACGTTCACGCCCGTTACCCACCAGACGCGCAAGCGCACGCACACGCGCACTGGTGCGCTTCACTTCCGCTCCCATGTTAACGAATGGAGGCCTGTCACCTACGTCACAATTTGGCCAGACACGCCCACTTTTTACGCAAACCGCCTTACTGGAAGACCAAATGCCGGTGTTCCATAACGTTATGCAAACCAAACTAATAGGCTATCACATTTAATCGGGAGGTTGCTTAATTTCCCTTGATTGCCATCATCGGAATTCGCTTTGCGCAATGCTTACAGGTAGTTCAGCAATATACAAAATATACAGTGCACAACATAACGAAACAATTTCTCAGTTTGGCGGTGTACAGAGACCGCGGCACTGCATGTATGGAGGAAATTCGTGGATGTGGAGTTTGTGCGTTGGACTGCTTGGTGACACTGGACAGCGGGGGCCATTTTTAATCATGGCTGTATTGCACTTTCATTCACTTGATTGATGTAATGATTCTGTTGGATGTCTTTGTTTGTTTGTGTGTTGTGGGTCCAACTGTCTATGTCTTTTTTGTTGTTGCTGGGGCTACAACTGAAGTTCCCTGCCGGGAAATAAAAGTTATTATATTCTATTCTAATAATACCAACATAAACAAATATTATAAGGAGTATCGCGGGGGTATACGTACGAAGTAAGATTAATTATAGTAAACCCCGGAACCCTCCCAAATCTGGAACATGCATGGGCTGAAGTAGAAAGAGCTGTTCTGGGTTTTATTGAGTTATCCAGCTAGTACTAACTCAGTAATCCTGCTTTGTAGTATACCACCTTGGTAAGTAAAGTGCTTGTGCAGTTAATATGGGAGCAAAGTGATACGTTACATGTTAGGTAGGCTACAGTAGCCTACTTCAGCAATAAAACATTTTAGCTCGATGGATAGAATATAATAACTTTTTTTCCCGATAGGGAACTTCAGTTGTAGACACCATAAAAGGCAAATCAGTTCAACACATAAAGTACATTTACCGTTACTTTCATTATTACTTTCAATATCATTCATTATTGCTTAATATCGTAACGTTACATTTTATTTTCGCCCTCTTCTGGATTCTCATATTGCTCGAACCCTGCCTGGCCAGCACAGGTAGCTAATGTTTACAGTTTATCCAATCTATTTGTGAGACATCGTACAACGTAGCACCCCTAGCAATGTAATAATAGTTCAAATTAACACTGTTTTGATGTTCACAATATGCTTGACGTATCGCATTAGGTTAACATTAATGTTTCGCAGGCGTAGCAGTCGTTCACACAAATGATATAGCTACTAACGTTAGCTAAACCAAGCGATTAATTCACTTTTAACTTTCTAACATTAAGATAATGCACATAGATGTACATTAGGCCAGCTAGTTATGTATATATTAACTGGCTAACTTTATAATTTGTTCATAAAGCGTAATTTACCATTAATGATCCGAGCCTATGCTGTCTAAACCCTGCTCACTCCTCACTACTTTCAACCACCAGTCTCTTCTTTCGGTCGTAAAATTGAGTTCGTTCACCCTGCCTGGTGGTTTAGCTACTATGGTGAGTCCTCAAATTATCATGTAAAAGGACATTTTCGCCTTTTCCCAGTTTTATTCGCACATCAGTACGCAGTGCAGAAGTTCGTCATTGTAGGACAGCAATCATAGTAGCGTTAGCATGAAACTCGTTTCATGGAGTAGCGAACACTACGAGTTCAGTGGTAACGTTAAGCGTCTCTGTTAGGGATGGACCTCCAACATGGCGGCGCGTCCCTGTAACCATTGGTAACGACAGTTCTAATTCTATGTGACAGGCCTCCATAGCCGTGGTTCTCACCGGCCGCGCGCGCACGGCTGGCGGGCGGACGGCTCGCGGACGTGGAGAGGATTTTTCCGCTAGGGGCGGAATTTTCTGGGCGTCCGCATGCGCAATCTCATAGAAATACATTGTATATGCACAATATCTGCATCATATGACCACATATTAATGTTTTTCAACCTACTAATAGTTTTACTATTGTTATTCATTATTTTAATACATATTATATTTTAATATAGGCTCTAATGAAAAAGGGAACAGAGACAATGACCATTGTGGGATGAATGAAGTTATATCAAGTCACACATTTTACATATAACCAGTTATTCCCGTTTTTATAATGCTTTTTCTTTATTATAGGATACATATTTATTAAATTAATTAAGACTATGCTTACTTCCCAAAATGGGAAATAAACGTTATTCTATTCTATATTCGCTCCGAAAAAGCAAAAAGCGTCTGTGCTCTTGCGCGTCTGGTGGGTACCGGGCGTCAGAAATCTAATAGGTCAACAAGCCTTTTCAACAGATATGAATGCCGATGAAAACAATTAACGATGATGGTTTCGGATCCTGTGTGCAAGAGAAAAATCAATATGAATGTTTCCGTTTTAATACGTTGACGTCCGTTTTTTTCGTATTAAAAAAACGGACCTGGTGTGAAAAGGCCTTTAAGTGTACTGATGTGGATGCACCTAAAAAACTGATGTGTGGTTCACTTTTTTCCTTTTTCTCTAGCGCGAGTGTATCTCTATCCATGTAGGCCAGGCAGGAGTTCAGATGGGCAATGCATGCTGGGAGCTGTACTGCCTGGAACATGGGATCCAGCCTGACGGGCAGATGCCCAGTGACAAGACGATTGGAGGAGGAGACGACTCTTTCAACACCTTCTTCAGTGAGACCGGGGCTGGCAAACATGTCCCCCGTGCTGTTTTTGTAGACCTGGAGCCCACTGTTATTGGTAAGAGGTTAGATTGATCACCCGAAAATGTAGAAATAGAGTATATCAACATTCTGCCTCACAGTCCATCTTAAAACACTATACCTCAAAACACTGGGCAATGATTTACTCAGCAAGTGTGAACAACGATTTCCTTTTCCCCAGATGAGGTACGCACAGGAACCTACCGCCAGCTGTTCCACCCTGAGCAGCTCATCACCGGCAAGGAGGACGCTGCCAACAACTATGCCCGTGGCCACTACACCATCGGCAAGGAGATCATCGACCTGGTACTCGACAGAGCGCGCAAACTGGTGAGTAAATCCATGCCAATTTTGTTGCTCTGCAGACATACAGTCAGATCCATAAGTATTTGGACAGTGACACAATTTTTGTTGTTTTGGCTCTGTACTCCAGCACATTGGATTTGAAATAGAACAGGGACTATGAGGTTAAAGTGCAGACTTTCAGGGTTTTTACATCCATATCGGGTGAACGGTGTAGCAATTGTAGCCATTTTTATACATAGTACCCCCCATTTTAGGGGACCAAAAGTAATTGGACAAATGAACATAAACTTTAATAAAGTTATTATATTTAATATTTGGTTGCATATGCTTTGCATGTCATGACTTTCTGATGTCTGTGACCCAACAATATCAAAAGATTCTTGATATTTTATTTTCAGGTACTCTTACAAGCGATACTATAATCTCTCTGCATTTGAATGGATCTCTATGGGAATTGGGGGGTGGGACTAGATTAAGCTGTAAATTACAGGGGAATAGTATGGAATATATGGTTGGTTAAATGGCTGTAAGTCATCAAGGGTTTGAAATATCAAACAAGCCTTAAACCATCATTCTGCTGCCAGATATGCAGTAGATATGGATGGATCACTTTAAGGGTTGTTTCTACTGACTCATTTTTCCATAGAGTTCAAAAGGTTCATAGAGTTCATGCACCTGACTATATATGCTGACAAATGCTACTGGTTTCTGTCACTGTGTACTACTCTACAGGCAGACCAGTGCACAGGGCTCCAGGGTTTCCTCATTTTCCACAGCTTCGGAGGTGGCACTGGGTCTGGGTTCACCTCTCTGCTGATGGAACGCCTCTCTGTTGATTATGGCAAGAAGTCCAAGCTCGAGTTTGCCGTCTATCCAGCTCCCCAGGTGTCCACAGCGGTGGTGGAGCCCTACAACTCCATCCTGACCACCCACACCACCCTGGAGCACTCTGACTGCGCCTTCATGGTGGACAATGAGGCCATCTACGACATCTGCCGCAGGAACCTGGATATTGAGCGCCCAACCTACACCAACCTCAACAGGCTCATTGGCCAGATTGTCTCCTCCATCACTGCCTCCCTGCGCTTTGATGGGGCCCTGAATGTGGATCTGACAGAGTTCCAGACCAACTTAGTGCCCTACCCCCGCATCCACTTCCCACTGGCCACCTATGCCCCAGTCATCTCTGCTGAGAAGGCCTACCATGAGCAGCTCACTGTGTCTGAGATCACCAATGCCTGCTTTGAGCCAGCCAATCAGATGGTGAAATGCGACCCCCGTCATGGCAAGTACATGGCCTGCTGCCTTCTATACCGTGGTGACGTGGTGCCCAAAGATGTCAACTCAGCCATCGCCACCATCAAGACCAAACGCACCATCCAGTTTGTGGATTGGTGTCCCACTGGCTTCAAGGTGGGCATCAACTACCAGCCGCCCACCGTGGTGCCCGGGGGAGACCTGGCTAAGGTCCAGAGAGCCGTGTGCATGCTGAGCAACACCACCGCCATCGCCGAGGCCTGGGCCCGCCTTGACCACAAGTTTGACCTGATGTACGCCAAGCGTGCCTTTGTTCACTGGTATGTGGGGGAGGGCATGGAGGAGGGAGAGTTCTCTGAAGCCAGAGAAGACATGGCAGCCCTGGAGAAGGACTATGAAGAGGTGGGCACCGACAGTGTGGGGGAAGAAGGGGAGGAAGAGGGAGAGGAATATTAATATGCAAGAAGGCCTATCTTTTAACACTGAAACCAGGATTAGATATTTATAAGTTAAATATTTGAGCTGTTTGTTTCTGTTTTTTTTTCCTTCCCTGCATGAAGTGTCATTAAGAAAATGAGACACCTTTAAAGTGTGTATATGTTTCATCCTCTTGCACGTCCTCAAATTGTGCATATTTCCAGTATGCTAAGGGTGTATTCGCTCACATCCAGAGTAATCCTTTGAGCTCATTTTCATTTCAGGATACACATACTGGTGCTAATTTCATGCATGATAAAACTCAAGGCATTTGAATTCAAAGAGGCGGATTTGCAAGTGGGCTCTTTAGCAAGCACTGTTTGGGCAGGAGGCAGTGCAAACTCCCTGAAATATGTGTTGAAATTACAAGGGGGGGGGGAAATAAAGTTAATTGAAGGAAAATTTGCTTGATGACTCCTGTGGAACCACCACTCTTCTTTTACCTGATTAGCACTAGAATTCTGAAAAATGCAAACATTTGCACCTGAAAATAAGTAATTTAAAAACTTGCGGTAAGACACAGGACTATCTATTCTTACTCGCTATTGACCGAGCTCTCAACCTTTGGCTCCACAACTGCACAAGGTTATTACAGTTAATTTTCCATGCGGGGCTAAAGGCCCTGGAATTGAAAGCCAGTAAGTAGGCCTATTGCTCATAATTTAAGCATGCACTTAGAAAGCTCTTTTTGAGTAGCAAAAAAGCTCTTAGAAAGCCTATAAAAAAGTGTTTTTGAAGTACCTTTCCTAAGAAAATCGCCAGTGTCAACCTGGATCCCACAAAATCTTAAACAATTTCAACAAAACAATCATTATGTCCTCAGTGAGCGGATCGTTATAATAAGAAAATAAAGTAAAATTACCAATACATAGTACAAACAATTCAGCACAGACTGAGAATTAGATTAAGACTATTTATTATAAGTGTGCCCTGTGAAAAGCAAGCAACTTGGACTTTTCAGCATTCCTTTATAATGTTCAAAACATCTGACTGCTTGGGACACCGCCCAGGGCTCGGATTTCTTGTAGCCTACTGGCCCGATTGGTGTGGATCTGACAGATGCGAAATGTTGGAAATCGTAGATGATTTTCTTGCCTGGGGATTTTAGATTTCGAGGCGAGATGCTTGCATTTTAGGCAAGAATAAAACAATTAGCAGTATCGTCAGCTAACTTAATATCTAACGTAACGTGATTAGTTCGTTCTCTTAAGACACTTAGCTTGCTAGCACAGATAGTGATGAATTAGACGGCTACCGTTATCGTTTTAATGTTACTTCAGTAAATATGTGTTTTATCTTACACGAGTCAAACCGATTGAGACGTTAATATTAATCGATATAAATATTAATGAATGTTCAAACTGCAAGGTTAGTTATTGGTACGCAAGCGTAGGTAATTAACGTTACAAAAAATTAATGAATGATTAAGCTGTAACGGTTAGTTATAGATAAGAAAGAGTCGGTACAATTTTTTTTTTAATGATCAAGCTGAAACATTAGTTATTGATAAGCAAAACGATTGTAGCGGAGTTTCCAGGACGGTAAAAACGTATGTTTCTCTTCACTTCATAACCCGCCGCCATGATCACAAGTTAGTTACACGACATTACTGTTCGTGAAAGTACTACGAGTAGCATCCAATGGGATCGACATAACACAGTGATGTAGTAGAGGGGGCCTACGGAGGGGGCCAATGGCCGAACAGATGACGGAATAAAACCCGATTGAAATTTATTTAGCTTACTGGCCCGATTGGGCGAGTGACAGGTCAATCAACTGGCCCGAACCAATCTCATTGTGGCCCAGGACCAGCGGCCCAAGTACAGTCAGCCGCTCCGCCCTGCCACCATTTTAGTCATGTATGTTACAGGTAGAAACTGAAGTTGTAGAATATCTGCTAAAGAATGTAATGTAATGAATGTAACGTTAGAGTTATGTAGTTCAATACTGGAACTACAAACGTATTTATAGGGCTCTGGATAAATCGCTTTTAGTCATAGTGATACCATTGTTTCTCACCACATCTTTTGCATATGGGAAACATGTCTGGTACAAATAATATATCAGTCATAGTCGATATTTCTAGGTGTCTATGACATGATATGTATATTGTTTAATGTTTGGAAATACAACATATTAAGATATTGGCATGTTTGGTGTATTGGTGTAAGACTGATTTCACTGAGTATTTTCTGCCAAAGGTTTCATGTAAGGCCTGGCTCTTGTTGTAAAGTAGTGTCTGATTGGATGTGTAGTTGCCGTGGACTCCTGAACTACAGTGAAATACCCACCCCGTGTTTGGATCTAGAGATGATTATCAATGAGCCATAAGGTTACCTGCAAAGTCAAAAAAGGTTTCAAGCTTTACCTTGCTACAACAAGAAGGAATTTCAAAACATATGGCAATGATGTTCAAATTACAGACCAGATAGTTTTGTTTTTTTTTACTGTACAAACATCTGAAGAGGAACTGTTTTTGTTTCAAACACTGGTTATCAACCAGTTCAGTCAACATTCCACAAATAGTTCAAAATTTCTCTTGGTAAGCGTTTATCATTCTGGTTTGGTTAAAGGTGGCCTTCCCAGCTGCGGACAGTAAGCAAATTAGGTTTTCAAACCTTTGTGCTTGAAAAGTTTCTTCTATTCATGGTCACATAATGGTTTGTGGTTTTCTTCATGCATATGGGCCTGATTTACTAAGACCTTTAGCGTGTGCAAAACGTTTTAGCGCATTCAAAACTAATAACACAACGCAATGATTGGTGCAAAACAAATACCACAACCAATCATTGGTCATGTTATTGGTTCTGCGTGTGCTAAAATGTTTTGCACACGCTAAAGTAAATCAGGCTTAGTAAATCAGGCCCACTGTATGTCAGCTGAGTAAAGCTGTTTGTTTAATCTGAAAACTCACATTCTCACTGTCTGGCTCTCTTCCACCTGCTTGCACGTTGAGCAAAGATCTTTAGTTGTGTGTTTACAATATTCAAATGCCCTTTCCAAATAACACTTAATCAGTGCCTATTAACATAACTGGCTAGGCTGAATTACTAAGAAAGCTTGGGTAAAATGCTTTAAATATAGGACGTTATCTAAGTAGACGTACCAGAACACCAAAACCGATAAGTAGGCCTATAATTGAATACACAGAAAAGAATGGGGAAATATTGTATATCCTATTGCCCAGATACCACATGTATCTGAATGCTTGGCATGGCCTTCCTAACTCAGTTGGAGATACTAATGCTGCCTTTCCCATTCATGTGCATATTGGGGCGTAGTGTTGAAGGTAAAACCTTGTGAAACCTTTATTCTTCTTTTCAGTGTTTTACACACACCTGTTTTTGCATTGCAAGTAACACAAATTTCCTTACAATGCCAGATATTTGCAAGTCAAATTCACAGGGGCAGTCTGCAGAAGAGAATTGTCTTCCTGCTAAAGCAAGTCTCAGGTTTAAATACTGAAGATGTTTGTTGGATTGCGTAGTTTAAAGGCCTGTGTTGCAACAAAAAAAAAATAACAGAATTTTTCTTTTTTTTTAACCAATTTTTTATGTGTAAAAGTAAATTTCCATCTTTTTCATATCATTCACGGTGACTAAATTTGATTGAATGCACACCAAAATAAATGTTTGAAAATCTGGGTTGAGTATACAAAAAACCTATTTTAAAAACCAGTTCTGCCAGTTTGCACTGCCTTTAAGTTACTCATACCAAACCCTTTCCCTTTTTTACTTGGAGATAAATGCAGCAAAATAAAAGGCCAGTGTACACAGGGAATTGTCTGTTTGGTGCCACCCCTCCCCCACCCAGCTCACATACAGCTCAATACAACCCGGGTTTCTTCCCGCCCACTGCGACATCAGAAAGAACCAGGCCTCTGTGTCACATGTGTTCCATTTCCCCTTCACCACGAGCATGGTTCCGCTTTTTTTTTGGTGAATTTACCAAAAATAAAACACCATCCATTTATTTTAAAAAAAAATTTACACAAGTGTGACTGCCACGAACAAAAACAAACTAAAAACATTTACAATAAATCATTTCTTATTAAAGATATTTGAAAACTTCATGAATATGAAATCTTGTTGAATAGGGACTGAAAAGGTAGAAGGTCAGAGCTGAAAATCAGCCAAAATGGGAAATAAACCGAATGAAACCTCCTTTCATTTCAAAGGAAGGTAAAGCAAAATTTTTTGCCAGAGGCTATGCTTCAGCTCTGGTTCCTGTTGGTTGCTTTACAGTTCGTTTTCTATGTGGGTGTGGTAATCGCTCATCTATTGTCTCTATCACCTCCTAGTGTGAAAGCTGAGAAAATCACCTAATCTCATTTCCAGAGGGAGAAAGAAAGGGTGGGTTTTTGAACCTCAAATGAAGTGTGCAGTTAATGTATGGGGCTGTTCCTGCATACACATTTTAGGGCGCTGCGTGTCTCTGCATTTATGGACGGTTTCGTATAAATGCACAATGAGACTGTCTCACTGCCTCTTGGTCCTTGTGGAAGAGATTTAGATTTTTTGAGAAGGACGGCCCTCTTTTTTTGTGCTAACCGTTGCTCCCGCCAACGGGGAGACAACTTCCTGTCCCCACCCCCCACACACCCTCCCCCCACATACCCTCCCCCCGCTCTGCTCCACACTATAAAAACCCCGCCTCAGTCCTGCTTCTGCATTACTGCCTTCTTTTCCTGAATCCTCAACGTTCGCCAGAAGGAAAAACTGACAAAATGGTGAGTGCTGACGTAGATGGAGATCTGATTTGTGAATATTTTTTTCTTTCTTTCTTTAATATGTAAACGCTTGAAATTCCCTCTGAAAAATGAATGATGAAAATTAAGATAAATGTGGTGCTTGGTTTTTTAAATTTTCTATTTCTATAAAAACACTGTTTTTTTTATTTATATCAATGACAATATCTTGTTCTTATATCAATGTCTGATGCTTATATTCCGTATCCAAATATATGAATAATATAGCTAAATGTGTGTGTATGCAGAGAAACAGTGTTGTGATCATTTTGTGGTAAAGGCAGGATGTGTAGTGAGATGGAGGAGAGACTCACACACTGCAGTGTAAACCTGTGGGCTGAATGCCAGTCATCGCTGTCGCGGTCTGTCCAGGCAGTAAAGATTAATCATTTACTTAGTCGTCCTTCATTTTGTTTTCATTGATTTTTTCTTCTTCTTCTAAGCAATGTAGCTTTTGTAGAGTCCAGATATGGCGTCTCCAGAGCGCAAGTCATTTTGAATTTCCTCGAGGATGTTAGTGTCCTGTGAAGGCCTTTTTCTCTTGGGAACTAAGCTTTATAGTGCAGAAAAAGAAACTCGAGAGTGCTAGTACCTTAGAGCAGAGAGGGCCTCTGAGGGGAGAACGATCGTTTTAAGCCTCGACTCGGCACTCAATCAGACATCTGTAACACAAAGCAGGGCGCGCTGGCCACATGGGCGAGGTGGGGGTTGGGAGAGGCTCGTTCACTAGGACACTGGGGTTTTTCCGCTTCTGCGCAGTCTCTGCTCTGGATGGTCAGGCAACGCCTGTGTCTGGTTGTGCATGAGGACGGGTCATGCGCAGTGACATCGCCCATGATCCTCGGCCATCACATAGCCCCATACACTAGAACAATAAACACTCTTTCTGCAGCTTTTTTACACTGAGCAATGCTTGTAGTTCAAGAGGCCGACATTTTCTTGCTTTTCACACCCATAGTTTTGTGTTTTAACTTGCAAAAATACACATAGTTAATCGAAGCCTATTGGGATGTTAGGATAAATGAAATACTATGATAGTATTATAATAATACTTGATACTTACTGTCTTTTCAGATGGACACCAGTGATTTATGTCTTTGGGGCAGGGTGGGGTGGGGTGGGTTGGGTCAGAGAGAGGAGGGGTAGGATGCCTACTGTGCATTTGAGCTGCTGAGGCCAGTACGCTGTGAGCGAACAAAGAGAAATCCTAGCTAATCAACTGGTTCGGATGTCATGTCCTTCTGCATGACAAAACAGACTGGGTGTATCTCTCTTCTAACTGCCTTTAGCAGACTACGGTAGTTTAGAAGACCGTTAGTTTCACTTACAAAAGGTTTATTTTACAGTACAAATAGCAAAAGTATGGCTTGCACAATGTTTATTACAATGTGACCCACGTACTTTATTCTTTCCAAAATCTTGATCGAATAATAAATGGGTAAGGAGGGTAGTCTCACAGAATGAGGGTGATGTGTAGGATTATCTGTTCTCAGCCCATGAAATGTAATCCAACCTTCCCCTGGGGCACATCTGTCCATTTTAGTGCTGACTGCAAACCATTCCCAAAACCTGAGATCTGCTGTCTATGCACTCAGCTTTTCTTTTTCAGTTTCATTAGTAGTGGTTCAATATTAGCTTTTACATACATCTAGCTCCTTCCTGTCAATATTTAAATCACAGTCCATCAGTTCTGCAATTGGGGACAAGGTTAGCGCATGTATTTTTTTATAGCTTACATTCACATTAACCCATGTTCTCTTTGTTTTCAGCGGGAGTGTATTTCTATGCACGTCGGCCAAGCCGGGACCCAGATGGGCAATGCATGCTGGGAGCTGTATTGCCTGGAGCATGGCATCCAGCCTGATGGGCAGATGCCCAGTGACAAGACGATTGGAGGAGGAGACGACTCCTTCAACACCTTCTTCAGTGAGACCGGAGCTGGCAAACATGTCCCCCGTGCTGTTTTTGTAGACCTGGAGCCCACTGTTATTGGTAAGGAGTCTCTGCATTTCTGGTTCTGATGTTTAATATAAACACTCCGATCTCATCATTTGATAAATTGCAATAATAAGTACAGCAACATCTCCATTGAGTGGAACTTGACTGGTTTTGGGCGTTTACTTCAGCGTATATTAAACTCCATTATGAGTTTTTTTGATGATTTTTTTTTTGTAGTTTAGAGGCTTTCACATTAGCTAACGGTTCTCTCTGCCTTTCCCCCAGATGAGGTACGCACAGGAACCTACCGCCAGCTGTTCCACCCTGAGCAGCTCATCACCGGAAAGGAGGACGCTGCTAACAACTATGCCCGTGGCCACTACACCATCGGCAAGGAGATCATCGACCTGGTACTCGACAGAACGCGCAAACTGGTGAGCCTAATCTTCTAAATGAGTATTACTCTGTTCATATTTTGTTATTTGTTATTTTTTTCCACGTACAGAAACGGTAAGATGATGTTCAATAAACATCATGTAAACGTGTTATTTATTTATTTAAAGTAAATTAATCTTCTTCTTCATTTTTCCATAGAGTTCAAAAGGTTCATAGAGTTCATGCACCTGACTGTATATGCTGACAAATGCTACTGGTCTCTGTCACTGTGTACTACTCTACAGGCAGACCAGTGCACAGGGCTCCAGGGCTTCCTCATCTTCCACAGCTTCGGTGGGGGCACTGGGTCTGGGTTCACCTCGTTGCTGATGGAACGCCTTTCTGTCGACTACGGCAAAAAGTCCAAGCTCGAGTTTGCTGTCTACCCAGCTCCCCAGGTCTCCACAGCTGTGGTGGAGCCCTACAACTCCATCCTGACCACCCACACCACCCTGGAGCACTCCGACTGCGCCTTCATGGTGGACAATGAGGCCATCTACGACATCTGCCGCAGAAACCTGGACATTGAGCGCCCATCTTACACCAACCTCAACAGGCTCATTGGTCAGATTGTCTCCTCCATCACTGCCTCCCTACGCTTTGATGGGGCCCTGAATGTGGATCTGACAGAGTTCCAGACCAACTTAGTGCCCTACCCCCGCATCCACTTCCCACTGGCCACCTATGCCCCAGTCATCTCTGCTGAGAAGGCCTACCATGAGCAGCTGTCTGTGGCTGACATCACCAATGCCTGCTTTGAGCCAGCCAATCAGATGGTGAAATGCGACCCCCGTCATGGCAAGTACATGGCCTGCTGCCTTCTATACCGTGGTGACGTGGTGCCCAAAGATGTCAACTCAGCCATCGCCACCATCAAGACCAAACGCACCATCCAGTTTGTGGACTGGTGTCCCACTGGCTTCAAGGTGGGCATCAACTACCAGCCACCCACCGTGGTGCCCGGGGGAGACCTGGCTAAGGTCCAGAGAGCCGTGTGCATGCTGAGCAACACCACCGCCATCGCCGAGGCCTGGGCCCGCCTTGACCACAAGTTTGACCTGATGTACGCCAAGCGTGCCTTTGTTCACTGGTATGTGGGGGAGGGCATGGAGGAGGGAGAGTTCTCTGAAGCCAGAGAAGACATGGCAGCCCTGGAGAAGGACTATGAAGAGGTGGGCACCGACAGTGTAGGGGAGGAAGATGAAGAAGGAGAGGAATACTAAGATAGAAAACATTCTCCGGGCTCACTGACCCCTGACCCCACCATTCCAGTCTCACAGCTACATCATATTAACAGTCGATGGATTCAATTGAATTTTGAATGAACAATTTTAGCTAAAGCAGAACATTCTCGTCACGTGTCACGTTGAGTCCATGTTTTCAATAAATATTGAGTTGAAAGCAATGCAATGTATTTTTTGTATTATTTTATGTTGGGGTGAAAAAAGTTGTAAAAAAAAAAAAAAACTGTTTTTTTTTTGTGTGACTTCAGCTTCGATGCCAAAATGACACATTTGAAATTTCAGACCAGAAATGTGCAAACAACATACAGTACCTCAAAGGAAACTTCTGCATTTTATAAAAAGCAGACAGCAAAAACTGAGAAACCAGTTTTCTAACATACCATTAATCCTCTCAATTCTTAAGATTCATTAAAACTGTAGTAGCTCTAACTACCTGCTATATATGTAATAAATATATAATGCATGTCTAACATATATCTAAAATCTAAGAATGTATATCTACATACAGTAGTTTTGTATAAATGTGGAACTACTGATGTATTTATAATTAATAATTAATTCATGAATTACATTTTTTTTGCAAAGAAGAAAAAGTAAGTATTAATCCTCATTTTGTGTGATTTTAAATGACAAAAATATCAATGCCCACATGAAAAGTGTCTTTCCAAAACTCTGTCAACTTTTATTTTGAGGGATTTACGTATTAAAACATGATTTTTCATACAAAAACACACCAATTTAAAATAAAATGATTTTCTCAAAATTGGTCAACATGGACTGAGTGAGTTTTGAAAAAACACTCTTCATATATTTGGGCAAATGGACCAGATGTGCAAAGACAAATCAGAAGCTATTTCTGCATTACGTCATTCCCCGGTTCTTTTTGCGAAAATTGTATTCATAATTGGCATTCCTCTTCTCATGGGATGTGACGTCTTACACTGTGAGCCTGCTTATTGGCGACTTGAGGCTATGCTGGAAAAAACACAAAGATTACATGGTGATCCTTGGCTCCGTGCAACAGAAAACAATCTACCCTTTGTCTCGTTAGTGGCCTATATTCTGGCCAACTCTTTCAGTCTGAGTAGCAGTCCTGTTCATGTTTCACAGTTTAGAGAAGGGAGAGTCAGTTATCGTTCTGGATATGGCCTTGCTCCTTTTTATTTCTCCTTTAAAAACGCCTTGCTTTATTTTTTTTAGAGATGAAAAAGGAAAGCTGCCATTACAAGAAAAACAAAAAAAAAAAAGAAAAGAAGAGCTTTATTTACATTTCAAGAAAAAAAAAAGAGTAAGAATTTTTTTTTTTTTTTTTTTTTTTTTGCAGCTGTCTCAATCTGGTAGATGAGTTCTCCAGCAGTTGGAATCTATGCAATGAACATATTTGTTGCATGTTGCAATGAAATTCCGAATACAATTAAACTACACACACAGTTGAGTGGATGGGGAACTGAATGGGGATTTTTTCTTATTTTTTTTTTTTGTTTTTTTGTTTTTTTGTTAATTTTCAATTCAGTTCCAACAGTAAAGTATAACAAAATTAAAATTATTAATGCACCTGAGCTTATGAGATGTTGTTTTTTAACTTTTTTTGGCAGCTATTTTTTTTTGGGTGGGTATTTGACTGATTTTTTCTTCTTTCTGCTTCTCCTTTTTATTTTTTTTTTTTTTTTTTTTTTTTTTAAAAATTTTTAAATTTTATAATTCAAATTATATAATATTGTCATGCAAATTCACATAAATAATTGCACACTTCAAAAACTTCACACACAAAGGGTACACCTTGGTCACTTCATTACTTCACATTCATATATATATATAAACACAAATAAACAAAAAAAATATAAAATATAATAAAACAAAATTCAGTATTCTGAGATGTGATTGATTAGTGATGCGAGTTCGTATTGTATGTGAGGAGGAGTGGAAGTTGTAACATAATTAAAAACGTAGTTAAAAGAAAAACGGATGGAAAAAAAAAAAAAAAAACCAAAAAAAAAAAATAAAAAAAATAAAAAAAATAAAAATATTATTTTTAATCTCTTCAATTGATTTTTAACATCTCTCTTCTCTCTCTCTCTGATATGTGTGAAACCCACACCTTATTTAAGGCTTAAGTGACCCGTTGGTCCACTAGGCTAATGGTTTTATTTGATACGTTTGGAAAGTGTGTTTAAAATGTATTTATTTATTTATCAAAAAATATATATATGGTAGATTAAAAATGCATGTTACAAGCAAAGCGTTTGTAGCGTCTCCATGGTAACCAAGATAGGCTGGTTAACTGACGTTACTGTGTAGTCCACTGATTTCATGTCTGAATGTAATAGTTAGATACAGCAGGTTAGTGTTGAATAGTAACTACCGAGTGTTAGCCATTTTGCGTAGGCTATAAGAACAATGACATGTAAATAAGTTTAATATTTCTGAACTAGTAATGGCCAATAGGCTATCTCGAGAAAAATAGCTGTATAGGCCTAGCTACCTAGCTGTGTATTTTTCTCGCCAGCATAAAACCGTTATGAACTAGCTAACAATAATAGCATTACATTTGTCTTGATGCTACGTAGGTTAATTGCTCTAACCTTACAGTTGGGAATTGTGGAAAATAAGCTTCCCATATTGCTCTTTACAATTATGTAGCCTAGCATACGGCCCTAAGTTTGGCGTCACCTTGTGCTAAACAATGTAGCCTATCCTAATAGCTAGTCTGTATGATTTGTATAACGCCACGGTAACATTAATATAGTAGAACTAGGCTACGTGTAACATTTGCACGCAAGATTGTAATTTTAATTGTTGGAGACAATATTTTACGTCAATTCTGAATGAGCCCTTTGTTTTTGTTTGTCGAAATGTAATTTGCAAAGAATTTCAGTAGATTTCATGGAGCCCAAAATGTGCATGAAATGGACTCAGGTGCTATTTTATCCTAGACCTGGAGTGCCAGTGCCCTCTTTTGGCCAAAGTTATGCGCTTGCCTAACGCAAGAGGAGAGTCAATTAGCCACTAGACCTCCTGTAAAAGATAGTTCAGTTTCTTGCTGTTATTTATTTTAATTATTTTGTCCTATAGTCCCATTCAATGAGGGATATTTTAGATGAGACAGTCAACTTTACAATGTCTGCAATCGTAGTGTAAACAAAAAATATATATACTTGCTATGTTGGTACTGGCATAAAACATTCCAGTAGCCTATTAATTTTAGATCACAGTTAACTTGCTGCACGAAGTATCACTCATCGACAGTGTTTCCTGTTCAGATAAATATTTCCAGCCCAATTGTCTCTCCTTAAACAATTGGAGGAAGGGGACGTAGCCTATTTACATTACCACTAACTGCTCTGGTTTTCACGTGAAAATAAAGCATTTCTTTCCCTATAGCTACACTGTGTCTGACTACGGCCACGGTTTGATTTTCCAAGTAACTACAGAAACTGCTGTCCAAAGCTTTTTCCCTTTTACTTGCGACTTCATCTTCAAAGTAGCCCATTTGGGTGGGCAACGAGCGGACTCTGGTTCTGCTCTCAGTGCTCTGGTTCTGTTCAGATTGTAGTCTACGCGTATTTATAACCTTTAGGGACCTACGCATGCGTAGAAGGAACAGTATGCTACCACTATAATTTATCATATTTATTTGATCCCAGTTGAGTATAGTGTAAATATGGTAGGCTAGCTTAAGTATGCTGTGTAAATATGATGCAATGTTGCACTGAGGACAGAGTTTGACAATTAACAAAGCATATATCCAGGCTATAGGGCAAAGGTCTTTCGTAAACATGCATCGAAAGTGAAAGAGTTTTTGTCAGCCCTTATTAAGATTACCAGACGCAGACTAGTACAGCCCAACTAAAGTTTCTTAATTGTTTTGGCAGGTTCTTAAATTTTGTAAAGACATGGTGGATTATTATCACATTCTGGGAGTGTCACGAAATGCCTCGGAAGAAGATATCAAAAAGGCGTAAGTAGGCTATCCATTGTTGGCTTGATTACTTTGTGGTTTGAATGTTAGAAACTTAGAACTGATTCTGACATATTTTACGTTGAGAATGCATATTAACCAATGGGTGGATGATGCATAGCCTAATTATGACTGTTTATTAGACAATACAATTGTGAAAAATATAAATTAAAAAACTTGCGCGAGAGGTAGAAAGCATGCTGTAAAATAATTGCTCGGAATGCTCACATCCGCTGGTTGTTTTAAGTGGACAATATAGGATACAGTATTTGAAAGAACTATGTTTCAATTTTAACCAACGAGGTTCTTATCGTAAATGAAAACCGAAAGTAAAACAAATCCTAGCCATGAAAAACATAGGCCTGTTCGCAAACTTAAAAAGAAAATAAGAAACGCGTCTGTCGAATAAGAGCCAAACGCTTTTGTGTCAGCCTACCTGTCGGCTTTCTATATAGTCGCGGCCACTAGATAGCGAATATGGCCCTGTGATCACTTTGTAGCCTATGTATAGCCTTAACTTAGACAAAATGGCACTCAAACGTAAGTCGGTGATTGCTTTAAATAAGCTACATTACCGACAATGTAATGTAGCTTAGGCTACTTAAATTGAGCTTTTATCTGAAACGTAGGCCTACAAATAATAATAAAAATTGTATTAATTACTGCAAATGAACACATGAAAATCGCCTATATACTAAAGCCAAATTTTAGTGTTTAAGGAGCCTTTTTTGCTGCTGCTTCCACTCTCTTTGGATGAAGACAAATGTGCTTGATTCTTGCAGTACTTTAACTGAAAAAGTATAGTGTTGAAGGAACTGGACTTGTCACCGAAAGGTTGCCGGTTCGATTCCCTGGTAGGACACTGCCGTTGTAGGCTACCCTTGAGCAAGGTACTTAACCTGAATGGCTTCAGTATACTGTATATATCCAGCTGTATGACTGATAAATGTAATTAGAAGTTGTGTAAGTCGCTCTGGGTAAGAGTGTCCGCTAAATGCCTGTAATGTAATGAGACTGAACTGAAATTATGTAAATGCTTTTCTCAAATAGTACAGAAGTAAAAACTCATGGAATAGACAAAACTATAATAACCCTGGAGGCAACCACCTCTTTAAAGAATAAAAATCTGTTAATATTACCTGAAAATTCATTGACAAAATTATTTTTAGCCATTGAAAAAATTGTTAAAACTTGAATCAATTAGTATTCCCCTTGTCTGGGAAGAAGACATAACTTATTTATTTAGTATTGTTTGTTTGTTTGTTTGTATGTATGTGCATGTGTGTATGTGGTCAGGTATAGGAAGCTGGCCCTAAAATGGCATCCAGACAAGAACCCAGACAAAATGGATGAAGCAGAAAGGAAGTTTAAGGAGGTTGCTGAAGCCTACGAAGTTCTGTCTGACGGTAAGCACCCTGCCAGCTCTAGGGAGATACACTACGAAGCAGGATTACTGAGCTAGCTGGATAACTGAGTAAAACCCCAAACCCTCCCAAATCTGAAACATGGACTGAAGTAAAAAGAGCTGTTCCAGGTTTTACTCAGTGCAGTTATCCAGCTAACTCCGTAATCCTGCTTTGTAGTGTACCCCCCAGGACGTGGTCCTTATGGTCTGGATTGGGTTAGGATCTGAGAGGGGTTTATTACAGACCTGAGGTTTCATTTAATGTAGTCAGTCATGTGCATATTTCACCTACTTTCCATACTCAATATGATGCACTGGACTGTAATGTGTGTCTGTGTGTGCACGCACACGCATGTGTGTCTCATTCGCAGGTACAAGACGAGACGATTATGATCACGGCGGTCGGCGTGAAATGTATAGTACAGGTGAGGGAATGTGTTTATTATCTACCTGTTTCACACTGTAGAGCAGGGGTGGCCAATTCCAGGCCTCGCGGGCCGGTGTGTATGCAGTTTTTTTTGCACCACACCACACGGTTCAATCAGCTAATAATTAGTCCACACACACACCACCGATTCACTTGTAAATTACAACAGAAAAAATAAAAATACATATACACGCGCACGCGACGCATACACAAACATTCATCATCTGCTTTTTTTCATATATAGGGATAGGTAAATAAAAGATCGTGTAAACGTAAACGATTTTAAAAAAAAAAAAAATTAAAACTGGCGCAGCAAAAACCTGCATACACACCGGCCCGCGAGGCCTGGAATTGGCCACCCCTGCTGTAGAGTAATTGACTGGCATCAGCAGCAGTAGCAAAGAAACTGCCATGACGTGAGACAGTTTTCAGCGCCTTGGGTTGGTTGCAGGCAGTGTCGTGTAATGGTGAAGGAACCATTAGGTTTTCAGTTCCATTCCCAGGATAGATGCTGCATACTTAAGCAAGGCACTTTGACCTGCACTGCTTTTTGTATAATGTCCAGCTGTGTTAATTAATAGTATGTCTAAAAAGGTCATCTGTGTTATATTCTCTGGATAAGAGTCTGCTAAATGTATTTATTTCAATTGTAACCATTGCTAAGATGGGCCTTTTAAAAAAAAAAAAATATATATATTATTTATTTTTCTTATCATGCAGTATCTCAAAATTTCCCCCCAATCCCGTCCAGTTACCCATCTCCCAATCACACGTTCCTTACCTTTCCTCCAGGCTTCGGAAGCTTTTCCTCACAGAGAGATTTCCGGGGAGCACCATTCCGCAGCCCTGAGGAAGTGTTTCGGGGGTTTTTTGGGGGTAAGGACCCTTTCTCCAGCTTCTTTAATGGGTTTGCTGAGGCTTACTAACAATCAGCAGAGTAGGGCTGTGAGAAACACAGCCAGGCAGCGTGCAAGGCCTACTCATCACAGGGGTGTGCGTGTGCAAGGCCTACTCATCACGGGGTGTGCACGTGCAAGGCCTACTCATCACAGGGGTGTGCGTGTGCAAGGCCTACTCATCACAGGGGTGTGCGTGTGCAAGGCCTACTCATCACAGGGTGTGTTTGTGCAAGGCCTACTCATCACAGGGTGTGTTTGTGCAAGGCCTACTCATCACAGGGGTGTGCGTGTGCAAGGCCTACTCATCACGGGGTGTGCGTGTGCAAGGCCTACTCATCACAGGGGTGTGCGTGTGCAAGGCCTACTCATCACAGGGGTGTGCGTGTGCAAGGCCTACTCATCACAGGGTGTGTTTGTGCAAGGCCTACTCATCACAGGGGTGTGCGTGTGCAAGGCCTACTCATCACAGGGGTGTGCGCGTGCAAGGCCTACTCATCACAGGGGTGTGCGTGTGCAAGGCCTACTCATCACAGGGTGTGTTTGTGCAAGGCCTACTCATCACAGGGGTGTGCGTGTGCAAGGCCTACTCATCACAGGGGTGTGCGTGTGCAAGGCCTACTCATCACAGGGGTGTGCGCGTGCAAGGCCTACTCATCACAGGGGTGTGCGTGTGCAAGGCCTACTCATCACAGGGGTGTGCGTGTGCAAGGCCTACTCATCACAGGGGTGTGCGTGTGCAAGGCCTACTCATCACAGGGGTGTGCGTGTGCAAGGCCTACTCATCACGGGGTGTGCGCGTGCAAGGCCTACTCATCACAGGGTGTGTTTGTGCAAGGCCTACTCATCACGGGGTGTGCACGTGCAAGGCCTACTCATCACGGGGTGTGCGCGTGCAAGGCCTACTCATCACAGGGTGTGTTTGTGCAAGGCCTACTCATCACAGGGGTGTGCGTGTGCAAGGCCTACTCATCACAGGGGTGTGCGTGTGCAAGGCCTACTCATCACGGGGTGTGCGTGTGCAAGGCCTACTCATCACAGGGGTGTGCGTGTGCAAGGCCTACTCATCACAGGGGTGTGCGTGTGCAAGGCCTACTCATCACGGGGTGTGCGTGTGCAAGGCCTACTCATCACGGGGTGTGCGCAGTCCAACTGCTTTTATCACCTCATAGTGATACGTTACAATAAATGATCATTTTATTATTATAATTTTTTTTTGTTGCAGTTTTCAGTTCCAGTTTTTCTTCTAATGTGTGGTATTCCAGGTTGTGTTGTATCACGCATTCCTTTTTTTAATTGAGCCAAAGACAATTTTCCCCAATCTATATTTGATGTGAAATAAATATTTTTGAAAGTTGAGTTGTTATGTTGTGAATGGGAGCTCACTGTTTGTTTGGTTTCCAGATGACTTTCTCTATGGTGGCAGCATGAGCAACAGCGCCTATGAAGATGCTCGCGACTCGCAACCTGGGACAAGCTCGTTCTTTTCCTCGCCCTTGTCTGGAGGTAAAGGTGTACTCAGGCACACGGATCATAACCAGAGTATGAATGGATCACAGGATACGGCCTCCTTTGCAAATGTGTAATTTTATTGCCATTCCAGACTTGGGGCCTGATTTACTAAGTCTTTTAGCATGTGCAAAACCTTTTAGCACACGCAAAACCAATGACATGACCAATGATTGGTCAATGGTATTTGTTTTGCACCAAGGTTGTGTTATTAAATTTGCGTGTCCTAAAAGCTTTTGCATGTCCTAAAGGTCTTAGTGAATCAGGCTCTTAATTCTTTGGAAGAGAGTAATCCAAGGTCGTCAAAAGAGGCGCTTCACGGTGCCTCATCCTAACTGACAAAACAGGAGGAAAACGGGTGTTCTGTAACATGGATTCGTAAACTGAATAATATGACTTCGGAAAGACGAACCCTTAATAAGACTAACTCTCAGAGGTCACTAAGGGTCAGTCTTCATGTCTCTGGTATGGTACATTTTTTAACCTGGTACTGTTGGACTCTTCTTTTATCTTTTCAGTGAGCTTCCTCCAGTCAACATTGGGAGGACTGAAAAAGACTTTTTTTGGAGGTTTGATAGGATTTGCAGCCACCTCCAGCTCCGCCTCCATCAGCACACGCACGGTCAACGGGAAAACCACCACCACCAAAACGTCAGTACTTTCTCTTCATCATTAAGATTTTGCCTTTAAAATAAAATTAAAAAAAAGAGATTAACTGTATCTTTGATGATCTCAATTGCCACAACTGTTCAAACAGAGTGAAAGAAAATGGCCTGGAGAGAACCACCATTGAGGAGAATGGAGTCTTGAAGACCGTGCTGATCAATGGTTTGCACCTTTGATCCCCTAACAGATCTATCTCACATCTTCCAGTTATTACTTATCGCCCTGCACCCCTCTCCCCCGTCTTATGCCCTCTCTGTTTCCTCATCCTAGTCCTACAGCAATACTCTGTTTACCTATTCGCTGTGTCCCTGTACCATATCTATGCCCTGTACACAGTAACATGTCAAGTGTTAAAGGCTATAGATACAGCATTTCACCCCCTCTAGTGTCTCATATGGAGATTGCATTTCATAACAACACAGCAACAACAATCCTCGTACCACAATCCATTATCGTTTCCATTTTTGGTTAAATTAAGTCAAAGAAAAGCACAAACACTGCACTCTTTTAAGGCCCATAAAACAATTTTTGCAATGATACATTCATAATCAATATTTATTTTTTGGGAAAAGCAATACTTTTATTCTACATCTCTCATCAAGCTCTGTAGATGTATTGTATATAAAAATAGTTTTGTCTCCATAAAAATGCTAGCCTTTACTGAAACTGAGTTTAAAGGAGTCCAATAGGGTCCACATGTACACTGTAAGAGTTATTTTAACACTGAAGATTTTACCGTGTGTTGCTTCATACAGGCATGGAGGATAAGGCAGCCCTTGACACAGAGCTGGGCCGAAGGCACGGCCACGGCCGGGCATCACAACAGCAGGATCTCAGCAAAAAGAAACTGACCAATCAGCAAAGGCCTGATGGGAGGAGCCCAGGGACCCCAGGGCAGAAGCAGGGTGCAGCAACGGCAGATGTGAACACAGGTGCAGTGGGCGGGGCGGGGGAGCAGGAGGGTGGGGATAGAGGCAGGAAGGAGGGACCCATGAACTACCAGGCAGAAACAGAATGTGAAAGCAGTTGGAGTGTCAGCTGTGTGGTGCTCTGAGCGGAGTGAAGAGATCCTGTCATTGTGACAGTGTATCTTTCTCCCCTTCCAATGGGCTGATGGGGGATGTAGTTTCTACTGAGGGTCTTGTCGTGCCTTGCCGTTCCTGGCTTTCGCTTTCCTTAACTGTCCCCATGGCTTCGTATTACTCTGTGGTGTTAGACTCGCTAATCTTGTAGTTTTAAAGGAAAGTGGTTTAGAGTGCAAGCTTGTCCCCATAGTCGTGAGTTCAAGCTCTGCCGATGTTATGAGCTGATTATCACAGGGACGTTATAGAAGAAGAAGAAAACTTCTTGTTTCATCAGGGTGGATTTAGGAGTGAGTTATTCCAGTAGTTCCTCCCAATGATGTTCCAAGCAGCCACATCCTACTGTTCCCCTTCCGCTATTAGAGCCGCTCTCGCCTGCAATGCTCTCGTGTGGCACACATGCACAGTATATGATTATATTACGTATATGATTGCCCATGTCTGCCACTCTGGACTATTATTTCATTTAAAAACTTGCTATATGGTGAATACCGATCTATCCTGCTATCCCATTATAACAGTAAGCCTCATGTTTGTGTTTACACAGAGCTACTGGAAATCTGTCATAAGTGCCTTGGTAGCTAAATATATAAAATGTTACCAGAAAATGTGGTGTTATTATGGTATTGTATATTCATTATTAAGCTAGATTAAGCACATACTTTATATAACTATAACTCACAGTAGCAAAGATACAATGAAGTACACTATATGTGTTTTTGTTCTCTTTGGGCCCCCAACACTCTGTTGAACTCCAGTGTGCACTTGGTTCTTTTAAACGTATTAGGGATTCTCCTTCCAACAGATGAAGGGTCCAATAAGGGTACCTATCTTTGGGCAAATGATTTGCAGGGTTGTCTGTATGCATCCTGACCGCTTCATTTAATTTTTTTCCAAATGTTTGTGTGGAATCTGCCCCTATGATTTTGCGTCCCAGTCTCGTGGGAGGGGAATGTTTCAAAGTGCCAAGGGTTTCTAATACATTTCTAATATTTCAGTGGCTGTGTATTGTGATAGTATGTATCATTTAAAAAAATATCTGTTGTAAATTAATGGATGCTGTTAAATTACAGATAATGCCTTTATTTCATCTTAAAAGTGCAATATACCATTTGAAATCCCATCTAGTCTCCACAAGGGAGAACTGCCATTTCAAGGGCGGCAGTGTAGTGTAATGGTAAAGGAACTGGCCTTGTAACACTGCCGTTGTACCCTTGAGCAAGGTACTCAACCTGAATCGCTTCAGTATATATTCAGCTGTATAATTGGATATGTAAACAATGATTAAAAAATAAAAAGTTGTGTAAGTTGCTCTGCATAAGCCCTGTAATGTAATGTAACCCAAACCATGACACCGCCTTGTTAGTTGTGGTTGGTTGAAACTCTGCCCCCTGAGCTATATCGGGGTTAACCTAGTCTGTTTACATCAAACATCAACTTAGATTTTCCTTTTTGTAATAGTTGTGCCACAAAAACAAAGCCAGTATTTAAACTATAATGGTCATTTCAATGCTCTGTATTGACAATGTGAAATTAATTGCCAAAAAGGTTTTGAAATGACAAAATGTGATCAACACTTGCGCACTTTTTGTGCTTTCCTGAACAGGTTTGAATAGAGGGGCACACAAGTCTACAGAGCGTACAAAGGAATCCTAAATCTGCCTTTCCCCAGCAATGAAATTATTAATTGCGTCCATTTCACCGTGCCTTACCCATTTCTCTCGCGGGCAGCTCTGTAACATTGTCAGAATGGAGGGGCCACCATTACAGCTCTGACAATAAAGAAGAGTAGAGTTCAGGGATACGAGCTTAGCAACCAAACAAAACATACAGCTTTTATAAAATGTCTGTTTAAAAACTGCTCTTGTGAATGTCAATTATGCCTTTCATGAATGTTAATGCTAAAAAAATTATCATTTCATTTCATATGCATAAATGCAACATTTGTATTTGTTACGCGTGTGTACGCGTGGAACTGTGATTCACAAAATAATTAATTAATGACAGACTGTGTGATTTGGTAACCTCACTATTAAACTGTACACCTGCAAAAACCTCTCCAGTGTTGCTGCTGTCAATTTATTTCAGTAAGACTCAGTGCAGTCAATCGAGACCCTGAAAGGACCCCAGTACACAGTGCATAACTTGTGCAGGCTAGTTCTGTAGCCTGTTTCTCACTCACAGTTTTTGACATAATACTTTCTAACAGTTATACCCTGTGTTCACACAGCGAGCAACTGGTCGCTGAGTCGGTCAATTCTACGAGGCTGGGGGCGGGGCAAGAGCTTCCCGTTGTGTCATCCAAGTCAGTTCGTGCAGCTACAATTATTTGATAAAGAGAAACAACGGCAATAGCCTACGTATAACAAAGACATATTTGCGATGCATCCTATTCTTTATAGTTATGTCATGACACTGATAATGATGTGTTCTCGCTAGCTAGCGATAGGCTAGCCTATATCTATCTTC
Source organism: Ilyophis sp. 1 JC-2022 (assembly GCA_022702515.1). Lineage (NCBI taxonomy): Eukaryota > Metazoa > Chordata > Actinopteri > Anguilliformes > Synaphobranchidae > Ilyophis > Ilyophis sp. 1 JC-2022. The sequence goes on along the minus strand of CM040397.1, from coordinate 100,694,723 downwards.
ATCGCGAGCTACCGATCTTTATCTACTATCTACGCTAGATACATAGATAGATGTATGTATAAAACTCAACATGTATTTTTTGGCTCAATGTGATATTGGTAGAACAGCTACACATATCATTTAAGGTTATGTTATACATTGAACAGGACGTGGTAGGCTTGGACCATTATTATTAGCTGCTACTCCATTGCTGCAATTTGAGTGAAATCGGGCGGAACAATTATTCACGAAATGGTTTCGTGTCGGTTGGGGAAATATGAAGTGTGGAACTCTGATTGGCTGTTACGGCCGATGGTCGCTCAAAAGTTAAGTTGCGGGCAACATTTATTTGGTCGCTCCGTTTCCTAGTCGCTCAGGTCGCTGACCGTCGCTCAGCTTCATAGAGAATGAATGGACTTCCGGCGACTGGGCGGCCGAAGTTGCTGGATGTGTGAACGCAGGGTTTGTGGCGCCCGCAGGAAATGTTCAATGGTGTGGCATGACAGGGTTAATGATAATCTTAGGGCAGCACTCCAGATATTGCTACAATAAACATACAGGTTGTGCGCAGGTGGCATTGCCTACAGTTCTTCCTCTCACACATTGTTTGAGTTCAGTTTGCTTTGTCTTTCCTTTTCTCTCTGGTTCTTCTCTTTCACTCTCCCTGCATTTTCAAGGTTTCATCGCCCCCTAGTGGTAAGACCCAGCCTACGGCTGCAGGTCTTTATGCTCTTGTGTGCATTGATTCAGTATGCTGTGTAAATATGCACTGTTGCACTAAGGCAGGGGTAGGCAACCCTGGTCCTAGAGAGCCGCAGGGTCTGCTGGTTTTTGTTGTTACTCACCACTTAATTGGTCAATTAGAGCAGTTGATTACACAGTTAACTCACCTCACCTGGTTTCTTTGGTCTAATTAGTTGCTGTGTTTAAGGTGAAAACAAAAACCAGCAGACCCTGCGGCTCTCTAGGACCAGGGTTGCCTACCCCTGCACTAAGGGCAGAGTTTCAGGATTATATAAGAACACAGCATGTGTATCTACTTAAGCTACAGGGCAAAGGTCTTATGTGAACTGGAATCGAAAGTGAAAGTTTTTTTTGTCTATAAAGCACTTAAGATTTATAAAATGCAGGCTTGTGTAGCCTAAAACTCAAGTTGCTTGTTCTCGGCAAGTTCTTAAGTTTTGTAAAGACATGGTGGATTATTATCACATTCTGGGAGTGCCAGGAAATGCCTCCTCAGAAGATATCAAAAAGGCGTAAGTAGGCTATCCTTTGTTGGCTTGATTGCTTTGTGGTTTGAATGTTAGAAACTTATTCTGCCATCTTTTACATTGAGAATGCATATTACCCAAATCTGAATAGTTTTAAATGGATTATATGAATAAACTATAGCCAGTACATAGCCTAATTATTACATTGTTCATTACAGTGGTATGTTGTACAGGCCTACTCAATAAAACGGAAAAAAAGGTGCAGATTTGGATCACTTATCTGCTGGTTGTTTCAAATGGACGAGCCTACCCTAAGGAAAAAGTGCATGAAACTACTACACTGTTTAAATTGTACCATAGAGGGAATGAGGTTATTATACTGATACGTGTAAAATCACATCTTAGTGTTTAATGAGCTTTTTTGGCTGCTGCTTCCACTCTTTGGGTGAAGACAAAGGTGCTCGATTCTCACGGCACTTTACCTGAAGCGCTCTCAGGGCACTTTACCTTTGTCCTCTCTCTGAAACTGACACTAACACTAAACCGAGACTGAACTGTAAATTATATTCTAAAATAGTACAGAAATAAAAACCCATGGAATAGACAAAACTATAATAACCTTGGAGGAATCCACCACTTTAAAGAATGAAAATGGAAAATGTGTTAACTATTTACCTGAAATGCATTCAGACGATATGGTTTTATGCCATTGAAAAAATAGAACTTGAGTCGTGCGGCATTTCACATGTACTGAATATATACATCATACTGAACCATTACTTGGGCCTTTGTAACTACGAGCTACACTGTGTTTCACAAGGTTTGTTTGGGAAGAAGAAGGCATGAATGATTTGTTTGTGTGTATGTGTGTACATGTGTGTATGTGGCCAGTTATAGGAAGCTGGCCTTAAAATGGCATCCAGACAAGAACCCAGACAAAATGGATGAAGCAGAAAGGAAGTTTAAGGAGATTGCTGAAGCCTACGAAGTTCTGTCTGACAGTAAGTGCTACTCTGCCAGCTCCAGGCCACGCTCCTTAATCAAATCATTATTTATTTATATAGCGCATTTCACAACTAGTTGTCACAATGCGCTTCACAGAAAAACCCAGCCTAAACTAAACCCCCACAAGAGCAAGCCAGAGGCATCCTTTGGGTCTGGATTGGGTTAGGATTAGGTTAGGATCTGAGAGGGGTTTATAACAGACGTAAGTCTTCATGTAATGTAGTCAGTCGTGTGTATATTTCACTTACTTCAATATGATGCACAGAACTGTAATATAGTGTGTGTGTGTGTGTCATTTGCAGGTACTAGGCGTGACGATTATGATCATGGCAGTAGGCATGGAATTAATAGTACAGGTGAGGGAATGTACCTGTTATTGGCCTGTTTCACACTGTAGATTGACCGGCATCAACATGGCACCAAAGAAACTGCCACGACGTGTGACACTTTTCAGTGCCCTGGTGGGGGGGGGGGTTGCAGTGTAGTGTAATGCTGAGGGAACCATTAGGTTTTGAGTTCCATTCCCAGGATGGATGCTTCATACTTGAGCAAGGCACTTTAGCCTGCACTGCTTTCAGTGAAATGTCCAACTGCATAACTGGATTGTACACTAAAAATGTCTGTGTAAAAGGTAAAAGTCTGTAAAATCGGTACAAACGGCTGAACTGTAAATAAAGGCATTATTTACGGTGAAGCGCCATAATGTAATAGATATCCAATCTGCTGTATACATGCATAACTTATTGTTACCGTTATTTATACACTGTATAAATAGTTTATAAAAAAAGTACATTTTACAGTAAAATACTGGTAACTGGGTTGCCAAAACTTTACCGTTTAAATAATTATAACAATATGTTAAGCGTGCTGTAGCAGGTTGTATATCTATGGTGTTTCACCATGAACAATACAATTACTCACATTTTTGCTGTTAACAATTTCAAACCTTCACTATTTTATAGACTTTTACTGTAAAATTCACAGACATTTTGTAGGGTTTACAGTAAAGTTATTTTACCATAAAATGTACAATTATTTTTCAGTGTATATCTAAAAAAGTGCTTTGTGTTAATTGCTCTGATAACAGTGTTTGCTAAACCTATTTATTTAAATTGCAACCATTGCTAAGATAGGCCTGTTTAAAGAATTCCATTTCTGTATCATGCAGTATCTCAAAATCCCCCCAATCCCGTCCAGTTACCCTTCTCTCAAACACACGTCCTTTACCTATCCTCCAGGCTCCGGAAAGGTTTTCTCACAGAGAAGTTTCCAGGGAGCACCATTCCGCAGCCCTGAGGAAGTGTTTCGGGAGTTTTTTGGGGGTAATGACCTTTTGTCCAGCTTATTTATTATTATTATTATTATTATTATTATTACAAACTTATTAGTACTTTTATTTTACCAGGAATATTTTTACCAGGACAGAAGCACAAAAATGTTTCCCATAAAAAAACAACATGACACTTAAAACAGACGGCAAAAAGCATCAGACAATGATTTTACAGAGATCGGTATATTATTTAGGAAAACATGCGCTTTCAGTGACCAAGCAGTCAACCAAGATGATATTGTAGCTCACGCCAGGATGGGGTTGCAAAGACTTTGATAGCATTTTCAGCAAAAACACTGCAGGTTCTAGGAATGACATACTTGATTTGTCTCTGGGATCGAAGGTTGAAGCTATTGATAACCGGGGGAGTCACTAGGGAGCATAAATAAGGAGTTATTGCAATAAGCTCTTATGAAGACATTGTTCTATTCTACAGTTGAGTAAGGACAACAAACCAACTTTCCTGTATAAAAAAAGTTATAAGATTTTTGAAAGTTGAATTGCTATGTTGCGGTGAGGATAAGAGCTCACTGCTTCTTCTGGCTTTCAGATGACCTTCCCTTTGGGGAATGGCTTCACAGCTCGCAACCTGGGACAAGCTCTGTCTCTTCCTCCCCCTCGTCCGGAGGTAAAGGTGTACTCAGAATCACAAACGAGCGCCGGAGTATGAATGGATGGCAGGATATGGCCTCCTTTGCAAATGTGTCATGTGGAAATTGTGCAATTTGATTGGCATTCCAGCTTTCATTTTTTTGGAACAGAGTAATCCACGGTAGTCAAAGAAGGCGCTTCACTGAATCACATCCTACCTGACAAACCAGGAAAGGAAAGCAAGTGCTCTGTAATATGGATTCATAAATGGAATAATATGACTTCAGAAAGGCTAGCCCTTAATAAGACTCTCAGCAGTCACTCTTTTCCTCTTTGTGGTTCTGGTATGGTAAATTTTTTAATCGGGTAGTGGTGGAATCGGGCTCTTATGCTTTTCAATTGACTTCTTCCAATCAGCAGTGGGAGGATTGAAAAATACTTTTTTTGGAGGTTTGATGGGATTTGAATCAACCTCCACCTCCAGCTCCACCTCCATCAGCACGGTCACCGTCAACAAGAAAAGCATCACCACCAAAACGTCAGTATTTTCTCTTCATTGTTAAGAGGTTTTGTTTAAAAAATGTTTTTTAAATGAGATTAACTCTGCCTCAATTGCCACAATTTACTGTTCAAACAGAATAAAGAAAAATGGCCAGGAGAGAACCACGATTGAGGAGGATGGAGTCTTGAAGACTGTGCTGATCAATGGTTTGCACCTGTTTGATATGCATCCCCTAATGGATCCCTCTCACATCTTCCAGGCTGTGTCTGAATCAGAGCCCTCTCTACTGCATCCTATCTACTGTGTACTATTTAGTAGGCAATGTGCAGTATGCAAAAAAATATCCTCCATACTATTTTACAACTATACATTGGAAGTGTTATAAGACGTCCCACCCATTGTGCAGCTATGTAACGTATTGTGTTTGTTGTTATTGAAGGAAAACGTCACCAAAGCTGCGCCTACATTTTTTTAAACGAAGCTGCCCATCATATTTATGCATATTTATGCAACTAAAATGGTTGCGTACTTTTTGAAAAGTATGCTCCAGAATATACTCAGCAAAACCCCAGATGTAAGTATATCATACGGGGGTTTTATGTATACTACATTTAGAGAAAATTTCACCTACTTAACTACTTTCTCATCCTGTCTACTCAACAAGCCTACTCAATAGTATGGAAGGGTGCTGATTCGAACATAGCCCCAGTGATGACTTAGCTCTCTCCTTCTCCCTGCCCCATATCATGCCTTGTTTCCGCTTCCTAGTCCACAGCAATACTCTGTTTACCTCTCAGTTGTGTCCCTGTACACAGTGAAATGTCCAGTGTTAATTCAACTTGAACAGAGCTTGTATGTGTCCAATAAGATCCACATGTACACTGTAAGAATTATTTTAACACTGAAGATTTTGCCGTGTGTTGCTTCATACAGGCGTGGAGGATAAGGCAGCCCTTGACACAGAGCTGGGCCGAAGGAAAAATAAACTGACCAATCAGCAAAGGCCTGATGGGAGGAGCCCAGGGACCCCAGGGCAGCAGCAGGGCGCAGCAACGACAGATGTGAACACAGGTGGTGGGGGTGGGGTGAGGAAACAGCAGGGTGGCGATAGAGGCAAGAATACAACGTTCATCAGCCATCATGTAGAAACAAGCGAAACAACTTGTAGCTGTGTGGTGCTCTGAGGCGAGTAAAGAGATCCTGTTGTTTTGATAGTGTGTCTTCCTCCCCTTCCAATGGGCTGATGGGAAATGTAGTTTTTCTTGAGGGTTTTGTAGTGCCTTGTCATTCCTGGGTTTTTCTCAGCTGTTGTGATGGCTTCATATTACTCTGGGGGGTTAGATTGGCTAATGGTAACTTTGTGGTTTTAAAGAAACAGGCATTTTATTGAGCATGTCAGTGCTTTAGAGTGCAAGCTTGGCCTCCCATAGTTGTTAGTTTAAGCCTTGCCGATATGATTAGCTGGTTATCACAGGAAAGTCATTGAAGAAGAAGAAGAAGAAAAAGAAGAAACATCTTTTTTCGATCAGGGTTTACGATTTAGGACAGAGTTATTGGAGAAGGTCCTCCCATTGATGTTCCAAGCAGTCACAAACTAGTAGTTTTACAAACTAGCCCTCCTGCTCTTTCTGCCTCTGCATTCTTCTGTAATACACATACACAAAGCGTATGCTTGTCTAGCATGTCTACCAATCTGGACTATTGAACTCCCATTGAACTGTATGGAAAAATGAGTCAGCAGAAACCACCCGTAAAGTGATCCATCCATATCTACTGCATTATCTGGCAGCAGAGTGATGGTTTGAGCCTTGTTTGATACCTCAGACCCTTGATGGCTTACAGCCATTTAGCCAACCATGTGTTCCATACTATTCCTGTGTAATTTACAGCTAAATCTAGTCCCACCCCCCAATTCCCATTGAGATCCGTTCAAATGCAGAGACCATAAATGGAACACAGTAACTCAGCTTAACCTGAGCATTAGCCCCTCCAGGCAGGTTCTGCAGCATTGTGTCTCAATCAGACATAATAGTTTCTAATGGTACCTCCAGTTCTTCCTCCCCCACATTGTTTGAGTTCAGTTTGCTTTCTTTTTCCTTTTCTCCCTGATCCTTCTCATTCGCTCTGACTGCAGTTTCAAGGTTTCATTGACAGACTCGCCCCCTAGTGGTACGACCCAGGTCTTCATGTTTTGTGTGCATTGATTCCGATTCTCTCCAATCGGCTCCCTTGTCCCTGGACCTTTTGTCTTGCTGTTGTATGCGAGAAAAAACGATGACAAATAATGGAACACTGAGAAATAAAAGTACAGAAATATGCATGAGAATAAAAAAAATATGTAATACAATTTAGTGAACAGAGAAAGGGGTACAAGGCTGAAACAACACCGCCGGTTAACAAGCCGCCAGTCGTGCCGGTGTGAGGCCACATTTGGGCCAGAATCGTCTGCTATGTGGGCTGACAGCACTGTGTTATCTGTGGCTTGTAGTCCATACACCAGCACTTTTTTTTGTTGTTGAACACAACAGAGTTTGTATACTCTCGTTTAAAAATACAGCTTTCTTCACCCTCATATAATGTTTCACATGTTATTATGGGTCAAATTGACCCCAAAAGTTTAAAGTGACACAAAACTATTGTAATAGAAAACTAAAAAAAGATTGTAGATTTTCTTACATTTTATACAGCTACCCCACACATCACCTTTGTATACAAAGTTGGTACAGGGTTTAAAAAAATAGCATTATGATTAGTGCGTTTACTATTTAATCCCAACAAATTAGGAAAAATCATATCGTGTCGAGATGAAAAAAGTGGTTTTTAAGAGACGTCAAATATTGAATCAGGTCAAATTAACCCGGAACATAAAATTTTTCATTTTTTTAGTTTTACTTGCTGCTTCTTACCACTGTGTTCTGGTTTAGTTTTATGCGACCAGAGAAACGGGGAAAGAGCAATGCTGTAATCTATTCCACATTATCTACTGTGGCCCTTGCACTTTGTGTCTGCACTTTCTGTTTTGGAGTTCCCAAGTGTGTCTGTCTACTGATTGCCACTCCCAGATTGATTTGCCTTGCGTGTGCTATGACAGCAAGACTTATGTGGATGTATGAAGAAGGGACGAGGGAAGGAAAGCAAAATGAAACTTGGTGGGGGCATGAGGACCTGACACTATTTAAATACATAGTATAACAATATACTACAGCCGAGTAAACGTTGTGCATATGCTTCAAAGCATGTATCAAAGGGTGTATGTGTACACGGTGACTGATGTGTCACTCATTTTGCAAATGAAAGCATTTGAAATTATTTATAAATATTTTCAGTAACTGACTGTTTTTTCCAGAATCATGTTCTAGGCTACTTGGTGGCAGTGTGTGTTACCATTTTCTCTGCTGTAATATATTTTCAAAGATTTAATTTGAGTAATTTTTTTCGTGTTTCAAACATAAAATGATTTTTTTTTTTTTTAATTCTCAGATAATCATGTGACCTTATTGAGTTTATGGTTCAGGACGTAATGGTGACACAAGGTTACCACATATTTGGAGTGGACAGAAAAGCTCAAGCCAGAGGGGTATTCCACGTTAGTCAGATAACTCTCAAATAATACCATGAAATAACCTCAGAGACTTTCTTCGATATCAGCAGCTAACAATATGCATGACTAAAATCACACTCCTAAACCCAGATCATAGATGGAAATCTCACTAATATGACGATACAGCCTTATCATTCTCACAGTTATCTGGATAGCTTGATAATCATGTTTTGTGGAAGGTCTATCATATCCCCCTGGAAGGTCTATCATATTGACCAATGCACTCACTTGTCTTAGGTTGACCATATGCATGGATTGAGTTCCCGGTGAGTGCCAGGAAATAAGAATGTGTAAAAATATCACGATAAAGAAAACACACAAACCCACTCTGCAGTTGCACCACTTCACAGACAAATTGTATTCATCACAAAGTTACAAAATAAATAGATTTTTTCCCTATATAACATTCATGTTTTGTATATATTTTTTTGTTTGTTTTCTACTTGTTTGCTACAGGAACACAGCAAGACTAGATCAATAATTTACAACAATCAGGATGGCAATAGAGGTTGAACCTGCTCCTGTGTTTTCGGACAGAGAGAAAGAGAGAGAGAGAGAAAGAGAGAGTGTGAGAGAGAAAGAGAGATAGAGAGAGGGAGCAGCTGCAGGGTGGATCAGTGGAGTCCCAGCAGTCACGACTTGCCCCCCCGCCACCTTCCTGCCCCTCCCCCCTCCCACCACACACACACACACACACCACCCTTAAAGGATCTCCGCCAGACAGTCGGATCTGCAGGACCATTTCGGTAACACTTGTTGCAGTCTGAACACATCCAACAGAGAACATTTTTTCTTCTTCTTTCTGCATATGAAAGAAAAAAACGGATTCTGACGTTTAGTCGTCGTGAAAATTCCGTGACAGGTCGACAAGCAGAAGCAGACAGTTTGTGAACATGCCGACAGGAAAATCAAACGGTGGGGGGAAAAAACGTCCAGAAAAGACATCCACTCGCAGATATTAAAGTGGACCAACTCCTCACACATTTCTGTGGTCTGTATCATGGTGTAGCTAAACTTGTGTGCCAGTTTGGTTAGATTTACCTGCATGAATACAGTACATAATCGGGCAACATGTTCCATTGTCTCGTGAGCACAAACGGGAAGAAAACACTGACAGCAATGAGCTAAATATGACCAAATAAGACTTAAGAACAGGAGCAATGCAGAAAAAACCCTGCTCTTTACGTATTGAATTGACCTTATATTGACTACCTGTTGGAGCTGTGAACACTGAATTTTCTTGGTGTAATGTAACAAGAGAAATATCCAGTTGTATGTGGGTGTGTGTGGTGTGTAAAAGGAACATATTTTTAATAGTAAGCTCAATCATAATTTGTTGTGCCCTAATTTAGAACCTTAGAAATCCCCCCAAAAAAGTGAGAAATATCTCAAGCCAAAGAGCTCCTGAAGAAACCAAAGCACTGGCCAGCCATTGGGAATTTGAGATGACAGATGGTAGATAGTTCTGGAAACATTTAGTACATAGTAAGTTTAGATTAGCCATTTTCACTTTCACTTAGGCCTGTGTGATTTCAGCAGTGTAGTATTTGAGATACATAATCAACCGAGAGTTTCAAAATGGGGCATCTGTTCACAAGATCACAGAGGAATTGGGGGCACAGCTAGGAGAAACTAAGACACATATCCTTCTGCATTTCTGCGGTGGAACTGTTTATAAAGAGTTACTATTGTGTTACTGATAGAAAGTGCAGAGTGCCACAGAAAACCAATGGGGAAGGCACAGAAGTTAGGTGAATTTCCAAACAGGTTTATCATTCTGTTATCACAAAAAGGAGTGTGATACCTGATGTTTCCACACTTCAAAAGCAGCTACTGTACCTGACTGGCCTGAGCATGAGCCAAGATTAATTACATAAAAATCATGCTTGCAATAAACACTAACTAACTAGATCTCACGGAGCTGAGGGGTCTCCTTGTATTCCACTCTGATCTTGTGAGAGACCTGTGTTCCGCCATTTCGGGCGAGGTGCTGCTTTCTCGTTACCACGGTGCTCACCCGGATATTCCGTGTGTCTTCCAAAAGGACAGTGAATGGGAAACAGCTCATTAGAACTACTCGTATATATTTTTATATATATGTGTGTATTATAATTTTTTTGTCAGAATGAAGGCCATGCAGAGATGTTTTCAGACACGTTTCCGCGCGATTACGAGTGTCAGGGTGTGCAGGAGAATAAAGGGGGAGGCGTTAGGATGGTGGAGGGGTCGGCAGGCTGGCGTAGAAAGAGGGCGGAGCTCATTGGGGCAACGCTTTCAGGATGGCGTTGACCTCCTCCGCCACGGCCGTCAGGGCAAACTCAAACTGATCCTGCAGACGGGAGGGAGGAGAGGGAAGTGTAGCAATGCGCACACACGTTGTACACGCACACACCCTACACACGCTGACACACCCACACACACGCAATCTCTGACACGCCTACACACCCTACACACGCTGACACACCCACACACGCGTACACTGACGTTCTCACACTGCTATTACTCAAATAAATACACGTTACAGGTTTATCTGAAGGAATCAATGCTTTCCCTTGATATATTAATTCTAAATTATGTTGCAGCAGTTATTTGCAGTCCAAGAATTGAGGCAAAGGCTGTACCTTAGTGCGCACCATGCCAGGTCTCTGGTCTCGAATATGTTCAAGGGTTGCAGCGATGTCGATTTCCTTCACTCCTGAAACACGAGCATTATTCACTTTAGCGACTGATATCATAAGTAGACGGAACTCGCAGAACTATGAACACTGTTTATATATCATCCATTAATACAGTAAGATATTTAGTGAAGACGTTCAGATTTTCTGTCTTATTAAAGAATACGATGGCATTGCTCGGCTCAGGAGTTGAACTTGAAATATCCTGAATACTAGCTGTATTCTCAAAGCACTGTGCTTCACATAAATACACACGGGTCTGTCCACACGAATCACCTCATATTGGGCTTGATTTACTAAGACCTTTAGCAGGTGCAAAACCTTTAAGCACATGCAAAACTAATAACCAGTGATTAATGATTGGTCATGGTATTTGTTTTGCATCAATCATTGGTTGTGTTATTAGTTTTGTGTGTGCTAAAAGGTTTTGCACATGCTAAAGGTCTTAGTAAATCAGGCCCATAGTACGACATTGAATACTTGTAAAGAAATAAATTTTTCTGACGTGTATTTCAGAAATACGCACATTTGAGGAGGAGGTATAGACTCACCTTTGGCCATGCGGTTCAGAACCATGTCGATCAGGATGTAGGTGCCCGTCCTGCCTGTTCCATCGCTGCGTGAGAGAGAGGATGCTCAGAGATGGCACAAAGTCCATTCATCTACACAAACCATAGCTTACAGAAATGTGCGCATAGCTAATACCAGGGGTTTGTCCACAGACCCCCTGTTGAAAACCCAGGCTAGTACTACTAGATATAAACACAAATGGAAAAATGCTGCCTGATTCTACCATATCCTGAAATGGGGTTTCTAACCTGTGGTGACTATTGGTATTGTAGCCGGCAGATTACCTGCAGTGCACGATTATTGGACAGGATCGGCCTCTGTAGCACTTGTTTACCTTCCTGCAGAGAGAAAGATGTGGGAGAAAGGATAAGGCGAAGGATAAGAAAGACAGAGAGAGAGAGAGAGAGAGAGAGAGAGAGAGAGAATCAGGTACGGTAATGGCCCCTGTCAGAAAATATAACGTTGAGACATGAAGGCAACTTCGAGCTTGATATATCTGCACGTTATGAATATTTAAAATTTAATCTGAACTCCTCATCACACATCGATATTACACTGCCTCACAGTGAAAGGGTGCAGTCGGGTTGGGCTTGAAAAAGGGGAGGTGCCACAGGAGACCTAACAATGGCCCCCGATTGGTGGAAGCTTAAATAAGGCAAGAGGATTGACAGACTGAGTAGCCAATTGACAGACAGAGTAGCCTCTGCAGGAGGATAAGTCACAGTCAGCAGGAGGTGGTCCTGCAGTGGATGCCCTGGAGGGAGAAGAGCAGGAGGAAGAGGAGTAGAGGGAGGAGAAAGGAGGGATGGCGATGGACTATCCAGCCAGCGACGCTCCTGCTGCAGTCACACCTGCCAATGATCATTTTTGTGACTATGCAACTGGACCCAGACTACTAGCTGCAAATCACAAAAATGACACTGACAGATGTGCGATAGCCCCCCACGGGCCCCGCTGACCTCCATCGCAGGGGAGACGCACGTGGAACAGAGAGGGGCGGAGACGGGGAGGAGGAGGACCGGAGCCCAAGGCCCAGTCCTGGAGATGAGTGAAGGAGTGGAAGGATGCTAGTGGAAACAGAGAGAGGGGGAAGCTGCACACGCCAGGCCTTTATGGGCAAGAGTAGGATGAGCCACATAGAGGGCCAGGGGTCAGGGGTCAGGGGTCGGGATGAGGGTTTGAGTGGAATGAGGCATGGCATGCAGATTGGTGTGAGGGCAACCTTGTAGTTGGGTGATAGGAATTAATTAGGTGGCGCAGTGACCAGAATCCCATGATTGTTACGATGATTGTTACCATGCTTGCGTGTGGTGTGTGTGTTTGTATGTGTGTGTGTGTGTGTGTGCATGTGTTTGTATACATGTACATATGAGTGTGTGTGTGTTTGTATATATGTGTGTGTGTGTGTTTTTAAAATATTAATTTTATTTTGTTCACTTGTGAATGATATTCACAATATAATGCACATTAATACATTGTATACCCTGTGGGTTACGTGCGTATCAGTGGCAAGTACCTGCGGAAGTCCAGCAGGGGGCGCGTGGAGGTGGGGATGCCCTGGGCAGGCCAGCTCAGGAAGTGGAACTGCGTCAGCGTGCGCGTCTCCTGCGTCTGCACGTTCTTCAGGTAGAAGCTGCGCACCAGGAAGTCGTTACACCAGATGTGCTCCGAGACCAGGTTCACCTGAGGATCAGGATGCGCGGTTAGATAACGCGGTGCATTGGCGCACATTGGCGCACAGTGGAGTGAGTGGAGGCAGACGAGTGTACCTCATAGATGTGGTAGAGGGAGGAGCCCTCATCCGGCCAATAGCGATCGCACTGCTTCTCCCCATCCTCCACCAACGCTGTCATCATCACAATTACAGTGCAGCCAGTCTCCCATACCATCTGCAACACAATGCGCCCTGTTACCAACACAGTCTGCCATGTAACACACCCTGTTACCAACACAGTCTGCCATGTAACACACCCTGTTACCAACACAGTCTGCCATGTAACACACCCTGTTACCAACACAGTCTGCCATGTAACACACCCTGTTACCAACACAGTCTGCCATGTAACACACCCTGTTACCAACACAGTCTGCCATGTAACACACCCTGTTACCAACACAGTCTGCCATGTAACACACCCTGTTACCAACACAATCTGCCATGTAACACACCCTGTTACCAACACAATCTGCCATGTCACACACCCTGTTACCAACACAATCTGCCATGTAACACACCCTGTTACCAACACAATCTGCCATGTAACACACCCTGTTACCAACACAATCTGCCATGTCACACACCCTGTTACCAACACAATCTGCCATGTAACACACCCTGTTACCAACACAGTCTGCCATGTAACACACCCTGTTACCAACACAGTCTGCCATGTAACACACCCTGTTACCAACACAATCTGCCATGTAACACACCCTGTTACCAACACAGTCTGCCATGTAACACGCCATGTAACACACCCTGTTACCAACACAATCTGCCATGTAACACACCCTGTTACCAACACAATCTGCCATGTAACACACCCTGTTACCAACACAATCTGCCATGTAACACACCCTGTTACCAACACAGTCTGCCATGTCACACACCCTGTTACCAACACAATCTGCCATGTAACACACCCTGTTACCAACACAATCTGCCATGTAACACACCCTGTTACCAACACAATCTGCCATGTCACACACCCTGTTACCAACACAATCTGCCATGTAACACACCCTGTTACCAACACAATCTGCCATGTAACACACCCTGTTACCAACACAATCTGCCATGTCACACACCCTGTTACCAACACAATCTGCCATGTAACACACCCTGTTACCAACACAGTCTGCCATGTAACACACCCTGTTACCAACACAGTCTGCCATGTAACACACCCTGTTACCAACACCATCTGCCATGTAACACACCCTGTTACCAACACAGTCTGCCATGTAACACACCCTGTAACCAACACAATCTGCCATGTAACACAAGCTGTTGCCAACACAATCTGCCATGTAACACACTCTGTTGCCAACACAATCTGCCATGTAACACACCCTGTTACCAACACAATCTGACATGTAACACACCCTGTTACCAACACAATCTGCCATGTAACACACCCTGTTACCAACACAATCTGCCATGTAACACACCCTGTTACCAACACAATCTGCCATGTAACACACCCTGTTGCCAACACAATCCGCCGTGTAATGCACCCTGTTGCCAACACAATCCGCTGTGTAATGCACTCTGTTGCCAACACAATCCGCCGTTTAATTCACCATAGCTACAGTGTAAAAGATGCTGTCATGCATATACCATCCACAGGGCACAGAAAGATACTGTAGCTACTCCATCAGCAAACACACACACACACACACACATACACACACACAATACAGCATCAACACATACTGTCACGCATGCTAAAAACAACACACCTGTGCATTTTGCTTAAAGACACACACACACACACACACACACACACACACGCGCATACACACGCATCCACACGCATACACACACACAGATGGTGCAACCAACCTGCCAGAAGTCCGCAATGGTGTGTGAAAGGGGTCCCTGGGTGGCGATGTAAGCAGGCATTCGAGGATCATGTTCAATCTGTGGCCACAGAAACGACACAAGTCAATGGTCACAGCACAACCCGGGGACTCTTAACAACTCCTCTCTCTTATCGGGGTCTGCAAATGCCATTCATTGGCCACTCTTCATTACATTACATTACATTCACTTGGCAGAAAACAATCCAAAACAATGTATAATACGTGCATACCGAAGGTCATTGAAACTACTACAAACAGGTCCGATAAAGTACAGTTCTATAATAACATGGCAGCTATCCATAGAAATGAACATTGAGTCTAGTTCCCATATTAAGATAGTCTCATCAGCGAATGTTTTACAACTGGAGGACCGGGGGAGGAAGTGCACATTATAGACATAGAGATTGATTCCAAAGCGGGAGTAACTGGGCCCAATGAAAAGGTACGGGACAAGGAGGTCTGCGGGGCGGCAAGCCAATCAACACGAAGGCAGGCGAGGCGGCTAGCCAATCAACACGAAGGCGGGCGAGGCTTACTATGGTGCTGGCGTTTATGTAGTCTGCCCGGGAGGGGTTGACCTCCGCCTTCAGTTTCACCCGCGAGTGGTCATCTGCAACAGAGCAGAAGCGGTAACAAATACCCTGAATACCACAGAAGAAGAAAACAAAAAGAATTAAGAAAACGACAGAGGAACGGCGAGGATGTTAGAAGAGCAAACAAAAAAACGGATGTCAGAGAGGTGGAGCGGCAGCATAAAGGCGAGCGTGGCGTAAAGACGGAAAAAGGTGACTCACAGGGTACGAAGTCGGGGTTACGGTTCTTCTTCAGGTTACTCTCGCTCTGGGCCATGGAGATGGTGCTGGGCTCCGCTTGATAGGAGCACAGGGCCTCCCACTCCCTCAGCAGCCGGTCCTTGTTCTTCAGGTGGTCCTCCATGTAGGCCTGAGTAGGAGGGTACAGCACAAACTTCAGGGTTATGCTCAATAACGCTCGCAAACGCGTGGCTCAAACTCACCAGTGTTTGCTCGTGAGGCGAAAAGCCAGAGGTGTGAAATCCAGGATCAGAAAGTACGAGTATTTATCCCCAGTATTTTGTGCCAATCTTCTGGATTTGCTAATTAGCACAATTATTCAGCCAGGAGGTGGAACTTATTAGTGAAATCAGCTGGTTAACTTCATGGGTGGTTAGTATTTTATGGCAGAATTTTTACTTTCTGACCCATGGACTTTCTACCCCTGCTAAAGAATTAATGCTATGAATGCGATCTGAAAGTTGAATGGATACTGTGACAAGCCAGCACCCCACACTTGCAATAAAATTCAGGGCCATCTCAAGAGTGTGTGGGGGTTGGGGGGGGTTACTGAGGCGACCGCCCTAGGCGCTGGTTTTGCATCTCAACTTAGCTCACGTTTGGTCAACAATTTGCAATTTTCAGTTGCTAACCCCTTTGAGACGGCCCTGGGCACAACACGAACTTCAGAGGTGCGCTAAAAAATGCTTGCGAACGCTTGGCTCAAACTTACCATGTTTTTCTCCTGAGGCTAAAAGACTTTGCAATGAAAAGCTTCTTTTTTATTACTGTCATAATGTAATATTCTGCATATTGCGGAATTCAGTAAGGGTATATCAGAGAGTCATAAACCTTAAGCATTTTATCGTAGAGTGCGAGTGCTGGCTTTTCTTTACTAGTCGCAGTATGTATGGAACTTGCAGTCAGCCTGCAGTTCAGCACAGAGGTTGTATGTTTCTATACTATTCACTTAAAATGTTTACAAAATTGGGATAGCAGGTATGCCATCCGCCAAAGTTGCGGCTTGGCGGGGCATGCCCCATACCTATACAGCACCGAGAGTTTGTCACTTTTCAGGGTTTCCTACAGAAGTAACCACAATGACCACAGACTCTCAGCGTTTAAAAACATTAACTTCTGTACGTTCTGACCTCATGTAATTATACATTTATCTGATGAAGTCATTGCCTTCCATTTTCTAATATGGGAAGCAATTAATAAAATGTAATCTCCAACACTACAAATATCTGTCTTACCAAGTGTTTAAGTAAACTCATTACTCTTGTAATGAGAATTAAAATCTTATTTTTTTCTCTAAAGTGGAAAATATTAGCTTGTTTAAGTTACTTTTTGCTTGATGATCTCACCTCATTGCTAATATTTTTGTCCTATTTAGCAAAAAAAGTTACAGAAATAAGATTCTAAAGTCTACATACAAATGCTTGTTAAAATGTGTTTTTCTGCAGTGAATGCACTTCCTGTTGATTCAGATGTTTATGTTCAAATATCAGTTTGCCAGCTGAAGCGAAGGGAGTGTCTCGCACTGACCAGGATCATGTGACCGGTGGAGATGTCCATGTTGGACTGCGCCGGCTCTTCGCACCAGGAGGGGGTGCTGCTGTGGGAGCTCGGGCTGGGCTGGGGGCCGTCGCTGAACTGGGACGACACGCTGCTCACTCTGGAGGTGTCCGTGCCACCCCCGCCCGTGCCGCCCCCGCCCCCTCCCCCTCCTCCGCCCCCACCCCCCGCCTCCTGACGACCGAACTTGGCCGCCATGTGCTGGCGACACAATTCCTGAGAAAATAAAAACCAAGGGCAGTCCTTGTGTTCATATATTAATGAAGATATGTGAAAAAAAATAACAAAATGCCCATCCCTCTAATTCAGGGTTCTCAAACTCAAATCCAGGAGGGACGCTGTGTCTGCTGGTTTTTGTTGTGTTCCTGCACTTAAGCACATAATTAAAGTCACTGATTGGCTAAGAAGTCTGCAGACCTTGTTTCCAAGGCCTAAACTGGCTGCTGATTGGAAGGAAATCACAAAAACTAACAGAGATGGCTGCCCTCCAGGAGGTTGAGGCCCCCTGCTCCAAATATTCCCCGCATACATATACACCTGCCGTCTTATGGATGCAGTATTTTGTCCTTGTGGTGTTGCCGTACCTGGTAATCATAATGTGTGTCACTCCCCCCCTCTGGGCCCAGACCGAGTTTTCCGGACGCCAGCTGACGGGAGTGGTGTCGGAGGCAGGCGATGGTCAGCGCTGCTACCAGGATCCCGCCCACGCACGCTACACCAACCAAGGTCAGAAACACCCAACGGGATCCTTCCCGAACCCTTGTTGCCTGGGGCAACCCTCGCCCATCGCTTCTCTGTACAGGACAAAAGAGGTGACAGGACGGGACAGAGAGTGAAGCAGGTGTGGTACTTTTCCAAATTGAATTAAATTACATTTTTAGCACTCATGAGGCTGGTGCCACTGTTAAATAAAAAAGGCAAGAGACTTCTTGTCCCTCTAGAAGGTCAAAGGGCACAAGATGGAGGGAAGAACATAGAGGGGGGGGGGATCTGGAGGGGGAGATCAGCTCACACTCAACCAATCAAAACAGAATAAAAGTACACTGGGTTTCTAACGTCACAAAAGCAAAATCACATGAGTGAGTATTACTAAGAGAAGCACTGGGAAGGGGCAGAGCTGTTTTGTGGAGGAGTTCTGACCTATGACCTGTGCAGAGGTCAAAGGTCAGCCTCTGCCACTGTCTTTACAAAAAACTTAATGGAGGTGAAGTGCCTCCCCCTCTTCTTGCCTAGACATTCAGTATGGAGCTACGGGTGTGTTCTGTGTGGTCCCGTTTGCGTGTGCCGAGAAAGCGCTCTGCCCATGTTCTCCCCCCTCTTTTGTCTCTCTCTCTGTTTGTGTAAAAAAGCCAGCCGTCGGCACCATCATCAGCCACTAATTACCCGGGCAACACATACACATACGCCACACACACACACACAGACACACACACACACACACACCCCCGACACGCGTCGCACTCATCAACCACAAATAATTAGTGGAAGTCACTCCCCCCACAACGCGCTCTGCTTCATTACTGGCATGTAAACGATTAAAAAGAACCCGCCCCCAAGCTGAGTTAATGAAAATACAACCCTGTCACTCAGTGCTGTGCCAGAGAGAAAATGAGAGAGATAGATATAGAGAGTGATACAGAAGGAGTGAGAGAGAGAGAGAGAGAGAAAAAAGAAGGGGTAATGAAGCGATGTACCCCCACACCAGCCCTCAACCCCAGCCTGTTGATGTTGCCATGGTAACTGGGAGCCGATCAGCAGGGGCATGGAGAATGGGCCCTGCCGCTGCCATGGCAACAGCAAAATGCTCCATGTAATCCCCGTCCATCAGAAGGAGAAGAGAGGCACTGCAACCTCTTTCAGACAGAGAGGAGAGAGAGAGAGCGAGAGAGAGAGCGAGAAAACTAGTACTTTCTCTTGTCTGCTCCTACAGCCTACGCCTTTATTCTTTTAGCGTATTCATACACGGTGTCTGTGTATGCCGGTGATATGATGGCGCTGTTGAGTTCTGGACTATATGCAGGGTAGAGAAATAAAACTACGGACACGAGGGAACTTTTGTAGGCAAAACGAGACAAAAACAGGTGGCGATCCACTGGTTTACCGCACGCGACACATTTGTGTCTGACGGCAAACGGTTTTAGTCGCCACACTCGAAAAGAGGGCGGACCGTGCGTTCTTACTGGAGAGGAAGACGAGAAAGATGATAAACAACACGCCCTGTAGTCTGTCACGCTTGGGCCACAGACCAACATCCTCTTCTCTCCCCCCGCTCAAACTCTCCTCTATTCTCATCTCTTCCTCTCCCTCGTTCTTCTCCTCTCTTGTTTCACTGTCCCTCTCTTCCCCCCCTCCTCCTACACTGGCCCCTGGAATGCATGAGAGGGGACGATTCACCTGCCCCAGCAGTGGGGGCCGCGGAGGGGAGACTGACAGCCTTTTACTCTCAGGGGACAGCGTCACGGGGAGAGGGAGTACAAATGGGCCGATCCTGGACAGGAGGACAAAGACACAAGCTGACGGACAGGAGGGCCGGGGGGAGGGGGGTTCAGCGGATGAGATAACGAGGAGCCGAGAAGACGTGCGACAGCAGGAGGTGAAAGGGCGTGGCCACAAACAGATACGCCCTCTCAAACGGTTACATAAACTACAGGGAGACGCCATCAATTACCAAAGCCCAGGAATCCGATTAAAAATTATTGCATTGCATTTCAATATTGCTCCTCACGATTACACATTAAAATACAACACGGGCTGCCTGGTGATAGCTAATGTTAGCCCATTTGCCACAAACATTTTGTTATTTATATGTTTTTATAAGCAAGTGACAGACACCAAGATATAAAGATTTGAAAAAATGTATATACTCTGGATATGGGTCTATATGCACACAGTATACAAAATTCCCCAGTTTCAATATTATGCACTCATTAGCCATCGACTAAACAAATTAGCAGATAGCATTCATATTTAACGTTTTTATACTTGTAAAAATCCACTATCCGTGTAGTGTGTCCCTGTAGTGTAGTGCATGTGTAATGTCTTAGATGGCTAGCAAGATGATATGTTATCCTTTTAATTTTCACAGTGTATCTGGATCTTCTCATTAAAGGTCTGAATCATGTTATTTTCTATTTTATAATGAGCTGATGCAATTTTGAACAATCTATTGTAGGCTACTTGGTTATGCGATATAATGTTGTTTTATGTTTCTTTGTTGCTAAAAATTATTATGAGACTTTTCATCATCTTTCTTGGGGCACAGAACATAAAGGACCACAATAGAAGTCCCGGACTGTGTTGTGTTATCCTGGACAATGTCTCCGTATGTTTTAACCAGTCTTCTTACCCATATAAAACATGCCAAATAAGCAAAAAAATTCATACATTGATTTTAATACAAAATTTGTCTTACATTCTTCTGTCTCTTCAGTAGTTTAAGTAGCTATTTATCTTGTAATAACAAAAGTTATACAGCATCCAGCACAACTATAGCTAGCTGTATTACTCTTAAATGGGTTTATTTGTTTTGAGGGCAGCAATGGCATTATTAAAATAACTCAATTACAGTAGCAGTTACCTTTTTTGGCAAGTTGTTTTGCCGTTGGCTAGGTTGTCACAAAAGGTTGTAGCTAGAAAGTCTTCACCTGTAATTTGCTAATCAAGCTCAATTGGGTATTTTGTACAGCCATCACTGATGCCATGACAAGATGAGCCACATATAGGCTCACTCACTTTCATCAGTAACTATAAAATGTTTATTTTTATTATACGTTTTCTTTATTATTAATTCAATGTGTAATTACGTACTGTAGATTTCTGATTATTGCCAGGAAACATCAAATTGATGAAAATATTCATCAAAATGAGCGAGGGCCTTAAAGCACAACTGAAGTTTGGTAGAACTTTGGGTTGTGCAGTTACCTGGCCATAATATGAGTCCAAATGGTGGTGAAATATGTTCATTTGTTGCTCTGTGCTCCACTGGGGTGATAATCCAGAATAGGGTATTTGTCGCTCTCCATTCACTTCTATGGGGAAGCTAAAACGGTCTCAAAATGACACTTCTAGCACATATACGATCGCGAATTAAGAGGATTCTGTCAATACAAGCAATAAGCATTTCTCTCACTTGCTTTAACATGCACACATACAGACAGCGTTACATGCAGGCATAGGACACCAATGATACAGTACTAAATTCAGGTACAGTGTCAGACAATGTTAGCCTCACTCTCCAGACAAACAGGTTCAGCCAGAGAACAGCCCTAGGTTAACTAAGCTCTGAGTAACTAATCTAACTTCGCTAACTAACTAAGCTAACTAAGCTCTGGGTAACTAACTAAGCTCTGGGTAACTAACTAAGCTAACTAAGCGCTGGATAACTAACTATGCTCTGGGTAACTAAGCTAACTAAATTATGGGTAACTAACTAGCCTAAGCTAACCAAGCTCCGGGTAACTAACTAATCGAACTATGCTCTGGGGATCTAACTAAGCTCCAGGTAACTAACTAATCTAACAGGTGACTAACTAATCTAACTAAACTCTGGGTAGAAGGCACAAAATCTGATATAATCCAGAGCTGCTACTGTGAGAAACGAGAGCAAGCTTCAAATGGGAGGCAACGGGGCAGGCGATAACAACCAGGAGACACAAAGTAAAGGATTCTGGGAAAAGTAACAGTATGCTAAGGCAGTTTGTGTGCCATTTGTAGACCCCATATTGCGCTGCCTCTACCCATATTTTTCTATCTCATAAAAGTGCACTGGTGAGGGGAAGGGGCATTGCTGTTGATGTTCTGACTAAGACTACTCTTTACATTTTCAACAGAAAACCACGGGGAGAAAGCACTCGGTTGAGAGAGAGGGGGGGGGGGGCAGAGATAGATAAAGAGAGAGAAAAAGAGAGAGATAGAGAGAAAGAAAGAGAAAGACAGAGATACGCAGGGTCCCAGGACCTCTAGGGCACCCCCAGTATCACCCCTTGACCTCCGCTGACCTTTTCAATCAGCCACAGATTCGGGGTCCACCCCTATCCGCCCACCCACTGGTTACACCCACAGATCCGGGGTTTTCCCAGCAAAACAATGTTGGCTGTCCTGCAGACTCAGGACAAGAGCCCTGACCTCCACATACCTCCAAGACGAGGGCCTCTGAGCCAGGCCTCTGCCCTGCCCTAGCCTCTCTCTCCATCTCTCATCATACAGAGAAAAAGTTTGGTAAAGAAATTATCTGTACTGTGAACCTGCAATGTGTGTGTGTGTGTGTGTCTGCGTATGTGTGTTTGCGTGTATGTGTGTGTCAGCATGTGTGTGTGTGTGGCTGCATGTGTGTGTGTGTATGGCTGCATGTGTGTGTTTGTGTGTCTGTGTGTGTTTGTGTGTGTGTGTGGCTGCATGTGTGTGTGTGTGTGTATGTGTGTGTTTGTGTGTGTGTGTCTGCGTATGTGTGTTTGCGTGTATGTGTGTGTCAGCATGTGTGTGTGTGTGGCTGCATGTGTGTGTGTGTATGGCTGCATGTGTGTGTTTGTGTGTCTGTGTGTGTTTGTGTGTGTGTGTGTGTCAGCATGTGTGTGTGTGTGGCTGCATGTGTGTGTGTGTATGGCTGCATGTGTGTGTTTGTGTGTCTGCATATGTGTGTGTGTCAGCATGTGTGTGTGTGTGTGGCTGCGTGTGTGTGTTTGTGTGTGTGTGTGTGCGTGTGTGTGTGTGTGTGTGTGGCTGCATGTGTGTGTGTGTGTGTGTGTGCTATTGTGATTTGTGGGGTGTTGGGGGGAGAGTAAAGACAGTCAGATGACAAAGAGAATTACTATCTGCATCACAATGGAGGGATATGGGGTTGAAAGGGGATCCAGTGCAGTCCTATTCATCTTCTGCCCTGTGCTGCCAGCACTGCAGTGTGTTCCCTTCCCTCTACATCCTCCGTCTCCACCTTGAGTTCAAACACCTTCTCCTTTCTGTCAAAGCACAGCTGCCATTACTGGCTTATAATCACCCTGATAAGTACAGAAATGCACACTGCACTGGAAAAGCACAGAAGCACGTCTCAGCGTAATAGTACTAATGTACCTGTAACTCACGAGGTGTCGGAAGGGCCTGACAGAACCGAGCGACATTCAGTAATCACAGCCTACTCCTGCAGCTCTGTGTCATATCCGAAGGAGCGTGGAGGCGTCGCGATAAGCTCGCGGTAAACTTTAAACAAATAAGGCCTCGTTTGTAAATGCTTTGCAGTTTAAATAATCCGTGAGAGAAATCGGAGAGCGGAAGAAATGAGGAATTAGAGTATGTCGGAAAGACACACTCTGGATGCGTTCGGATCTGAAAAAACTTGGGCGAGTACATAAACCATATTCCAAAAACACAGACAAACCGACGTGAAATATGTGCGAGAATTAAACTATGATTAAATGAATGAATTATGAAGGGTAAAGGCTGCGAGAGCAGGGAAGACGAATGCATTACATCATCGCCAATGTCCAGACTGCACTGACCCCCGTAACCACAGCAACCGCCTCACCTGACATCACAGTCTAGGGTGGGGGGGGGGGGGGAGAGGATGGGGCAGCAGTGGACACAGTGACAGGTTAACCTTCAGTGCACATCCAAACACACGCACACGCACATGCACACGCACACACACACTAATCCACACGCGCGCAATATTCCTTAGAATAAAAACACAACATAGGCCCTGATAGGTGGAATCATCTTTGAAGGAGAGCTCCGAATAACCTGTCCGTCACTCTGCCTGTCCGTCTGTCTGTCTGTCTGTGATAAGCGCTCGGGGGGGCTACAAGAGTGGGGACTCGCATCACAAACACCCAACTACCATTCTGCTCAGACCAGACCAGACCTGCCCAGCTTCACTCTGCATTTTACTCAATGACAATATAGTATAATATTTTTCAAGCTCACTATGTTTAGTTTTGAAACGTGGTAAATGAAAGAGATGCTGTTCTGGCATGCATTGCGTGCATGTGTGTGTGTGTGTGTGTGTGTGTGTGTGTGTGTGTGCATTTTTTGGGTATGAGGAGAACAAGATTCACAGACCCTAAATGCCCCTCTATCACATTTTGACCCCCTGGAGAGAATGGGGAGGAGTCACGGAGGGATAAAGTTAGGCTTTAGGCAGCTACACACACACCTGCAATAATTACTTTCAGGCAAACACGTTACCTTTCAGGACTAGGTCCCAAAAACACTGATTTTAAAGCAAAAAGAAGCAGTCATATTGTTGCGTTCAGTTTATCAATTAAAAAATCGATTAAAAACCTTGGTAAATATCAGCATAATGGCAGGAATAATTCGCTAATGAAAAAACTACTGAGAAGAAAAGGGAAGGATCGGGTGCACTGCTAAGATTTAGGGTCTGTACAGACAGAAACATAAACGAAAGCAACCAGTTATCTTGGCAGAATACATGGATTCTATGGAAAATTGAACTACCAAATATGTTAAAATTGTATTCTTATATTTATTTTGACTATAACTGTCAAATCCAATTGGCAAAACAAAACGCAGATTACCCGGATGGCTTCTAGTGCATTAGCTCTCATTTAATAGCAACTCAAACACCCCCAGGGAGGATTTCTTT
Source organism: Ilyophis sp. 1 JC-2022 (assembly GCA_022702515.1). Lineage (NCBI taxonomy): Eukaryota > Metazoa > Chordata > Actinopteri > Anguilliformes > Synaphobranchidae > Ilyophis > Ilyophis sp. 1 JC-2022. Next base: position 100,669,711 of record CM040397.1, on the reverse strand, counting down.
AGGGCACAAACAGGGCACAAGTTTATTGAATCAATTAGCAGTCTGAATACACCTGCACTCTTTCCCAGCTGCTCATTAACCCTGATATAAGCCGTCAAAATAATAAACATCCACACAAAGTACTTGGTGAGCCTGTTCAACTAATTTATAAGTGCCAAAAACAATCAAGACTGCACAACATAGCCCAAGTTTTGTAACCATAACGACCATACATTAACAATCTATAAGTCAATGAGGACGAGGGCTAGTAAATAAGGGGAACAGGAAACATCACATTCAGAAACAAGTGTTTCAGGATCAAACATCACAAATAAGTATTTTTAATTCTAACCCAAGGCTGCCTGCCTATATATTGTGATTGTTAACTGACACTCATTGTCAATTAGGGTCCAGCTCATCAATACCTATATGAGACATAACTAGTAACTCGTGAACTAGTACAGGTAGTTATATAATATATATATTGAATTTGTAGTATGAATAAATACCATTTAAAAGAGGTTCTTGCCAACTCTAAGCAATTATCTGGTAATTATTTGGGAAACTGCTTGCTGTTCTTCAGTATATTTGTTTCTGCTGCAGAGAGAAATGTTAATTTGTACAATAAATTAGTATTTCTCTGGCAGCAGCAGCAGCCTCCTCGCTTGTGCTTCATAAACAGGACACGGTAGAACTGAAGCCCACTCAACCAGAGCTCCACAGCGCTGCACCCGCGCGGGGAAGCCCCCCAACAAAATGGACGCCTCTGGAGTTGGGACGCTTTATCACAAATTTCTACTATACCCCCTTCGGGCACGTAATCCCACGCCACAGCAGCGCAGAGGACGTGCGACGGGCGGCAGACGTCAGCTCAAACCAAATGATGCACAACACAGCCTCCTCACTAAATGAGGATGGGAAGTTATTAGAATCATTATAATATTATTAGCTACAGCGGTAGTAATAATATTAGCCTATTAGATTTCAGCTAAAAATAGAGAGTATAGGAATACATACTTTGGTGTGCAATCACATTTGAAAATATGAAACCAGAATCTACATGTTTTTAAACTGTGTTATTCTGAAAATATATGTAAATAACTTGCTACAATGCAGTGTGTGTTTGTGTGTGTGTGTGTGTGTGTGTTTTTACAAATTATTTTCATCTTAAAATAGTAGCATTGTAGCAACTTAATTACATATATTTTACAAATAAATAGAACAGCTTTTGCACTGTTGTGTCATAGGCAATAGCATAAGAACTTATGATATATAATATATTATTTGTATATATTTAATGGACATTTATCTTAAATATGTGTCACTATTATTTTGTTACTACCGGTTTATTATTATTATTATTATTATTATTATTATTATTATTCTACAAAATAGCTAAATACAGACACAGTTTGCAAGTCATTCATTTCTTAGAAAGTAGAGGCAATAAAGGAGGTTGCAATGTCTTAATCAAAACTGCACATTTGTATTCTTTCATTTTTCATATTTCAGATGAGTGAATATTAAAGATGAAAGCTCAAAGAATATGCAACCAGGGATTATAATCAGTTATGATCAGTTCTGAACCAGGTCTTTCCTCATTTTTCATATTTCAGATGAGTGAATATTAAAGATGAGAGCTCAAAGAATATGCAACCAGGGATTATAATCAGTTATGATCAGTTCTGAAGTTCTTTCCTCATTTTTATGCATTTGCAGAAATTTTTTTGTTTGTAAGAAACTTTCTACTTATAGTTGCCTACAAATGTATTTAGATTATATAATTAATAAGAAGTGCAATTACTGTCAATAAAAATGTAAAACTTAAACCACACACACAAAAGCTTTAAAAAGCTTAAACCAGACTGCTACCTTTGTCGTTCTTCAGTATGCATATACTTTGTGCACATTTAAAAATGACTATTAATTAATTTATATTGTTTTCCCCAATATAGTTTAAATGTCAAATGAGCTTGGTACATGAATTATTCTGCTCTATTCATTTTGAAGCTAGCCCTCAGGAAAAGGCCCACGGGATTACTGATAATCCTGTTTGAAATAGGCCTAATCATGAAATAAAATTATCCTGCTTTAGAAGCTTTTTGTAACAAGAGGGTGTCGATTTTATTAATTTTATTTTTTGTTTGAAGAAATATATATCCACAGCAAAAAAAAAAAAGAAAACACGACCACTTCTTAAACCAATTAAATAATTTCTTAAAAAATAATAATTCACTAAAACTGTATTTTCAACAATCAAACGAAATAATAAGTAGGCTACTGCAGGTTGCGCTCGCTAAGGGCGTCTGCACGAGCAGTAATACATTCAAACATAAAGTATAGCCTAATAACACGGGATGTTGAAATTAAAATATTATACAGGCTACATAATCTATGGTCGTAGATTAGAGGGGACACGTCAAACTGCAGCAAATCTGTTTCGAATATTGTCTGAACTGATTGTCAAGTACAGGCCTAAACTGGCCGCTTACACACTAGGCAGGTAGGCTATACTCCTACAACTGGAGCACTGCATAATTAAAAACTACACATTCCTGGCATAAAATTGATTGCAACAAAAGGAAAACCGAGAAACTTAATTTAAACACAGAACTTAAAATAAAATACAATTAGTAATCTCCATGGAGAATTGAAATTTGATCTCTCTCAAACGGTTGCGGAGCAATGGAATTAAACTCACCCGAACACATCTCGCGAAATCAGTGTAACCGTGGCCCGGTGCGAGCACTGCCCCGTCCCCGGACTGGGAGAAATGCAAAACGAACCAAAACAACAAAAGCGAAAAGGAGGGCTTTTCTCAAGCGTCTTCCTTAATGCATTATCGAGTGCTTACAAAACGCTTTTCCTCGGAATTGCACATTGCAAAGTCCCACATAAAAGGTGTTTTAGATACGGAGGTGGAATTTTTAAAAAAAGAACAAGAAAAAGGGGATAAGCGAGAATGAAGAAGAGGGAGCTCAGGGTTAAAGGCTCGGAGTCGGACAAAAAATGAAAAGGCGTTGTAAAAGAAAAATGAGAGAAAGGCGAATGCGGGAGAAGCAGCTGTGAAAGCCAGGAGAGGAGAAAGAGGAAGAAAAATGTGCGTCTCGCGGCCGCGCTTCCTCGGCTTGTATGGAGGCCCCTCTCGCTCTAAGCCGCTACCCCATTCACCCACCGCCGCCACTTGTCTCATCAAAAGGCGTTGCCGTGGCGACAGCTCCACATGTTGCTGATGGTGATGGGGGGGGGGGGGGGGGAGAGGAACACAGATGAAAGGAATAGAGATGAAAGAGCCAGACCTCTCATTTCAACCAACTATCAGTTATTTCCAACAACAACTATAATAATAATAATAATAATAATAATAAATAGATTATTGCATCTGAGTTGGTGCAAACTAAACTGAAACAGAAATAATGTCTTTTTGGGATTAGTCCTAATAAATATGTATCAATTCATCAATTGTACCTGTACTGATTGTTAGTAACTGATTCTCTAATATACAGTATATGATGGAGAATATGGATTTTTAGAGTATCTCTAAAATGTCCTTTTGTTTAAACGTTGGAAGTGACTTACAGTAAGTAAAGAATCTATATATCGTGGTAAAACCACTCACAGTATTTCAGCCTTGAGCTGTGCTACAAGAAAACCACAACAAACTGATAAAACTTAACAGGCTTTTGAAAAACGATCTCACAGTAAAATCCTTATTGTTTCACAGAGTTTTTATGAGCCAATGGGGACTGCATGCACTCTGTTCGGGTTGAGAGTACACTAAAAGAGTTGATTTTTGACAAAACATTTGGTTGTGTGCGTGCTCACGTGTGCGCGCACACACACACACACACACATAATTTGGTAATAGGGGATAAACAGATAAGAAACATGTTGGGAAGAGTGAACTCTCAGGTCATTAAAACCAGGCCACAGTGCTGAGATAATCCCAGGCCAGGTGCACACCTTTCTCAGGGACTGTTTTTACCATCTGGGGATGGCCTTCTTATTAAAATGAAAGTAATCTCAAATACACACTAAATAAATAAGGTGTTCACGTGTGGTTCAATTTCATCTAAATATTGTCAACAAGAGATTTTTCATCACCGAAGGCATCTTTTTAAGATAAGGTCACATTTTCAGAAACACCCACATGTGATTAAGGGGCGTGACTCTGATCCACGGGGCACAATTGACAAGATTAATAACAAGTCAAATATGGTAACTGTCAGTCGCCCACAAGACAGATCCTTAAAAAATATTTCTGAAATGTTTTGCAAGCCATGCGAGCTTACAGTTTCCAGAGAGACAGTGGCTAAAGCAAGGCTGTATAATAGTGCCACAGCACACATGTTTGGGATGTAACCACGGTTATTCAGACATGAAGGAGACAGACGGTGACATAAGCACTTATTGGTGCCAAACCCAAAGCAAAGTACACACTCAGACATAAAGCTACGGTAGAGGAACACTGTTCTTCTTTAAGGAACACATTTCCCAAACATACAATTGAAGTACAATAATGTTCTATTTGAGTCCTAATAAGTACCTTTTCAAGCTAAAAAAAGGTATAAATTAATTATGCTGGTTAGGGGCACAATTTTATGTACCTATAGGGTACCATCCCAGTGACAAGCGTTTGTACTTTTAGGCACTTTTTGTACCTTTTTTCTGAGAGTGTAGCCACATAAACAATTGGGACTTTTTATTTCTGGTTTGGCACAAGTGGATATGTCACAGCCTGTCTCTAAACCGTCTTCCTGAACCTCACTGTAACGCACCCCAAAGGTGGCATTTAAAGACACAGGGAATTTGGGGATACTGTTTCAAGAAGTGCGTTCTTTCCTTAAAACCATACTGACTATAAACAGTAATATACAGACCTGTTTTCTGTGGATGTAATGTGGTGTGTGATTATTATTATATCACATCCTATTGAGTGTGGTCAAACATTAATTATTACCGTAATAATTAATTTTGAATAAAAATGTTATTGTTTAAGTAACAACTAAAAGCGAAGCTTAAAAACCCAATAAGACACACGCATACCTTATTCATCAACACACGGTATACGTCACCTCACCCTGAAAATAAACATACCAATAAAGTAATATACCAATGACTGGTACGCTTATATATTTAAAAAATGTTTTTATAGAAAAGTTGTCTTAGATCAAAACATAACTGTGGGATCAATGGTTGCATAAAGGGTAAAAGATCAATAAAACACCAGGACGGCAAAATGGTAGTGACTTTAAACTGTACAAACACAGTGCACTGAAAAGAGTTATTATCATCTTCATTAACTCCTTCCCCACTCCCTCAAGGTAAGTAAGGCCAAACCAAGGGCTGTCTGGGGGCTTGTACTGCTAAAGCACTGGTACTGGCCGTTTAAAAAAAATGGGCCAAATATACTGTATATATATATATATATATTTATTTTTTATTTTATTTACATTTTTTTCAGAAATGCAGCACTCCAGGGTTCAAATTGTATGTGTATCAACAGCCATTTAAGTCTATTTATACCAGCATATGTTTGCACATCACATTGTATAGTAAAACCGAACACTAGCACAAGACCAGTAAACCGCTGGAGCCCCTGCCCTATCTTTCTTTACAGACGGACATACTGGCCTCGCCTTCATCAGAAATCAATGCCATGGCCCCGCCTTCCATCAGACGATGATGTATTAGCTGTGACATCATCAGAAATTGATATCCGAGCCCTGCCTTTATCAGAAGCCTATTTTTTGGCTTAGCCCTCCCTTAGCATCAGATTCAACAACAAGAAAAACAGAGTCTAGAAAAGACCCGGTCACGTACACAGAATCTTTTTTGTAACACGACTATATTCGACTAAGTTTCTCTGCACCGCATGTGTTGTATATGTGGTATGTGTGTGTAAGTGTGTGTGCGTGTGCGCGACGGTATCCAAACCCAAGCGAGGAGCAGTAAGCAAGTATTGCACTTAAGAAGAGCGCAGAGTAATCACAGCATGGGTTCGGAAGAACAAGCACCTTCTATTCAGCGAAGATTTCAGAGCAGAAAAATACGAACAACAAAACATAAATACATGAATCGAGTGAGGAGATGGAGAGAGAGAGAGAGAGAGAGAGAGAGAGAGAGAGAGAGAGAGGCGGGGGGGATTATTCTCCATAATAGAGAGACTTAAAAAGAGGCAGGTGCAGCCGAGTCACATTATTGGGTCAGAGAGAGAGAGAAGACAGAGATAGAGAGAGTTAGAGAGCGAGGGGGGGGGGACAGAACCAGGGGAAAATTAACCAAGCGCACTCACACACACACACACACACACACACACACACACACACACACACACACTCACACACACTCACACATGCACACACACACACACACACACACACACACACACACTCACACACTCACACACACTCACACAAGCACACACACACACACACACACACACACACACACACACACACACACACACACACACACACACTCACACATGCACACACACACACACACTCACACACACACACGCACTCACACACTCACTCACACACACACACTGCAGCTCGCCACAGAAAGGAGAAGAATAATTAAAAAATGAGCAGCGAGGAGGAACAAAAGACATTATTCCACATTCAGGTCTGCAACAGCTGTATGCAGCCGAAAGAGAGAGAGAGGGAGGGAGGGAGAGGGGGGCTTGAATCTGCTCTGATGGAGAGCACAAAGGATGGCAGAGAAAGAGAGAAGTGGGGGTGAGAGGGAAGGGGAGGAGGGCTGACAAAAAAAAAAGAACAAAAAGAGAGGGAACTAGAAAATGACAGAGGAGAGAATGTAAGGGACAGGAAGAAAGAGGGGTAAGACATGTGAAAAGGAGAAAAAGAGAGAGAGAGAGAGAGAGAGAGAGAGAGAGTTTAGTGCTGTGGGCTGAGGGACAAGAACTGTATGGAACTGAATTGAAGCTTTTGGGACGAGGCACAAGAGTGGTAGGTTTAAAAGAGAGAAGGACCCTATCGGAAATCCAAATAAAACACACTGCTGCGGAATGCAGAAAGTGCAGGTATTTATGCATTTCTGAGGACCGAAATATAAAGCATTATAACAAAAATCTACACATTCTCAGAAAGCAGGCTCTCAAAACCCTTCAAATCAACTTCTGTGACACAGGATTCAGCCTGTATGCACATGTACCGTGTGCATGCATGCATATGTGTGTGTGTGTGTGTGTGTGTGTGTGTGTGTGTGCTCCACAGCCACTGACTAAACACTGGGCAAATGTTGGTCCTTAAACTTTTCTATTGAGCGTGTGGTTTGAACACAGAAAGCATTTTCCTTCTAGTTCTCTCTTCTTTCATGTTTCCCGATCTTGCCGAAACCAGCAGCTCATCGACAGACACCTTTGTGCACAAGGCTTTCTTTAATTTTTTTATACTGGCAAATATATGTCTAATCCAGCAATCTGTGGAGAAGGAGACCACCTCCCTACCTCTCCCACCCCTGTCTGAAGGATCTTCAGGCCTGTCTCTGCCTGCAGAAAGGTCTTCTCTGCCACTGCGGGGGAAAACCAGTCACAATCACAATGTTTTCTGTGAAAAATAATGTTGTTGTTTTTTTTACAATAAATATTTTAGTGAAGTTCAAAGTTCATGACACCGCATGGTAAGGATGTCCAGATGCTTTGTGAAGCTATTTTCCTGTCTATGTGGATACATTATACTTTCTATCAGAAGGAGAAAAAATGTTTCCCAGTATAATATTGTGAGATTGTGTTATTTGTTAGACTTATACTTTATTTCTGTTTCTGACTGTAACCCTCTATATATTTTGTCAATATTCACTGAGAACCACTTTAATAACAGAAGAGAAAGGGGTGGATTATGGGTATAAATTAGCTAGTTTCAGTCTCTACCACAGAGCAGAGAATAGAAAGGGGTGGCTTATGGGTATAAATGAGTGACTCTCACTCTCCTACCACAGTGCAGAGAATAGAAAGAGGTGAATTATGGGTATAAATGAGTGAGTCGCAGGCTCACCACAGTGCAGCTACTCACCAGCTTTGTCAGCCACATCATCTGCACTCAGGTTCTGCTTGTTCTGTCTAATCCTGAACGTCAGGGCAGGGCCCACCACACTGCAACCAATGGAAAGACTTGGTCACTCATATGTACACACACACACACTCACACACTCACACACACACACACACACACACACACACACACACACTCACACACACACACTCACACACACACACTCACACACACACACACTCACACACACACACACACACACACACAGACAGTGGGTTGCACTTGGTTTCTGCATGATGATAGAAACATATACAGGTATATGAGGAGCAGTGAATGAATGAATGACAGTGAATAGTGGTGAAGAGCAACGAGGAGCAGTGAGGAGCAGTGAGCAGCAGTGAGCAGCAGTGAGGAGCAGCGAGGAGCAGCGAGGAGCAGCGAGGAGCAGTGAGCAGCAGCGAGGAGCAGTGAAGAGCAGTGAGGAGCAGTGATTTGCAGGGTGCACATTGCGGTTCTGCAGTTGCCTACCTGATGTTGATGAAGGTGCTGGTGGTGAGATGGATCCTCTCAGCCAGGGTCTCCAGCAGACGCACCCCATCAAACAGGCTGAGCGGACTGTGCACAAACAACAGGCTTATAATCAGTCACCAACAGTTACTCACTGTAAACCTCCCCAAAAACAAAAATATATAAATCCCGTAAATATGTGTAAAATATGAGGAAGTTGATCGCAAATAATAGGCACCCCACTCACCAAAAATCCAAATACAGAGCCGTTTTGTCCGGGCCCAAGTCTGTCAGTTTGGTTCAGAATTTTGAACCACCCCCCCTCCCCCCAATAAACAAGTAGTAAAATAGTTACATATAGAACTACAGGATAAGAAAACCGGTCAGGGGTCAATGGTCAGAGGGTAAGGGTTATGACAGTTCTGCAGGACACGCTAGATGTACCTCTGATTGGTGACGATGTAGCCATACTCCTCCCTACTCTGTGGGCCCCCTCCTGCAGTAGGCCCCGCATTGGGGCCCCTGGTACTCTTAGCGTTCAGCTCGTCTTCCTCCACCGACACAGTCGGCCCCTGAACTGTGGTCCCAGCCCCCAAAGTGACTGCGAGAGTTTGGCTGGGAGCCAAAGCAGTTGAAGGGCCCTCAGGGGCCGTCTGGGAGCTTGAGGCCGTGGCCGGGGCCGAAGAGGGGGCGGGTATGGGGCCCCTCTCACCCATGTGTGTCATAGCGCCTTCCGTGAGCTCGGCCTGTGAGAACAGCACACCAGGGTCACATTCACTGCCCCATTTGCACTTTTAATTATTTGCTTAATTGTTTTTTATCGACTCGTGTTTAACAAAAAAAGAGCAAAAACATTCTCATTAAATTTCACTGGCAATTTGTGGCAAATGACAAAATCTGCTGAAATCCCAGAATTAATCTGAATTCAGTGAATTTCTTTGTAATAGATGTATCCACTGCCACCTATTGATATTTGGCTGAAACAACATGTTGGAGCCGACCAAACCCCTTATGTTCTCCAGACTTCACAAATATAGCTTTTTCCTTGAATGTCCACCCATACAAGTGAGTCATTTATGGATTTTTCTGTTAATAACACACCAGACTGACTACCTTTCCAGTATCTCAGAACCTGTCAAACCTAAGACAGCTTAAGTCAAGCCCAAGCAAGCCTAACTTGTGCTGAAAGACATCTTTGAATATGTGGAAAGCCCTTCTTATTCCTTAAACATACCTTCTTTATTGAGACCGCGCCATCTTGGTATTGATCTGAAGAACACAGACAAAGACGTGTTCTCTTGTTACATATGCCCAAGTTTGTTTGTTTCTGTTGGGTTGTAGACCCAACAGATGCTGAATGACATTCATTTCGTGACCACGTAGATAGCAGCAAAGTAGATAATTGTATTCAACAGAGGTGTAAAATCCAGGTTCAGAAAGTAAAAATCTCACCCACTATTTTGTTACAATCACCTGGACTTGCTAATTAGCACAAGTCTTCTGCCAGGAGGTAGAACTAATTAGTGAAATCAGCTGGATGAGTTCATGGGTCGGAGAAACACATGGAAGGACTTTTACTTTCTGACCCCTGGACCTTCCACCTCTGCTGGCACTAAATAGTTTGTAAAGTGTTTAGAGCAGTCGTATGTTTTGCACACCTGGGGTTCGTAGAACGGCGATCAGGCTGTCCAACTGTTGTGGGGTTAGGTCCTTCACATCAATACCGTATCTCTCCAGCAGTGCAGCGATCCTCTGCAGAGTGACATCTGCCAAGCCGTTGCATTACGGCATTACGTTACAGCATGCTACGTTACATTACCTTGCATTACATGCGTTACGCTTATGTTAATTTACATTACATTACAGTTCCTTGACCGCTAAACTACACTGCCGCTCACATTTATGTTAAATTACATTAATTTAGTGGGCACTCTTATCCACTTAGATAACTGCAAAGCGGATACGCACATTCAATAGGTTAAGAACAAGAACATTAAGCAGTGATTTGTGCTAACTGCTTAACTGTCTATCGCTCTTAAGAGTGCCACGAGACATGATAAAACCAGCCGTAGTGTTTGCAGCAATCGGCTGTCCTGTCAATTCATGTAAACTATTCAGTCTACAGTGCCAAGATCAGAAGAAGTGCTCGGAAAGTGCTAGGGGTTGAGGGAACCAAGATATAGGTGTGTCTTTAGTCTGTGCTGTTAATGCAATGCTGTACAAACTGAGCCATAGGACCACAACATAGGGCGGCTCTCAAAAAGAAGGGTGGATGCATAACGTGGGCCACACTCACCGTCCAGAGCCATCATAGCGCGGTAGTTCTGTGGGGCCTTCTTGTGCTGCCGTCGGCTGCCAATCTCCTCCTCTTGGGAAATGTAGTCCTCTGCGTAGTCCAAGGGGAAGTCGAGCTCCTCGTAAAAGGGAGAGGTGGACACTGCCGCCACCCGGTGGCGGGACGAGGGCGGTGCGGAGGAGAGGTAAAGGGACACCAGATCCTGCAGCAGCTGCCTGTCTTGGTCCCTGACATGAGCGCGGTCGCTCCTTAAAGCAGAGGAGGGACGGGGGTACCCAGGTCTCCCTAAAGAGTTTAGGGACCGTTCCTCTTCTTCTTGGTACCCATACTGGAAACATAAGCAGGCAGACAAAAAAAAGCCATTGACAAATACAACTTTTGGTTTTGGTACATGGCGTGCTTATATACTAATGTACAGTATATACATATGTATGCATTTGTATATGATTTACATCATGGAAACATTTTGTGAGATGATTGTTGGCCTTTTTTTTTTGCTCACATATTGAAAATGCACCCCCCCCCCCAAAAAAAAAAAAAAAAAATAATAATTTTATACATAAAACATAGAAATAAACAGTTCATCTTTTATGTTACAGAGAGTTCAATTTTCTGCTTGCACAAAAAGGTTTCTGCGTGACAGTGATGTTGGGTGTGTGTCCAGGCAGCCACACCTGGGGGTAGGTGTACGGGTCCAGCAGTGGGGTCTGCATGTGGAGGGAGGCCTGAGCCGGGTCGGACAGAATCATGTAGTCCAGGTAGCGCTGCACCAGAGCCGGGCTGATCTGCTCCACGCTCGCCCGAGACTTGGAGCCAGGGTAGGCCATCCTGCCTGATGACTTCTCTGGGGGCTGGGAGAGTCTGAGAATGGAGAAGTAGAGAGAGAGAAGAGAGAGAGAATGAGTGAGTAGAGCATAGCGGGTAAGGGGAGAGAGTAAGTAGAGAGTATGGACAAGGGGAGAAAGTAAGTAGAGAGTATGGACAAGGGGAGAGAGTAAGTAGAGAGTATGGACAAGGGGAGAGAGTAAGTAGAGAGTATGGACAAGGGGAGAGAGTAAGTAGAGAGTATGGACAAGGGAAGAGAGTAAGTAGAAAGTATGGACAAAGGGAGAGAGTAAGTAGATAGTATGGATAAGAGGAGAGACTAAGTAGAGAGTATGGACAAGAGAAGAGAGTAGTTCTGGAGAAGAGAGAGAGAAGAAAACAAAGAAGGAAGATTCAGGAGAGAGAGGGGTGGGGGGTACCTAAAGAGCATTACTTACTGTGATGGGGGGCTCTCTCGAGACCGGGCAGGGGTACGCGTTTGGGGAACCCGGCCTAGCTCCTTGGCGATTATGTACTGGGTGATGTCATCCTGCCAGGAGAGGCCTGAAAAAACCATAGCAACACTGAGTTCTCAATCAAACTGAAACACGTAGCAACAGGAATGTGTGTATGTGTGTGTGTGTGTGTGTGTGTGTGTGTGTGTGTGTGTGTGCATGTGTGCATGCGAGTGTCATATGTGTGTTTGGTGGTGTATCCTCTGTGCCAGTGGTCCCCAACCCTGTCTCTGGAGATCTACGGTCCTGTAGGTTTTCACTCCAGCCCTAACAAAGCACATCTCATTTAACAGCTAGAGATCTACCACCCTGTAGGCTTTCACTCCAAACCTAACAAAGTACACCTCATTCAACAGCTAGAGATCTACCATCCTGTAGGCTTTCACTCCAAACCTAAAGTACACCTCATTCAACAGCTAGAGATCTACCGTCCTGTAGGTTTTCACTCCAACCCTAACAAAGTACACCTCATTCAACAGCTAGAGATCTACCACCCTGTAGGTTTTCACTCCAAACCTAACAAAGTACACCTCATTCAACAGCTAGAGATCTACCGTCCTGTAGGTTTTCACTCCAAACTGAACAAAGTACACCTCATTCAACAGCTAGAGATCTACCGTCCTGTAGGTTTTCACTCCAACCCTAACAAAGTACACCTCATTCAACAGCTAGAGATCTACCACCCTGTAGGTTTTCACTCCAAACCTAACAAAGTACACCTCATTCAACAGCTAGAGATCTACCGTCCTGTAGGTTTTCACTCCAAACTGAACAAAGTACACCTCATTCAACAGCTAGAGATCTACCGTCCTGTAGGTTTTCACTCCAAACTGAACAAAGTACACCTCATTCAACAGTTGAGCTGCTAATTATCAGAATCAGGTGTGCCAAATTAGGGTTGAAATTAAAATGTACAGGGCGGTGGATCTCCAGAAACAGGGTTGGGGACCACTGTTCTGTGCATATACAGTGCTGCTCGAAAGTTTGTGAACCCTTTAGAATTTTCTGTATATCTGCATAAATTTGATCTAAAATGCGATCACATCTTCACTAGATTCAGCTGTAAATTACACTGGAACAGTATGGAACACATGACTGACTAAATGGCTGTAAGTCATCCAGGGTCTAAGGTATCAAACGAGCCCCAAACCATCACTCTGCAGCCAGATATGGAGTAGATGTGGATGGATCACTTTAAGAGTTTCTTCTCCTAACTTTTTCCCCCATGAAGTTCTATAAAAAAATAGTCAGGAAAAATAACCTTTGCAGTGATCCATTCACATCTACTCCATATCTGGCCGCAGAGTGATGGTTTGAGGCTTGTTTGATACCTTAGAATAGACCATGGATGACTTAAAGTCATTTAGCCAGTCATGTAGTCCATACTGTACCAGTGTAATTTACAGCTGAATCTAGTCCCACCCCCCAATTCCCATAGAAATCCATTCAAGTGCAGAGAGGTTATAGTATCGCTTGTAACAATACCTGAAAATAAGATATTGAGAGTCTTTTGATATCGATGAGTCACAGACTTCAGGAAGTAACAGCGTGCAAAGGATATGTGACCAAATATTAAATATGATACCTTAAAAATACGTATGATCCAAGGGTTCACATACTTTTGCCAACAAAGCATTTAATGTTGGATAATTTTGCTCAATAAATAAATTACAAAAAAATAATGTTTTTTGTGTTTTTTGTTGAGCTGGGTTCACTTTATCAAGTTTTAGGAGATGAAGATGTGATCACATTTTAGATCGAATCTATGCAGATATACAGAAAATTCTAAAGGGCTCACAAACTTTCGAGCAGCTCTGTATATGCTTTGACACACATGCGATCATGGACCATGGTGGGGGCGGTGGGCGGGGGGGCGTTCTATCTGTGCACATACCAGATGCCCTAGGACCCCCTACAGTACCTTCAAGGACTCCCAGGGGTATTTTCAAATACCCTCTGTTGAAAACTCAGGCAAGAAACCATATAGCAAAACACTATAGTTTTATTTGTGCAGGTATTCAAAGTTTATCGTAGTGACGTATTTTAGCCAGCAGGGGAGGACAATGCCCCTTTCTGCCAAAGAAAACGAACAAGGCAGTTGCTACCTGCTTGCTTTATGAATATAAATATCTTACAGCTCCATGGAAATTTGTACACAAAACCTGCAGATTTGTATGTAAGAAGTATGTATGTCACTGGGTGGGTGTATGACAATGCGTGTTGATACGTGTGCAGATGTATATGGGCTGATGTGTATTGACGAGTGAGTTTTGATGCGCATTGATGTGTGTATGCGTACAAGTGTGTGTGGGTGTGGATGTGTGTGTGTGTGTGTGTGTGTGTGTGTGTGTGTGTGTACACTGTAAAAAATTGCCTCCCCTAACTTAAAAAAACTTGGAAATGTTTTCCACAGCCTTTTTGAGTGAACTCAACTTTTGGGCAACATGTTGAATACAATAACAATTTAGAGTTAACAAAACAAGCTGTACATGTTGGCTAAAATTATAATAATAAGTTGCACAAACTTGGCTTTAACAATGTTTACAGTGTACGTGTGTGAGTGTGTGTATCTGTGTGTGTGTATGTGTGTGTGTGTGTGTGCTTACCCTGAATCATCAGCTGTTTCAGGACCTCTTGTAGTCTCTGCAGCACAGGTACAGAGACCTGGTACTGAACCCGGTCCTGTCTGGAACCCTGACACTGTCCAAACAGGCCATCTGTAAACAAATAAACACCACAATACACCCTAATGTACCCACATACCCACAATTACCTTTATAATTCAACATACAAACACCACAATACACCCTAATGTACCCACATACCCACAATTACCTTTATAATTCAACATACAAACACCACAATACACCCTAATGTACCCACATACTCACAATTACCTTTATAATTCAATATACAAACACCACAATACACCCTAATGTACCCACATACCCACAATTACCTTTATAATTCAACATACAAACACCACAATACACCCTAATGTACCCACATACCCACAATTACCTTTATAATTCAACATACAAACACCACAATACACCCTAATGTACCCACATACCCACAATTACCTTTATAATTCAACATACAAACACCACAATACACCCTAATGTACCCACATACCCACAATTACCTTTATAATTCAACATACAAACACCACAATACACCCTAATGTACCCACATACCCACAATTACCCATATAATTCAACATACAAACACCACAATACACCCTAATGTACCCACATACCCACAATTACCTTTATAATTCAACATACAAACACCACAATACACCCTAATGTACCCACATACCCACAATTACCCATATAATTCAACATACAAACACCACAATACACCCTAATGTACCCACATACCCACAATTACCCATATAATTCAACATACAAACACCACAATACACCCTAATGTACCCACATACTCACAATTACCCATATAATTCAACATACAAACACACACACACTATATCAAAACAACAAATAGTTTACCTACCTGGTTAAATAAAAATATCAATATCAACATGCCTCACTATACACAGAAAACACATAAAAAAACACACACTTTTTTTGGAGCAGGTATAGGGCAGACTAAATGCCTTCTTGTTAAGATCAGTCAAACTGTTTGGAATATCAAACATATGCAGGCACATAAATGAGAAGTCCATTGTTGCATGATTATTTTATAGGTAAAAATATGCCTGTGAGTCATGTTGCGGTGGAATAATGTGGTTTATATTGCTAAGCTTCACTGGTCGCAAACTGCACCCAACCTGAACCCTCTGTCCCTACAATAACCACATACACTAGCAAAATATATGACTCTGTGTTATTTATAGAAAAGGACTGCAGATTACCGTTTGATTTGGGATCGAGGGAGACGGAGGTGTAATGGGTTCAAATGATTGGCCGAGAGCCAGCGACTGCACACTGGGAGAAACACCGGGCAGACAGGTATAGCCAAGAGTCCACAGGGTGCGGGCGGGCATGTGTGTGTGTGTGTGTGTGTGTGTGTGTGTGTAAAAGTGTGTGTTTGCCCCAGCAACGGGTGTACTATGTATGAGTAAGTAGACAGTAGAGAAAAGGGAGAGAGTAGGGCCACACAGCAGAAACTATGGTGTAAATGCAACACTGCTGGTGTACATTTAACACCCCAGAGAGTTTATATGAGTCTACCGTCTCATACAAACACCCTAGGGTGTTAAATGTACACCACCATTTGTGCTGTGCAGAGAAGAAAGAGAGAAAGTAGAGTATGGAGAAGGGAGAGATGTTAGATGCATGCGGCAATATTCAAGCCTGCAAGAGACTGTGTGTATGTGTATATTTATGGGGGCGGCAGTGAGGTATAATGGCTCAGGAACTAAGCTTGCAACCGAAAGGTAGCAGTTGGTATCCAGCTGTAGAAATGGATACTATGTAAAATCAAATAAAAATAAAAATAAAAAACATGCAAAAACTGTGTAAGTCGCTCTGGATAAGAGAGTCTGCTAAATACCTGTAATGTAATGTACTATATGTGAAAATGCACGATAGTTTGTTAGCATGAGAAATATGCATATAATAATGTTTAAAGAGGTTGTTTTTTTGTGAGAGAAAGAGAGAGAGAGAATGTGTGAGAAAGAGAGAGAGACAGAGAGAGAGAGAGAATGTGTGAGAAAGAGAGAGAGTAAGGGGGAGGAGGGAGAGTGTGCGTAAGAGCACGCCAGTGACTCATCTGCTCTGAGCGGAATGATTGTGGGGGAGAGAATGCTGCTGCCGTCAGACTGATGATGTCAGCGTTGCCAGGGAGATAGTGGGAAAGAGCTGTGATTGGACTGAAGTGAGAGTAGCAGGTGAGGGAGAGAGACCCTGTGTTTACACACACACGCCAGCAGATAAGCAGTACACACAAAGATGAAGGCAGACCACTGACACTTTAAGGTTACTCCCATTTTCTCTGCCCACAAAGCTGGAGCTCACTAAACTGACTATGAATATAATTCAATGAAAGAGGACATCAGACAACACAAAGGTAGTAATGAGAAAAAAAAAAGTAAATAGTTTAAAAATATCTAAGCTCCGACAAGATTATTATTATTATACACTGCCTGGCCAAAAACGTACGGCGCGCATTCGTCATGGCATTGTTTTGTGAACCCTATGCAATGTCACAACATTTATTTCCATCCAGAGTTGCATTCATTTTTGGCCGAGATCTTGTATTGACGACGGGAGAGTCGAACCACTCCGTAAAGTCTTCTCCAGCACATCCCAAAGACCTTCAATGGGGTTAAGGTCAAGACTCTGGTGGCCAATTCATGTGTGAAAATTATTCCTCATGCTCCCTGAACCACTCTTTCACAATTTGAGCCCGATGAATCTTGGCATTGTCGTCCTGGAATATGCCCATTAATGGGATAACCTGGTCATTCAGTACATTCAGGTACTCAGCTGACTTCATTTTATTGCTGCATAACGTTGCTGAGCCTTGACCTGACCAATTGAAGCAACCCCAGATCATAACACTGCCTCCAGAGGCTTGTACAGTGGGCACTATGCATGATGGGTGCAACAGCCAGGCAGTGTATAGTATATATTACATGTATTTTTTTTTTTGGCCCAGGCACACACTCACAGACAAAGAGAGAAAGCTACAAAACAATCTTATGAAATAACCCAAACTCACTGATAGTACCACACACCCTCTCGCAGACACAAACAGACTCACACACACACACACAGACACTCACTCACAGACAAACAGACTCACACAGACTCACACACACACAGACACACACAGATTCACACAGACAAACAGACTCACACACATACAGACACACACAGACAAACAGACTCACACAGACTCACACACACACAGACACACACAGATTCACACAGACACACACAGACAAACAGACTCACACAGACTCACACACACACAGACACACAGAGTAAACTGCTTGTGTGGCAGGTTTTGCACTGACAGGAACCGCTGGGTGTTACACAGACAGGACCCAGCACATTTAAAAGACGATGAGCCCAAAGTTGGGGATTTAGGACAGCGGGGGTTTGGGGAAGGTGAGGTTAGGGTTAGGGTTAGGTGTCACACAGACAGGACCCAGCACATTTAAAAGACGATGAGCCCAAAGTTGTGGATTTAGGACAGCGGGGGTTTGGGGAAGGTGGGGGTGCAGTCGAGAGAGCAAGCCTGTGATGGATTTCGCAGCAGGACATACAGTATGTGAGAGTACTATGTACGTGTGCATGTGTGTGTGTGGATGTAGAAATATCTACATCTGTCTCCACTCTTCTCCACAGGGGACTCTACTCACCATCAGCACAGAGTTGTTCCCTGGTGCATAGCCTCTTCTCAAACAGACAGCCTGGGACAGAGAGGGAGAGACACACCACTTCAGCATCTTAGAGCAGGCCAGAGGATCCCGTCCCAGTGCCACACTGGATCTCTCAGCCCAGGGAAAGGCTTGCGTTGGCATTTTGAGGAGAACGCACGGTTCAGAAGGCTTCAGTGTCCTTCCCCAGCACAAATAGATTCGGCTCTGCTGGGCGTCGACAGAATCTGGGGCGGACGTGGAAGGAGCGGGAGTCGCGCGTCCCCAACGGCTCCTCCGAGCCGCTCGTCGAGCATCTCACACGCCGACGAGCACGCAGCCATCCCGGAGCACACTGGGAGCTGGCTGACTCTGGAGGGGGGGGGGGGGGGTCTCTCAACCCTGTGCAGCAAGTCCCCTCACACCAGGATGCAAGAACGTTATGTGCCCTGCCTCCTGTGTCTGCATAAGCAGTGCACACTTATAAAGTACACTCCTCCAACCCGCAATGGTAAGACATCCATCAAAAAGGAAGGCTGTGTCCGAATCAAAGCCCTATCTACTCCGCCCTGTGTACTGTGTGCTAGCATAATGTATACTGCATACCGTTTCAGTGGTTCTGTTTCAATGAGAAAAATATGCCATGAACTATTATCAGCGGAAAAAAAACAGAAATAAGTATATCATCTGGGGAGTTTAACATTTCGAGAACTTTCGCCTACTTAACAACTTTCTCATCCAGTGTACTCAACTAGAATACTCAATAGTATAGAAGGGCGTTGATTGTGACACAGCCGAAGTTTCTGCCCCAGAGAGAGGCCTGTGGGCCTCTCTGAAGTGCATTGTGGGTTTGGAGAGGCCCAGAGCACAGGTCTCTGTCTAGAGGAGAGGTTTTGGAGAGGCAGTGGTGTGGGAGAGGTTTTGTCTCCTCGTACCAGCACAGCTGGTCAAACACAGATATGGCGCCGTGGCAACGGCCAGAGTGTGTGAAAGCAGCAGGCCTTGCCTGGTCAGAGGGGCACAGGAGAGCAAACACAGATAAAGCCCTGGAGCAACAGGAAAAGGGTGGCAGTCAAAACCAAAATCGGGCGATGGGAAGCACACGCCCTCCTGGGGCTGCTTCACTGCAGGGAACTGGATGATTTTCTCAAGTGAAGTCACCCTCTCTCTCTCTCTCTCTCTCACTCTCTGTCTTTCTCTCTCTCTATTTCTCTCTCTTTCTCTATTTCTCTGTCTGTCTCTCTCAAATCTCAATTATTGCAATGCTGGGATAAACAGTAGATGCTTTTCTTTTTCCACATCTATCCTCTCCTCCCCTCTTCCAGGAGAAACTGAAGAATTAACGTGTTGCCTGATGGACTGACTGGCCCCTGATGGACTGCCAGATGTGGAAAAAGTCACTCAATCATTTGTTACCCAGCAACAGGGTCTGCTCTGCCATGTAAAAAGATGAGTCATCGAAAGTTACTGACCAATTGGAAGCCAGCTACCACCAACGCACTGACCACTGAGCTGGGTCTAGGGGCCGTCTCAGACACACCCACCCCCATTCCAATTGCGGACCTGGGCCCCAGGTGTCAACCCAGGCCTACAATTCAGACCCAGACACTCAGCCCCACTCCAGAAATCCAGTACTGACAGCACAGACCACCACAGGCCCCTCTGGCTCATCTAAAACAGCGCTAGGAGTTTCAGCAAATATTGGCGACGTATAATCGAATCCCAGCGCAAACGAGGTTATCTGAGTGGGTGCTTCCTGCTCTCCCTATTGCTCTGGCTTGTGATTCCTCCTGTTTACGGTGTGCAATGCCTGCTGGGACATATGGTCCCTCCGGCAGGGCCCGATGACTGATGACTGGGACTATTTTTAACACAGACTCCCGCAAAGGACATTACAGCCTTTCATTAACTTAAACACATGAGCGAGAACGAAACTTAAAGATAAGAAGGCCGAAAGATTATGTCAAGTCTTTTCACGTTTTGTGGACTTTTCACGTTCGATGAACGCAGCTATCTTGAAAGCTCTTTCCGCACCGACTTAATTGAATTGCACCCTAAGAAGTAACACAATATATACTGTCATTTTATCACCATGGAAATTGAACAAACAGCTGACGAAAGACGTATGCCGAATGTACGATCCGTTTCTGGGACAAAACTCACACCCCTGATCGTTTTCATCTCACCTGCGTGCTGGCATTTTCAACAACAGCACAGTAAAATTATGAAGAAAGCAAGGGAAGAGTACAACCAACCCGGAAGCTTTTCAACCTCCAACACTGAAATTAAATTCAGCAGTAGGCTGAAGTGCAATCTTTACCTTTAACCTGTTTCTCTCCATATTTCTCAACTCTGTGATTAGAATGTTCTTAACTGAACATTCTAATGCTGATGTAACAATCACTGCTGGTAACTGAAAGCAATTGAGTTCTAGAACATTCACTTCGAATTTTGGAGAAGAAAAAAAAAAACATTCCAAAAAACCTGCTCTTCAAAGGTTAAGAAACAGTGACACACATAAACAGAAGCAGACAAGTTTCAAACCAGCACATGAATGAATAAATACCAAAAATGGGGGAAATACAGGCGTGTCGTTTGTCTATTTTTTTATCCATTATGTCCTGTATGCTTTTCATAGTTTCTAAGTAGGTATAAATATGCTGATATTGTTTTAATAAACCTAACTTGCCAAACACTCGCTTGGACACAAAGCACATTCCCGTACTCCAGCACTGTGTTCCTTCGCTCTCTCTCTCTCTCTCTCTCTCTCTCTCCAAATGTCCGGGACCTGCAGACACCCAGGCCCTGCATACAGAGATGTGGTGTAGGAGACGTCAGCAGTGAGTCAGCCCTGTCTCTAGCGGGCAGGGGGAGAGAGAGAGAGAGAGCAGAGTGATGGAGGGAGGATGGCCTCCCGGTAGATGTCGGTAGTGTGACATACCAGAGCCTTATGGTGCCTGTGAAAGAACTCCCGCTCTGCACTTCCTATGTTCTGCTTAAACAGTAACATAACAGGAGTACTGGGGAGGCACCTGGGTACAGGACAGGGCACCTGGGTACAGGACAGGGCACCTGGCACATTAGAACAAGGTGAAATACCAACAATCCCAAAATTAATCCAGCAGTGATTGTCCTACTATTTAGTCCCATAGCATAATGTCCCACACAGCCTTAGTGATCTCATCACACCTACACAATCCAGTCACATTCCGGACACAATAATAAATCTCTTTGTATAATTTTGGCTTAATCTAGAACACGGTGTCATTTGCCTGGCAGTCTTGTTTCAGCTTTGGGTAGCAGAAGACACGATGTTTCTGTTCCACTTGATGCGAACGTAATAAACATCTCCACCCCAGATGGAAACTGAGAGAACAGTGTCTGTGATATGTCACCGAATGCCTACTAGCACTGTGGTACTAAACGGATATCTTTCAATTAGATTAGAAAGGTGATCAAATATAAATGGAATCACTACACAGATATGATCAGGAAGAGAAACGTAGGCCATTAATGGTAATTAACAGCAGACACACTACTGGGCAGGCTGAACACAGAAAATAACAGCAAGAGGTAGTGGTATTGTGCAGCCATTTACAAATAAATGCGCCAAGACATTTCACCTGAAAGATTAGTCATCCGACCACCTCGGCTCTGTCTCACTTCAATAGAAATATCAACAGTTTTAATCAGACAGCAGGAGCCATCTCTGGCACAAGCACACAGAGATATGTGCTATAAGGGATACGGAAGGAGTATATTGTTGAATATATAGACAGACGGGGTGGATGGATGGATATAGGGTGAGATAGCCCTGAATATTCTCCTTTGACATTATAGTCAAGGCAGCTATATCCATGATATTTAATAACCAGACAACAAAATAAAAAATGTTCCCTGGTTCTGAAAGAAACAGACATGCTATGTGAACCTACGTATATGGCAAGTAGTCCACGCACTGCGTGACACCGACTCCACGCGGTTTTAACCCTCCCCCTCTGCCTCACACGTCACACCTAAAGCTATATAGCTGAAGGTTACCGGCTGTCTAATGCTGTTATTTCACCCAATTACAATCCGTAATTAGTTCCCCTGGTCTTTGTTAATTGTGCCTAGAGTAGCATTTGATATACTCGTGCTTCAGTGTGTACTTTCTCTGTCCGAGTAGCTGCCAAGAATCTCTCACACACTGAACAAATAATCATAATCCAGTACAGAAACATGCATGGGGCCTTTGACGCGGATCTAGACTTGCGTTCAGACTTTTTTTTAAATTCTGATTTGCGTCGAGTGAAGTCGTTGACAATTTGGAATGTCTTTTCACCTGCGCTAACCTAAAAAAGGGTACCGGACCTAGGGTATATGCCTATGTCGGATCCGTCCAATCACAAAGCTACGAGCTGTCAAAATGCAAATGCCATGTGAATGTGGTAGAGAGAGGGAGGATGATTAAGATGATTAAGGGTGCCTTACGAATGGAGTAAGAAGCGTAATACAGCAAGCTTAGCCATCGCTGTCCATGGTCCTGAAAGCATCAATGACTAGCACCACACCGCCCCCCACCCTCCCTTGGCACTGAATACACGAATGAAAAAAAACTCATGGGCCGATTTAGTTTTTATTTTATTGCTGTATTGTGGCTGAAATTGCTGTTCTGAAGTCACTCCCCACATCATTAAACATTGAAACAAAACAGTATAATGTACGCTTTACAAGTAATAGGGTTGTGCAACAAACTGTCTTTAAAATTAAATCATGCATTTTATCAATATTAGTACGAGTAGTATTACACTTTCTAATATTTTTATCAGTATATTTATCTATAATATAATAATGTTGCTGCCATTATACAAAATGTATGTTTTGTGAAAATCGCAACGATACAATCAATGTTGAGATACTTGACATATTATTTTCCCAGACAGAGGGGCTGTACTCTATAAAATAGAGCAACCGAGAGGCTAATACGAATATAACAAAACGTCTGCCTCCATCACATCGCACGAAGCGCTTTACGCCGTCAGACTGCTCTTCGAGACAGGCCTACGTAGAAATTAGACCGGAAATGCAATTCTAGTGTAGACACAAAACTTGATTTCACTATTTTTACACAGAAAAAGTACGGCAATTAACCAATAAATAAGCAGTTATGGTATCTTACACAGCTATATTGACTACAAAAATATTTGTGAAAGACACGTTTGTGCTCGAGAAGGTCTTGGACTCGGTAGCCTTGGCAACTTTTCTTCCCGTGCTTTAGAAATTCAACACTTCACTGATTCTCTCGCTATGAAGACCTTGAAACACAGACATACATACACACACTTGAATGTTTCGATGCAACTTGGCACTGCCTCGGGAACTGTGGTAGGCTAGTGAGTGTGCAGGTTTCACTTGGTTGCATCAAATCTGCCGCTTTCTCTACAACTAGCCTTCTAACACATTGAAAATGATCACCGTCGTGTTATTCATAAATATCATGATAATAATCTTAATGTACGTCCTTTGACAACACATTTGACAACACATTGACTGTTGTTATCTCCATATATGACTTCGAATATTTTACTGTACGTCGGCAAAGAAAAAGTAGAGATGAACTGAGCTTATTTTAAGAATGTACGCTCATCATAGAACTGTGCTTCTTCATTTTAGAGCAGATTAACCAACCCTGTCATTTTCTCCGACCGAAAGACCATTCTCAAAACCCCACCGCTTGCTCCGGTTCCAGTCCATCACAACATCGGCGACGCAATTATATTTTCAAATCAACAATATTAAACACACAATTATGTAGAGATTCAACTGGATCACCTCTTCACACTAAGTAGCCTGCACGTCCCTGCATAATTAAGTTATATGGGAAATCCGCAAATAGCCTATGCATTGCGTGTAAAAGTATTTTTCCCCTTAATGTATTCATTTTGACAAGTTAGCATGCAAATTTAATATAGGGGTCAAACTGCCAAAAACGTCTTCATATTTTCGCATTGATTAAAATTGTTGCATGTAGCTATACTAATCCGTGCCTGCAAGCAATAAGATAATTGAGCCTGAACCGCAGACCTATGAAAATAGCCACGAAACCTGTTTTGGTCCATCCACCCACAGGTTAGCTTTTTGGAATTTGTACCTCTACGTTCCATCCTCTGTACTCTCCTTTTGCAATTCCTGCTACATCCCACCCTCTCGTTTTGTGGTATAAACCTGTAGCATGTTTATCACATTATAAATCGTTATTCATTTCTTACCGTATCTGCTTGACATTCCAAGCTGGTAACAGACGGTCATCAAACACAGAGCACTCCATAGCCGCGGGCGCTTCATATTACCTCCCAAAATGTTTAATGCTTTTACACACCTTCAGTCGTTTCAAATTAAACCATCATACTGTTTCACAAGTATCAAAGAAGCATGCTACTGCATATTGGCACTGATGTGGGGGAAAAAAACCCTCGACAGAAGTGCGCTAACGGTGGAAGTACGTGAGAGAGGGGTAAACCGGGGGGGCAGAGACGTACGGAGACGTGCGCAAAACCCGGGACACAGTCAGTGCGGATCGGGAGCTGCACACACAATGTTGTACGAACTGTTGCAGTTTTATGAATATCCAGCACACTTTGGTTGTAATTTCTCCTCGACTCTTGGCGATTGTCTGGTCTTCATTTATGTTGTTTGGCCAGTGTCTACTCCCGCAACTTGAGTAAGAAAGTGTTCTCCCTGCGTGGGTGTCGGTTTCCTCATGGGTACTCCTCCAACAGACCTACGATATGCAGTGTGTGGGTTCTGCGACGGATTGTTGACCTGTCTAGGGTGTATTCTTCATGGTGAAGGATTGGTATTCTTGCCTTTCACTCAGTGGGATAGTCTGACCAGTAGGTGGTTTGTAAATGGATGGATGGATGAACATGTATAAACAAATCGAATATCTTCTTTAAAATACAGTATATTGTTCTGCCACGAATAAGGTATGCTGACACTGTACATGTGCAGGCCTTGGATATGGTCACAACTTCTGATGCATCTGAATTATACTTTCCCCTGAATTTATTTTAATCTCAATGATCAAAAGACCAAGAGCATGTGTATGGTGGGCGAGGGCTGCAGCAGGTCTCTGAAACAGCACCTGAATAGCTTTACTATAGAATTTAGAATAGAAATTATTTTCATACTGTATGAAAGTGAGAAAAGCTTATATTCAAAGAGGCTGAAAACAGCTTTTCAAAGCCAAATGTACCCAAACTTAAAAAATAAAATAAAATAAAAACTCTCAATTGGAGCAAGAGTTTACCCCATGCTGTTATTTTCACTAATTTGTCAATTTTAAAAAATGGTGGAAAATCACAGTGACATGTGAAAAGGGACGTGTGAAAACCCAACAAAGAATTAAGCAATTAAATCTTGTGTGATTGTTCATTAGCCATTGTGTTCACAGTGTGTTCTCAGCATAGCGTTAGGTTTTGATCGCACACCAGTAATGTGTAGTGAAATATGTCATTTGGAAGGCACTGGGTAAGAGAGAGAGAAGTTCTGTGCTATTCCATAAGCTTCGACTATTGCCAGCACACATCCATTAATATTTAATTTACAGTGAAATGATTGAAGTCATGTGACAGAGTGAAGGCAGCACTGCCTACCCTGACTTTGTCCCGATAAGGAAAATCAATGTTCCGAAGTGACTCTGTCGGTCAAGGCTGCCCAAGCTGGGCTCTTGTTCAAGTCTGTGCGATGTCCTGCCTTTGACTTTGACCAGCAGGTGACAGCAGCAGGACATAATTGGATTCTGATATTGGGCTTAATTTATGTTCAGACAGAAGGGCTGTACTCGATAAAATAGAGCAACCGAGAGGCTAATACGAATAAAACAAAACGTCTGTCTCCGTGACATTACACAAAGCGCTTTACACCGTCAGACTGCTCTTTGAGACAGGCCTACGTGGAAATTAGACCAGAAATGCAATTCTAGTGTAGACACTTGATTTCACAATTTTTACACAGAAAAATTACGACAATTAACCAATAAATAAGCAGTTATGGTATCTTCCACAGCTATATTGACTACAAAAATATTTGTGAAAGACACGTTTGTGTTCGAGAAGGTCTTGGACTCGATAGCCTTGGCAACTTTTCTTCCCGTGCTTTAGAAATTCAACACTTCACCGATTCTCTCGTTATGAAAACCTTGAAACACAGACATACATACACACACTTAAATGTTTCGATGCAACTTGGCATTGCCTCATAATTGACATAATTGGCCTCTCCCCCCTGGATTGGGGTGGGTGTCAGTTTACTGGAGTTCCTCAGATCATGGGCACGGCTCAATTAGGTGTTCCCAGTCGGTAGGTGACGTAGCGGCTGGGCGGAGTTTTCACTCAATCTGAACCAGGGAGACTGCCCACCTGCCCACTCTGATGCAGCGGCGACAGGCGGTGATGTCACACCCTTCCCCCCAGTCTTCTCCCGTCATCCAGTCGGGAGGGTACTGGGTGTCTGTAAACAAGTGCGCCCAGTGTCCTGGAGCACAAAGGTCAGAGGTCACAGAGCTGCCGAGATATACCCATCTTGGCTCAACTCCACAGTTGCAGTAAATCAGAGCATCTCATAGGAAACAGCCCATGTCATCACCACACACTACTGTGTTGTGACCCACATGCCCTTTGCTGCTTTTTGAAAGTCTTCACATGGTCTATTTTTTGACATTTGCTTGTTTTTGTTACACAGCAAATTATTTTTAAACACTAATAGAGCATATTTTAAGTTTAATGAGCAGTGCAATGGTCGGGCTATAACACCCCAGGTACTCTTTTGTCACTAGAGACAAAAAG
Source organism: Ilyophis sp. 1 JC-2022 (assembly GCA_022702515.1). Classification (NCBI taxonomy): domain Eukaryota; kingdom Metazoa; phylum Chordata; class Actinopteri; order Anguilliformes; family Synaphobranchidae; genus Ilyophis; species Ilyophis sp. 1 JC-2022. The sequence goes on along the minus strand of CM040397.1, from coordinate 100,642,433 downwards.
AAGGGAAGGTAGTGAAATTATTTATTTATTTATTTAGGGGGGAGAGGGGTAGGGGAAGATGTGGAAGAAGGGAATAGAAGTCAGGCTGAGGAGGGGCGGGAGGTTTGACTGAATATGGTAGTCTGTCCAGTATTTCAGCGCCCTTTCAGTCACGTGGGTCAGTTTCTGCTCCGCCTAATGACTGCCAGTCCTGGAGCTTTTGTTTCCTCCATTTCCGATTTCCATTTTTTCCCCTCTGTCAGTAAAGCCCGCGGTGCTGTAAATGTCATTCAATCACCCTGACTCTCCCTGCAATGTGTGGATGACTGTGGCTCAGGGGGTCTGTGTGTGTTTGCACAGAGATTCCATGCAGAGTTTAATAAAGAGACACACAGAACCAAACGTAGACACACACACACACACACACACACACACAGGCTCACCAATGGCAGATGCCCATACCTGAGCACACCTGCTGTACCACAGCTGCACCCTGTGAACTACATCTACGCATGCTGTAGATGCTCATTTCAGACTCATTTTCCCAAAGCCCCTGTTAAATGACACCCTGTCCGGTATTATGGGTGGAGGTATGAGGCCAATACAGCAAAATAACATAAGGGAAGGGACGTAGAGTGACAGATGCATTTACCTGAATTGGCGTGGCCACTTGATCACAAGGCCCTGGGTTCAAGAGCAGAGAAGAGGCCCAGTCCATTTATTAGTCTATTTTCATCCGATGAGACCACTCTGTAGTATCATCAAGAGTCTCTCAACACAGTGCATTTATTTGCCAAAAAATTGGTTGTCTTGGTGGCTGGTAAAAAAATATATATATATTGTAAAAGAGTGAAATTAAGAAGGAACACTGTTTCAGGTGTTTGTTCTCTCACATGCAGAATCGCTAGAAGATTCTATACCAAAAAAAGTGTGATCTGCTTTTTCTCTAAATAGAAAAAAAGAGATGTATTCATCTCAAATGGCAGATGCAACTAAAAACATAAATAAAAGTTGCGTTGATCCTGGGAACCCCCCCTGTGTATGCTGGTTTGGTCCTGGGGGCCCCCCTGTGTATGCTGGTTTTTGTCCCAACCACAATTGCAATCCCAGATTCTTAACAAGCTGTTCATTTTTTTTAATTAGGTGCTTTTCATATTTAGAACAATTATTTACCATCTTAAGCCACATTATATCAGAAATAGCTACCCATGCCATGTAGAATAAACACCAATATTAACATTGTGCTTATTGTGCTATATTACATAAAAGAGATAAGAAAATGATTTGACTGATCAAGACTTATTTGAATCAATAGGCTCCTAATTTGGTGAAAGTGTGGACACATGGGCACTAAAATGAACTATTTGGTAGATAATGAAGAATTCAAACACAAAGCAAATGATAATGAGCCAAACCTGCATTGTGTTAATAAGCTTAAGGAAATAATTATGAAATAACTTAAACATGTGTGTTCAACAACATAATTAGGAGCCTATTGATTCACTTCAGTCTTTCATTTGATCAGTTAAAATACATAATTTTGTAACCACTTTTTATCTAATTGTTGCAATATAGCACAATAAGCTCAATGTGAACATGGGGAGTTTATTTGATGCGGCACGCGCAGCTATTTCTGACATAATGTGGCTCAAGAGGATGAATAATTAATCTAAACATGAAAAGCACCTAATTAAGAAAAATGTACAGGTAGTTAAAATTCTGGGATTGCAACTGTTGTTGTAACGATAACCAGCATACACAGGACCGAGTTTGATAACCACTGGTTTCAGCCATATGCACAATGCAGAGTGTGTGTGCCTACACTGACACCTACTGGCCAGATTTGTTTACTGCAATATGGCACAGACACAAAAAACTGGGTTCACAGGAAGAATTAATGGGAATTTTGGTGACTTTTTGTTGTTTTTTTGTGCTGCTGGGTTATTGCATTGAAATGTGTATATTGTCAGCGTCATCCATACACCTCCTAACTCTGCAAAAAATTAATTCTCCATTTACCAATGAGAATTTTTGGTCTGTCTTCCGAGGTTTTGAATTAACCTTATTGGATGTTGAATTACGGAACTGTGACAGTACATAGATGAGAAATGTCAATATGTGTTACAAAAACTTAAATGACAAAAAAAATAAAAAAAATAGACGTGAAGTTCTTGCATAATGCTGGTGATATGATATATGAAAAATATTACAGTGAAAGAGGAGGTGGCATTAAGTGGGAGGGGCTATCAAATCGTGTCAGAGGAGTGAATGGGCCTAATGTACTTTCCTTCCCTCAGCGCCTATTGGCTGCTAATGCATTAAAGTTACATAGAAAAATAAATGTCATTGTGAAACACACGAGATCTGTTCACAAGTAGTGCTATGTAAAGGATTGTCAAAAAAGAGGCATTCGCTGAAATCCAAACGGAAACGTTTTGTTTGAGCCACGCCCCTATCTGTGACGTAGAAAGATACAACCCTTTTTTACACGCAATCAATTCAACGCCCCCTCTCTCTCGCTTCTTGATTGATGGGTATTCAAACTGCGCAAATTAACGTTAGCCTTTTAATTTCAAACGGGTTTTCCTTTGAACAGTTTTCATGACGCGTTACCGAATGGATCTATCGAAGTGGGCGGAGACAGAACAAAAGCCGGTGTTTATTACCTCTTTAACTGAACAAAACAAAGACCCACCGTCTGCACAATGGTAATCCTTCTAAGAATTAGCAACCCTGCAAGCAAAATACCTAGCTACTGTTCGCAGCCGTCCAGTAGTCCCCGAGGGAAACAAAGTAGGATACCTTGGGGCAGAGAACGCACCTCCTCGTTCAACACCTGTGGAATTTCTATTTTGTGAGAGTGATCTGTTTATTATTCACCATTCATGTGATACGTCTCAAGTCTGACTCTCACTTGCTGGGTGCAGTAGCACATGTGTAAGACGTGATGTGTTACATTTCTTATAGAAATCCGCCATTGCAAGTTTACGTATAGAGTAACACAGACACACTGACAAACTATAAATATTATCTAATATCCTACAATAATATGCTTATTCAATTAAATGGGTCCATAATTTAGTGCTATGCAGAGCAAGTCATAATAATAAGGATAAGATCACCATGTATTATTTACACACAGAGTGTCAAAAGTACACACATACAATATTTCTGTGAAGTATAACTATATTACAACAAGATCATAGAGTATAGTACAGTCCAAAAGCAATCTGTGTTTTACCGCTAGTGGAAAATTCATCACCACAGGCGAGTGCTGTTTGGGACTCCCCGAAGGCTGCGTGCCAGCCAATCACAGCCCAGTCCTAGTGAAGAATGTACCAGCACCTCAGGCCAGACACACGGCTCTTCAGAACCTTTATCACCCCTGCCGAGTGCTGCTCTCTCATCCAGAGAGAGAGAGAGAGAGAGAGGGGAGGCGGAGAGAGGAGGATGAAAGAGGAGAGGGAGTAGAGGGCTGACATGAACTTCTGCTTCGGTTTATGATGCAGTTTATTATTTTTAAATTTTAATTATTTTTTTGCAGTATGCTTTATTCTACCCCTTTGAATGCAAACCATGGTGAGTGTATCATCTAATTCCCCCTGGAGCAGACTAGTGTCTGTACTGTGGGCAGTCTAATGCCCTCTGGAGCAGACTAGTGTCTGTACTGTGGGAAGTCTAATGCCCTCTGGAGCAGACTAGTGTCTGTACTGTGGGCAGTCTAATGCCCTCTGGAGCAGACTAGTGTCTGTACTGTGGGCAGTCTAATGCCCTCTGGAGCAGACTAGTGTCTGTACTGTGGGCAGTCTAATGCCCTCTGGAGCAGACTAGTGTCTGTACTGTGGACAGTCTAATGCCCTCTGGAGCAGACTAGTGTCTGTACTGTGGGCAGTCTAATGCCCTCTGGAGAAGAGTAGTGTCTGTACTGAGGGCAGGACAAGTACCCCCGCCAGGAGTAATTTATGGCTGCATAGCTATGAAGACAGAGTTTGAGAACCCATCCAGTCACGAGAGAGTAAACAATCCTATCCACCTCTCAAGAGCCAGCCCAGGAAGATGGGGTCACAGCTGTTGACAGGTGACAGTAAGGAAAGGATGTCACTCCGCATTACTCTACGACTAAAGGCTTCTCTGGTCCTGTCTCCGGACTACAACTCGTTATAAGCCTGATCATAAAGGTGCGTTTTTAATCTAGACTTAAATATTGAGACTGTGTCTGAGTCTAATGCCCTCTGTTGGGCCTTGACCCCAAGCACATGCGGTGAGTTTTGTATGCATCTATATGTACTGGCGGTGCTATGACAGCAGTGTAATAACTATTATTGGTGCTGAGAGTATGTATGGTATGAAGAGAGATTTTTTAATGGAGTAGGGTGTGTTCACACAGACAGTGTGTTCATCAGCTAGGCCAAATGCATCAAACCCAATGATGCATTAAGCTAAAAATGATTGATGGACAAAACAAGCCTTTTTCCACAGATCCAGCAGATGGTTAGCCACGTGAAAAAAAAATGAATCTGTTCCAGAAGACTGCACAGATCGTTATGGCTATAACTTTTAATGCATGTGCGGTTTTCTGCTTTCTACTTTGCCAGTCTTCACATACCTCTAAAACATAAGCACAGATGTACAAGGTAATTATAGAAGAATAGCCATAAAAAGTCTATTTTCAGAAAGGCTATTAACAATTTCTTAATTTATGTCAGTCAACAAAGTAGCGCCAATCACTATGCCATAACCTTTTAAACTTTCAATGTCATCTTCATTAAAATGTAGAGTGCTGAACTTTTGTTGTTATCTATGCAACTCACTTTTTGAGCGTGTAGGCTAACAGAAGAGCACAGTTGAGTTCCATTAAAAAAATTACTAATATTGTGACTTGCTAGTTAGCTGTCAGATTAATTAGTGATGCACTGCATATCTCACTATGTTTTAATATATGGGTAATTTGTTTTAATATATTTTGATGAACATTTGATTATATTTAGTTAAGATAATACAATAAGTGAATGAATGTAATTGGTGTATTGACAGTTAAACATTTGCTGCTTTAAAAAAAGCTACAGTCAGCTATGTAGTAACAATTTAACAATGCATTCATTATTTGTTGTATAGTCTATGTGCAATATGTGACATGGAACAGACATGTCCTTCAGCCATGTTTTATCAGTTTGAGTCCACCTGGTTGGATACCAAGGAATCAAAATGGATATTATCTTGAAATTTTATGACGTCTTTATGTTTGGGGTCAAATTGACCCCAAAGATTTAAACTGACACAAAACTATTGTAATAGAACCATTTTTACACTTTCTGTTTCACCTTTTGTGTGTTTCCCAATTTACTAGCCTTTTATCCTTAAATATTAAAGGTCTGTGATGAAACATGTCATTTTAGAGCCTGAGGTAAGGGAAAGTTTGTAAAGTTTAAAACCTGTATGGGAAAGTGCCACCAGAATCACCCACAAAAAAATCTAAGATAAAAACTTAAAAAGGCTGTATATTTTTTTTACATTTTATGCAGGTACCTCAGAAATGACCCCACGGAAACCTTTGTAAACAAAGTTGGTACAGGACTTTTGAAAACATAGTATTATGTTTATCGCATGTTTACTATTTAATCCCAAGAAATTAGGAAAAATCATATCGTGTCAAAATGAAAAAATAAGGTTCTCTGGTTTTTAAGGGACGTCAAACACTGAATCGGGTCAAATTGACCCGTAAGATAATATGAGGGTTCAATTACTTTTTGTCTGCACCATAGACTGTGTGGCAATTGTGCAACAGTTACCATGGTGACTGTACGCACACTGTACAATACTCACTCTGCTGAAACACAGATTACAGAGCTGCGTAGGCGAGACAGGGAAGCTCATTGGTTGAGTTTTTTCTCTGGATGCACTAGACAGGCATTGCGTAGTACTGCTCTACATCCATCCACAATGCATTTTCTCAAAATTGGTAAAAGTGGGCTGAAGGAGTTTTGGGGAAAAAAACACTCTATTTGGAAATGTGTGGGTTGGCTAACTGTACAGCTGTAAATGTTGTGTCAAGTCTACTGTTTAAACAAGAAAGCTATTTAAGCAGCTACTTGTGCCTGTGCTAAAGTCAACCTCTTTAGTGCAATGACTTTCACAGTCGGGTGAACCATAACGTTTGCCTGCTAGTGATTTCCTGGAATCAAGATAAGACTTGATTCTATAGGTTCCATCAGCTTAACAGAACTTTGCATTTCATTGCCAGTATGAAGTGGGCATTGCTACAGATTTTATCCAATCAGAGACAGATATGTACACTCTCTCTTCACTGTGTTGCGACGTAACAGAACTTTTACAATTAAAATAATTTCTTGCGAACAAAGGGTAGCCAGTTGCTATGATACTGAAGTCATAAAACACACGTGGCCTTGGTATATCTTGAATATTGGTAGAGCTAGGCCGTGTTGTTAAACCTCACAGCCAAAAGTATATTTGTGATATCTTATGGCTTTGAGTTTCTTATGTTATCAAAGGAATATAGCATTATAAGAAAGAATGCTGATACACACCCTCTCAAAGTCTCTCTCCATTGGAGGAATCATTACCAGTCATCATGTGTGTCAATTATAAATTAATGTTTAACTGTAATAAAACATGATTTGTCAAATGAAGTATAAGCTGTTCACCCGAAAGTGATGTGAAACTACAAAAGTGTAATCTCCCAGGCCATTTAATGTGATACTGGTATCGATCATTTAAAGCTCTTTCTCTCTCTCTTTTTCTCTCTCTGCTCCTTGATGCCTCATCTGACAGGAATCCGCAGTTGGGTTGTTGTCCCCGTTGCTTAGCAAAACAGGGTGTTTTTGAAAGACGACACCCCCGCCCCCCTCAGCACCGCCCACATCTTCCCTACGCCCCCCTCCCTCTCATACCTATCCCATAACACATATCGTGGCATTTAAACCTGGTCACTGGCTCTGTGACCCGCCCCACCTCTTCCTCCTCCCCCTCCAGGCTGCCACCCGTCCCCCCACGTCAGCTGCGGGTGGGGGGTGGTTGCCGTGGCCACACCTTCAGTTTACAACAATTCGTCTGTCATGGCCCCCGCTTCCCCACACTCAAGCGCCCCACATTCCACAGGGGTGCAATGCCAGGCTGCCCAGAATACAGGGCAGCTCAGTCCACCGCAGTGTCCTGTGGCCTGGAGGTTCTGGAGGTTCTGGGTACATTCACATGCACATTTAGTGCGCGAGAGGGTGGTTGCAATGACTAAATAAACAGTTATATATTTTACACAAGGACTCCAGTGCTTTCTGGAAACAGACACGCACATACACACACACGCATGCACGCACGCACGTGCACGGCCACATACACGCATGCAAACGTACGCACAATCACACACACCAGAACATGCAAGACTTTTTAAGTATAAAATAAAAACATGATTGTTTGTATAGAGGCTCAGTGTATGATCTGCACCAGGCTTGAGCCAGGCCCTGTGCGGGTAGAGTGCTAAATTCAGTCGGGATAAAGGGGGCCACAGGTCAGCCTCACAACTTCTATTTGTGGTTTCCAGGCAATGACTGGCCCATTCTCTGACTGAGAAGCATCAGAAGTAATTTTTAACTTCTGTGAACTCTATCGCTAGGGGAAATTTCTCTGGGAAAAGGCTAGCTTGTGTGCCATGTTTTTATTACATTAAAGGTTACATTACCCTAATACTGTACTTTGGCCTGACACCTCACTAACAGTACCTTCCAGTCCAGATAAAACCCTGCACCTATAAATTCGCTGAGGGATAAAGATTACAGAGAGTATAAATAGCTAAAACCCACTCTTACTTTTGTAGATGTCATTTGCAGCACTGCTGCTTGTTTCAAAGGTTTGACTGAAGGCATTATGACAATAAACCATTGTCATGCCATCTTGACTTTTCAGAAGTTTTTCAAAATGTTTGTTGCAATAAATTTTTTTCTCTTTCTCTTTCTCATGCAATTTATCTCTGTCTGTCTGTTTGTTCCTGTGTCTCTCTTTATTTCCTTTTAATTTCACATAAATACTTTATTTGAATGACAAGACAACTTATATAGTTAAAAACAGTAAATTCATAGATGATAGTCACAGAAAACTAAAGTTTATTTTTCTCTTTTTCTCTCTAC